>JAFBJR010019380.1:8844147-8861184 GCA_016785285.1 Brachirus orientalis | reverse complement strand
CAGAGAAGTTATACCGCCCTCTGCTGTTAGGGACTGTACCTGTTACTCTGGGCCCTCCAAGACAAAATTATGAGGACCATGTCCCAGCTGAATCTTTCATTCATGTTGAAGACTTTCCCACTGCAAAGGAGCTGGCAGACAGGCTACTTTACCTGGACCAAAATGATGCTGAATATATGAAATACTTTGAATGGAAAAAAAGGTATAAAATTAGCATTGCATTCTTAGGTAGACCACATGCCTGCAAAACATGTAGTTACTTACAGCAACACAGAGGGTACCAAGCTTTTCGAAGTCTTAAAAAGTGGTACTGGGGTTAATGCTGCTCAGAAAAGAGCAGATCCAACATTGTGAAGCTCCATGTTTGCTACTAATGCTAAGGTTTTGTCTTTGGCCTGTTTGTGAGAAGCACAACTCAAAAGTAAATGACAGATATTGATAAAATGATTAATCCTAACAAATATTGAAATGTATTGATGCTGTGCTTTTTATTGTAGTGGAATGGTCACCTGCCACTTTATTAGGGACAAGAGACCTAAAGAAATGACAGCAGTTCAATTTTGTTCCCTTTAAGTGGAGTTACCTGTAATTTTGCTTTCTACATCTTTGAAGTTTCTCATGTAACAGGGGATCATTTTGGGTAAATAAAAACTTAATATCTTAATATCATGGATACTTTCTCTGATTCTGCATTAATTGTTTAACAGCCTTAATTCACTAAATTTAAAGACAGAATTTTGACAAAAGTCAAACATGCATCAATCACAAAAAGTGTCTTTGTTCCTTTGTCTGTGAGGTTGGGTGTGACTGACAAACATTGTACCAGGATGCAATGGCCTGCACTTAATATTCACAGGCTGGATGGAAGAATATACAGCAAATGAGTCATTGTGTTTCTAAATGAGTTTTCCAAAATCCTGATGATTTTTTGATTTGATTTGATTTATTTCTGGTTAAACATATAAAATACAGAATCCAAAGGATAACATGCAAAAGTAACATACTTATTTCCAGCATGGTCCTTGGTGTAGCACATAAAAACATATACACAAAGACACGCACACTAAGACTATAAAAATACAAACAAAAATACAGAGGGGGACAACAATGGGGGTGAAGGGACAGCACATGCAGTTATTTATGAGCTATTCAAATTAAGTCAACTTTGTTCCATAAAAACTGCATAACCTGTCTTTTAAAAATTGCTCAGTTAGCAGTTTATTTACAATAGGTAGACTATTCCATGCCAACATACCAGTATAAAAGAAAGATTTTTTAACTGCATTATTCTATTATATATGATGGTGCTGAGTGCAAATCATGGTTACACTAGAATATAGGTACTTTGGAGCATGACCATTCTCAATATGGATGGTCATGGTCATATGGTTCAGTTTCAATTGTTCAACTCTCAGATGAACAGGTAGTGACCCTGCAGTTTTGAACTCCTCCCTACCTATATGAAAATGAGGAGGGGATTTTAACAGGAACATTATTCTGTAACACTTGAAATTTGTTTCTAAGTTTCAAAGTCAAACCAGAAAACCATGCAGAACCAACAAAATCCACATGACACTGTATCAGAGTCAGTACTAATAATTTCTTCACAGAGAAATCCGGAACTTTTGTCTTGCGATATAAAAACTTTAATTTGCCCGAACATCTGGCTAAAACTTTTGCAGCAATAAAATCACCGGTAAGTGATTGATCCAAAGTTAAACCTAAGTATGTCACACTTGCGTTAGACACAACCCTGTCCTTTGAAAACTCTGTGCACTTTGGAAGAAATTGTATGTGTTTTGTCGTTTTCCAAAGTCCACGTTGATTTTCCCTTTTTTGTTTATCATATGCTTTATTTACGGAAACGCACAATATGGCGTAGAGCAGTGGTTCCCAACCGTTTTCCTTGAAGCCCCACTTGATTGTGTCCAAGACAAACCAGGCCCTCGACCCTAACCCCTGTCCACACATACACATCAAATCACATCTGATTATACAATAGAGTGTGTGACTGAGATTTTCTAAATTTAATATGCACAAATATAATTTTAATAACCTCAGAGCAGACAAAGCTCTGCGTCCCCTCATGTGATCTCTGGTTAGACCCCAGGTTGGGAAGCATAGGCATAGAGAGTTTGAAGAAAGCTTGAAGCTCTGGTAACCGCTGAACATTTTTTCCCCAATTCTTTACAAATACAGACATGAAGACAAGAAAAAAACAAAACAAACTTACATCAACAAAAATAAAAAAAAGAAAAGATACACACACACACACAAAACCCTGGATAGTCTCCATTTTAGGTAAGATACTGTTTTTAGTTGTTTTCATATTTTGTGCTATAAACACCGTTTTCCTTTTATATACTGATTTTGAGCGTTGTGCTTTTTATTAGTGTGATATATTTGCATGATTTTATGAATTTGTGATTGCAGAGAGCTGAGACAGGAAGCAGAGTCGCAGTCTTCACCACTTTTCTATGTTTTCAGTAACTCCTGACCTCATAATCTATGTCATGCAAACATTGACAATGGGACACACATCTCTAAAAACTCAATACAGTGATTTGCACACTGCTTTTTAATTAAAGGAACACTTTTACAATTTAAAGTGCAATAACGAAAAAAGGTATGGTTTTATTGTTTGTGTAAGTGTAATAAAAAAAATTGACATGACTTGAAAATATGTTGACAAACTTTTAAAATATTTAATTGGAGAAGTATAACAGCTTTTTCATTTTAACAAAAAAGTCAGATTTAGTTTAACTTGAGTAATTTTAGTAATAATTTTATCCTTACTCATTTTAATCAAAGTGTATTTGATAAAAATAGTTCAATTTGAGTCAACTTTTTGGTCATTTTTTAAAAAAAATGTATTGATGTATTGTATTGTATTGTATTGTATTGACAATTTATGCAGAATCAGAAAAAAATATCCATGATATCAAGAAAAAAAATTATTTACCCAAAATGATCCCCTGTTGCATGAGAAACTAAAGAAATGTGTAAAACAAAATTACAGTTAACTCCACTAAAAGGGAACAAAACTGAACTGCTGTCATTTCTTTAGGTCTTTTGTCCCTAATAAAGTGGCAGGTGACCATTCCACCAAATTAAAAAACACAGTATTAATAGATTTCAATATTTGTTAGGATTAATCATTTTATCAATATCTGTCCTTTACTTTTGAGTTGTGCTTCTCACAAACAGGCCAAAGACAAAACCTTAGCATTAGTAGCAAACATGGAGCTTCACAATGTTGGATCTGCTCTTTTCTGAGCAGCATTAACCCCAGTACCACTTTGTAAAATTCCGAAAAGCTTGGTACCCTCTGTGTTGCTGTAAGTAACTACATGTTTTGCAGGCATGGGTTCTACCAAACAATGCAATGCTAATTTTATACCTTTTTTTCCATTCAAAGTATTTCATATATTCAGCATCATTTTGGTCCAGGTAAAGTAGCCTGTCTGCCAGCTCCTTTGCAGTGGGAAAGTCTTCAACATGAATGAAAGATTCAGCTGGGACATGGTCCTCATAATTTTGTCTTGGAGGGCCCAGAGTAACAGGTACAGTCCCTAACAGCAGAGGGCGGTATAACTTCTCTGTAATATAGTCTTTGTGCACAGAGTTTTCAAAGGACAGGTAAAATTTACAACTAGATACTATCTGTTTATATTCTATTTTACTGATGCGTTTTCTAAAAGTTTTCCCATAAACAGTTATATTAACATGTTTTTTCAATTCATTGTAGAACTTGACTCTTGTTAGCTGTTCATTCCAGTGACTCACAATCCAACAGACCAGTTTGTTCTTTGTTGGCAGTTTGAAAGCCTTTGCTCCAGGTTCTACTGGCTCCAAATGTCCATAAGGCACAGGGATGTTTGACTCAAGGCGATAATTGCAGGTCAAGTTGAATAACTGATCCATATTAGGGAATGGCCGTGAGTATGAAGGTGACTCCATATTAAACCACACCCATTTCTGGAACCAGGGACGTGGCTCTGTTGGCAAGTTGTTCCTTCTTATGTCCCTGTGGTGGATGAGAACCCCATGGGCTTTATGATAAAGAGACCTGTCAACAGTCAAGTGGCATCTTTTGATATTGAATATTTCGCAGCTGAGATCAAACTTAAAGCCAAACGGCCAGAACCAGATCAACACAACAGTGTCAGGCTCAGCATCTTCCTGGATCTTCTGGATGTCAGTTGGGTTGATCTTCTGCTCAGAGGAACAGTTGAGGTTTGATCTGTGCTTCACTGCGTCCACCGGACACTGACAAGTGTGATTACCTCTCTTCATGTAAATGTCAAAAGTGGGGATGTTGAAATCAGGCTTGTAATATAAAAAGAAAATTCCAGCAAAACACAACATCATGATGAAGATGAAGGTAAACTTGCGCAGGAAAGTCATCTGGCAGCCTGTGAGGAACATGACTCACCTGTGCAGAGAAAAAAAAGTCATAGACAGAACATTTAATCATTAATTTGTGTTGTCTTCTGTCCAATGGACAAGCATTTTTAAAAGTCAGATTGTACAGATCGTAGGAACACAACATCAGGAATAGGTGTTAACTGACCTGATGAAACAAACCAAAACAAAACAAACTTACATTAACAGAAATAAAAAAGAAACACACACACACACTAACCCTGGATAGTCTCCATTTTAGGTAAGATTCTGTGGGATGTGTGGGGGGTCCCTGCCCTTTCAGATGTCCGTGCACATCACTATACTCTTTTGCGCTTTAAATGTGGACTATTACATATTTGCAGTAATCTTCCCTCAAATCTGTTTCATGAATGATCTAATGACAGATTTTCAAATTGACTTGTTCTGTGTCACTGAAACATGGTTTCAAGAATATGTTAGTTTCAGTGAATCAACACCAAGCACTCAATTTAATGCTCCAAAGCTCAGGCCAAGGACTTTCCACCATTTCTAATCAACATACCTCAATTCAATCCTGTAAATGCAGCTTTTACAAAAAAATGTCCTCTTCCCTTTGTGTGTTGCGGAGTATGAATGTCCAATAGAGTACAAGGAAGTGTCTGCTGGTCTGCTGCAAAACATATTCACAGACAGGAGGGCAGAATATTGTATGTGGATAAAATTACCTACGTGTTCTTCCAAGAAAAGGTTGGTCCAAGTGATTCTGTTTCCAAGCAAGTTTGACAAGTTTTTACACAAAGAGAATCGATGACAATGGTTGACAATTGCAACAAATGCAAACAATAACAAAAGGACACACATCTCTAAAAATGTAATACAATGATATGAAAACTAGTTTTTAATTAAAGGAACATGTTTTACATATGTGACAGATTTCTATATCACTTTGAATGACTAAGATGATTACATGTATTACTTTAACTGCAACTGCACTCCTGCTGAGGACTTCCCTGAAGACACCATTGCAAACCCGGGACCTCTTGCTGCAAAGGCAACAGTGCTTCAAGAGCAAATTTTGGAAGAAAATTGAATGTGTTTTTTTTTTTCGCGTTCCAAATGCCACATTGGTTTTTTCTTTTATTTGTTTATTGTTTGCTTTATTTAAGGAAGTGCACAATATGGCATAGAGCAGTGGTTCCTGATCTTTTTGTGTCCAAGACAAACCAGGCCCCCAAACCGAACCCGTCCACACATACACACCAAAAGAATAAATTGATTAATTACAAATGTTTATGTCAGGGTCCGGTTTCTCACTTTTTCCTGTCTCTTATTTTGAAGTGTGTGTTGTGTTTCCTGTGCAACCTCTCTTTTGTTTTGTATTTTCAGGAGGCTCGATCGTGCAGCCGGGTGGAGTCTCCTCCCTCTCACACCTGCTGCTGATTCCCTTGATTTGGTCCTTACCTTTATATGCCTGGAGTTTCCAGCAGCTGGTGTCAGCGCATCACACAGTCAATGCGGTACAATCTGCTACAACTAGACTTAGAGACCTACACGAATCCTCGCCTTTTGTTCTCCTTTTTAATCTGCATTTTTTCCCTCTTCCAGCCCGTTGGGAGACTTCCATCCTGTCTGCCATTCCAGCCTCCTTGTCTTTTGTTCAGCCCTTTTTCAGTCTTTGTATTTTTGGTTAATAAATCTCTCATATTTATCTTTTAAGTGATCTGTCTTCCGCCTCTTTAGTTCGGTCCATACATGTCCTAGCTCATGTCCTAGAACAGTTTATATGCAAAAATAAAGAGCAGTTGTGGGTTTTGTTCCTATTCTCAGGGTATATGGATAAAACTGACCTGTACTTCCATAATATCAACTTCTTTTTATATTGTTTTCCTTTTATATACTGATTTAGAGCGGTGTGCTTTTTACTGGTGTGATACATTTGCATGATACAATTTGTGATTTCAGAGAGCTGAGACAGGAAGCAGAGTTGCAGTCTTTACCACTTTTCTATGTTTCTACTCAAGTAGTCACCTCCTCAAAAGCCCACAGAGATACTGTAATGTGTGTTTCCCAACCTACTAAATTAAATCAATAACAAACAGAAGAGGTGTTAGTCATGTTAACCTAATAAAATCAACACTAATCCCATTACTGACTGAAGGAATTCTTTACTTAAATGTGGACTATTAAATGTTTACAGTAATCTTCTCTCAAATCTGTTTTAATTCATGATGTAATGATTGATTTTCAAATTGATTTGTTCTGTGTCACTGAAACATGGTTACAAGAAAAAAGAATATGTTAATTTCAATGAATCAACACCAAGCACTCAATTTAATGCTCCAAAGCTCAGGCCAAGGACTTTCCACCATTTTTTAATCAACATACCTCAATTCAATCCTGTAAATGCAGCTTTTACAAAAAAATGTCCTCTTCCCTTTGTGTGTTGCAGAGTACGAATGTCCAATAGAGTACAAGGAAGTGTCTGCTGGTCTGCTGCAAAACATATATAGTATGTGGAGAAAATGACTTACATGTTCTTCCATGAACAGGTTGGTCCAAACAATCCTGTTTCCAAGCAAGTTCGACAAGTTTTACACAAAGAGAATCGATGAAAGGGGAAGATATTTCCAACTAAATCCTGACCACATAATCTGTGTTGTGCAAACATTTGACAAGAGGACACTAATTAGATTTAATCCAATTTAAGTTGACAAAAAAAAGTTACATTTTTGTAATAATTTTATCCTTAGAGTTTTAATCAAATTATAGTTTGTAGTGGAGTTTATCAGCGCTTTCCTTCTTCAGGTAACAAAAGATGGTGAGATGATGGTGTAGAGAAAGAACTCGGCTGATACAAGCTTGTTGAACAAAGAGAAATTTATTTGTGCAAGCCAGTATCAGATCATGCTCAGCTGTAGCACGAGAAAGATCCGCCAAACATCAAGTGTCTGGGCCAACCCAGACACTTGATGTTTATCATTTTTATTGTATAACTATTTTACTGTTTTACTTGATATTTTTAATGTCTTACATCTTGTTGCTATGCCTTAATTTTGTAAAGCACTTTGGTCAAACATGGTTGCTTTTAAATGTGCAAAGTTGACTTGACTATAGTGATAGTTTGACGAGTTTGTGATTTTACAAACCCCAATTCCAATGAAGTTGGGACATTGTGAAAAATGTGAAATAAAACACAATACACTGATTTGCAAATTCTTCTCTACCCATAGTATATTCACTTGAATACACTACAAAAGCAAAACAAAAAACTGGGAAAGTTATGGAATACTTAAAGAACGCCTGTTAGCAACATTCCACAGGTGAACAGGTTAATTGGAAATGTGAGTGTCAGGATTAAAGGAGCATCAGGCTCAGTCTTTCACAAGCAAGGAAGGGGCAAGTTATTGCCAAGTTTCAATACACATTATATCTGTTTTTAAGTCCTACCCACAGGCCATGTCTGTCTGGATGTGGGAGCTTATCATAATATACTTTAAAATATCTTAAATAACTTAACTAATGTACAAGTAAAAATCGACACACTGTCGGCTTGTGCCCTCGATTATTAAAGTTCAGTATATAATGTTTAAAATACTTTGGTGTTAAAGCAGGAACCAATGAGATGTCAGAGTTGATATGTAACAGTGAGCATGAGCACTGTGTCAAAATAATATTAATAAAGGCTGGACAAGAGGTTCAAGTTCCCTTGAGGAAATATTGTAAGTCCTCCTGTGATATCGTAGAGATTGATATTGTATTAAGTAATAGAATTGATTGAGTTCTGTGTGGAGACCATGTTTATAGTAGGTCAGTCTTGTTGTCCAGTAGGTGGCGCTCTTAGACCAGAGATGATGTATTGCTAAATTCTAAGCTAGTGGGTCAGAAGAAGACGTGGGTCACGAAGTAGCATTGCCTGGTACCTGTCGCATGTTATGAGATACTCATTTTTGGACTAGTAAAAGTTCAAGAACAAAAATAAGGTTGTGGACAATGTTTTATTTGAAGATACAACATCTTTTTGGCGACGAGGATTAAGACCCATTGCTGGATGCTTTTGGATTGGAATCGAGTGAAGATCGCTTGCTAAGCCTGGAAGAACGGTGTCTGCCGGTAAGAGGGAGAGACAGAGAAGGAAATAATAGAACAGAAGTGAGTGAAAATGACTACTATTGGCACTCTAGCAGCATTTGATGCTAAAGCCCAGACGTGGGAAGAATACTGTGAGATAATGGAACTGTTTTTTGCGGCCAATGAGATTACCAATGCAGCTAGACAACGAGCGGTGCTCATAAGCGTAGTTGGGCCATCTACATACAGTTTGATGAGAAGCCTTTTCAGCCCAGGAAAACCAGAGGACAAAACTTACCAGGAGCTAGTGACACTGTTAAAAAACCACTACCACCCAAAGCCTAGTGAAATTATGCAAAGGTACAAGTTTGATTCGCGCTCAAGAAGACCGGACGAATCTGTGTTGGAATATGTAGCAGAGCTAAGTCGGCTAACGCAAGATTGCAACTATGGCGATAGGTTACAGCAAATGTTGAGGGATAGGCTTGTATGTGGGATTAGTGATGAGCATATTCAGAGACATCTCCTGTCAGAAGCAGAATTAACTTTTCACAAAGCATTGTCCATTGCTGTAGCCATAGAGACTGCAAACAAGAATGCGCAAGATCTGAAAATTCCAAGTGCGTCAGTGAAGTTCATGAAGGTGAAGAAAGGCTCGCAGGAAGCTGGTGGATTCAAAGGAGCAGGGAAAGAGTGTTATCAGTGCAAGGGAACCAGGCATACTGCAGCCGAGTGTAAATTCAAAAAAGAGAAATGTCATGCATGTGGCAAATTAGGACACATTGCAAACGCCTGCCGTAACACAGATATGCAAAATCAAGGCAGCAGAGAAAGCAAAGATGTAAAGAAAGAAAAGAAGCAAGGTGCTTACCACCGCTCACACCAAGTGGAAGTAAAACAGGATGAAAATGATAGCTCATCAGAGGAGACACTACCTATGTATTTCATGAAATACAAATTGGAACAATGAGTGACGTGCATGTGAGAAGAGTAGAAGTTAAAGTTGAATGGAAAGGGTGTTACATTTGAAATAGACACAGGCTGCAGTCTCACTGTTAGGAATGAGCACACCTTCAAAAAGATATATAAAGAAAGCAACAAGTCCAGACATGAAGCCAGCCAGAACCCACTTGGAGACGTACACAGTCGACCCTGCCAAAGTTATATCAGTTGCGACAGTCAAAGTGAAATACAAGCAGCAAAGTAGCAAATTGCCCCTTGTGGTGGTTGGAGGAAATGGCCCCAGTTTATTTGGACATGGCTGGATGGAGAAAATTCAACTTTACTGGAAAGAAATAAAAGCAGATCACAAGGCCTGCAATGTGCTGCATGTAAAAACAGAGAAAATGACACTACAGCAAGACAAACATGAGAATATATTTAAAGAAGAATTGGGTACGCTTAAAGGCACACAGGCAACTATTCATTTCAAGGCCGACACAGTTCCTCGTTTCTTCCGCCCAAGGTCAATCCCGTACGCCATGCGTACTAAAGTCGATGAAGAGATAGACAGACTGTTAGGATATCACCAATGAAGTGGTCCGAATGGGCAGCGGCAGTCATTCAAATTCTGAAACCTGATGGACACATAAGGCTGTGTGGTGACTATAAGTTAACCGTAAACACATTTTCATCACTGGACCAATATCCAATACCTCGGGTAGAAGATCTTTTTACGGCACTATCCGGAGGAACACATTTTTCTAAATTGGATATGCGCCACGCTTACCAACAAATACTCATGGACGAAGCATCAAAGAAATACTTGACAGTGAATACCCATAGAGGGCTGTTCACATACAACAGACTCCCTTTTGGAGTTGCGTCGGCCCCAGCTTTGTTTCAGAGGACCATTGAAGGACTGTTAAGAGGAATTCCACGTCGCAGTGTACCTTGACGACATTCTACTGAGTGGGCTGGATAAGGCCGATCACTTGAGAAATCTTGACACAGTGCTTACTAGGCTGGAAGAAGCTAGATTGCGTTTGAAGCGCAGCAAGTGCACGTTCCTACAGGAGGAATTGGAGTATCTGGGACATAGGGTGGACGCACAGGGGCTTCATCCTGTGGAAAAGAAAGTGAAAGCCATTATGGAAGCCCCTGCGCCAACAAATGTCACCGAACTCAATTCATATCTAGGATTGTTGAACTACTACAACAAATTTCTTCCAAACCTGGCAACACTGTTAGTCCCTCTACATGAACTCTTAAGACAAGATGTGCACTGGAAGTGGAATAAAAAGCAGGAGGAGGCTTTCCAGAAGTCTAAGGATCTACTGAAATGAAAGTGTTAGTCCATTACTCTGCTGATCGAGAATTGATTCTGTCGTGTGATGCTTCACCCTACGGCGTGGGTGCCGTTTTATCACACCTGATGGAAGATGGAAGTGAGCGTCCATTGGGGTTCATGTCACAAACACTGTCCCCTACAGAAAAGAGGTACTCACAGCTAGATAAAGAAGGGTTAGCAGTTATACTCGGAATTCAAAAATTTCATTTACCATCTACCACAGACCATTGATCTCACTTTTCAATGAGAAAAATGAGAAAAATTTCAATGAGAAAAAACCCAAACTACAAATGGGATCCCCAAGAGTTCAGAGATGGGCTGTGCACTTGAGTGCCTATGAATACAACATAGTGTACAAACCAGGAAAACATCAGGCGAATGCAGACGCACTCAGTAGGCTGCCAGTTTCTGAAACAGTGCGTGATGGATCTCCTGGATGACACATTGTTGGACACGGGTCAGATAAAGCGCTGGACAGCTAGAGATGTTACACTATCTCAAGTGCATGAATATGTCCTGAGAGGGTGGCCTGCCAAGGTAGACTCTCACCTGAAGCCGTATAATCAAAGGCATACAGAACTGAGTGTCAGACAGGGATGGGTCTTGTGGGGTGCTAGACTGATAATACCCACTAAAGGTCAAGAAAAGATACTGAAGCTGCTGCATCAAACCCACTCTGGCATGTCAAGAATGAAAGGCTTAGCTAGGTCATATGTATGGTGGCCAGGCATGGACCAAGAGGTGGAGAGGGAAGTCCAGTCATGCGAAGAGTGTCAGAAACGCCACAAGTCACCACCCACTGCGCCGTTACACCCCTGGGAATGGCCAGACTCACCATGGTCAAGAATTCACGTGGATTATGCTGGACCATTCCAAGGTGGGATGTTCTTACTGATAGTGGATGCTCACAGTAAATGGCTAGACATCTACCCAGTGAAGATAGCCACATCCTAGGCTCCTATAGAGGCAAAGGCAAAGTTTCAGTATCTTTGGACTCCCTAAAATGTTAGTGTCAGATAATGGGACATGTTTCACAAGTGCAGAATTTGAGTCTTTCAAGAAGCAAAATGGCATTCGACATGTGAGGTCAGCACCTTTCCACCCTCCCTCTAACGGCCTAATGGAGAGGGCAGTCCAAACCTTTAAGGAGGGGATGGAGAAGATAAAATGTGGTACTATGCAGACCAGGCTGTCAAGATTGTTATTCAGTTATCGCATCACACCTCATGCGACGACAGGCCTGTCTCCTGCAGAGTTGATGATGTCTAGGAGACTCAGATCTGTATTTGACGTGATGCTGCCAGATGTGAAAATAAAAGTGCAGCAAAAACAACTGAAACAAAAACAAGCTCATGATATAAACAAAAAACTAAGAAGTTTCGTACAAGGAGATAACATTTACATCAGAAACTACTCCTATGGTCCTTAATGGATCCCTGCAGTCATTCAGGATATCTCAGGTCCTCTATCCTATACTGTGGTCATTGGACGTGGTCAAACCATGAAGAGGCATGTGGATCAAGTAAGACCTAGACTGTCTGACACTGTACCTGGTCAAGATGCTGAGAGAGAATTGGAGCTGTCTGCACAAATGACACAAATGAGACACAAATGAGGGTGCTGTGGACCCTCTGCCTACGGAAAGGGTGACAGTGGATGAACTTCCTTCAAATGAACTGAATCGTCAGCTGTCTCCAGATGTTCAGGTCCCTCCAGGCTGGACAGCTAGAGATGTTACACTATCTCAAGTGCATGAATATGTCCTGAGAGGGTGGCCTGCCAAGGTAGACTCTCACCTGAAGCCGTATAATCAAAGGCATACAGAACTGAGTGTCAGACAGGGATGGGTCTGGACTCCTGGAGCGGAGTCCAGGCTCCGCTGTGACTGCAGAGGTGCGGCGCTCTGGGCGGGAAAGACGTTCACCTGCACATCTACAAGACTTTGTTTGATAGAGTGAGATCTGTTCCAGGAGTAGAGCAACAATGCGCTCTGGAAGGATGTACCTTCCTAGCTTTGGTTATTAAAAAAAAAAAAAAAAAGACAAAGGTCCATGTCAATGTATTTTGTAAACCTGTTATGATGTATGTACCTTACCTATAGTTAAAGCTTAAAACTAAACAATGTGTTGTTTACTTAAAGGTGGAGGAGATGTGATATCATAGAGATTGATATTGTATTAAGTAATACAATTGATTGAGTTCTGTGTCACGAAGTAGAATTGCCTGGTACCTGTCACATGTTATGAAATACTCATTTTCGGACTAGTAAAAAGTTCAAGAACAAAAATAAAAAGGTTGTGGACAATGATTTATTTGAAGATACAACACCTCCCTTCTTCTTTGTACCCTTTTATGTTCAGTATTATTTTAGTCAAGGTAAAGTAGCCAGTCTGCCAGCTGTTTTGTGGTGGGAAAGTCATCATTTCTCATAATTTTGCCTTGGAGGGCCCAGAGTAACAGGTGATAATGACAAGATGATATAAATAAAACACGTTTACTCACAACATTTAAAACTTTTAGGGAGGTAGAATCTGACATCAACAGTCATAAACCTATAACTTGGGGTTCTTCATAATTTTGCTCTGATTTATCACAATTCAATGTATTTTTTCATCAACCACCACCTCAGGTCAGATCAGCTGAAATGCAGTATTCATTTTGGCAATTACTTTAGTTGTAGACATGATTATTAATGCTGACGCTTGTAAATCACCATAGAATTAATCAAGGTTTAATTACCACAAACGAAGCGACTTTAAGTTTAGATACCATTGTTCAAAGGAAGGGAAGACAGGGTGGAGAGAGAGAGAGAGATAGTACAACAACCATCAATTTACAATAATATTGCAGACAGTAACTCGCTGAACAAAACAACAATAACAACAGCAATGACAACAACAGCAGCGGCTTGTTGCACAAAACTAGGAAAAGGGATTAAGTTGGAATATATCAGTAATCCTGGCTGAATCCAGCCACAAGTCAGTTACATGTCAACGTTTAATGAGGAAGCTGTTTTTGAATCATTTGAGTTGTTTTAATGGCAGCACATAATCACACCTGTTGCCTTCCTGGGTCAAAACCCACTGTTTTTCACCTTTTTAGTCAACTTTGTTCCAACTCATGACCTGCCATTAAACATGTCACCATTCATTTCCTCAATATTTAATCCTCCTCAAATTTACTAACACCTTTAATCCTTGGGGTCAGTTTGACCCCAGCAATTTAAACCTCAAGACAATTTTTCCAATTATAATTATTTCCCCAAAAAAATCGTTTTTTTTGTTTGTTTTTTTTTTCATCTTTCCACCTGACTTAAATGCAGACAAACCACTTCTATTACTGTGCACCCACTGCAGCACATCCACACGTCTTCTACTGGCCATAAGATGCTATTACTGACAAATGTCACTCTATAACAATATGTTTTAATCAAATTTAACAATGAACAAATAGTTTGATAAAATAATGTACAAACAGACAGTTCCACTTCAAAAGAAATAGGATCAAATGAAATAATAATCAAATA
The DNA here is from genome assembly GCA_016785285.1 of Brachirus orientalis. Taxonomy (NCBI): domain Eukaryota; kingdom Metazoa; phylum Chordata; class Actinopteri; order Pleuronectiformes; family Soleidae; genus Brachirus; species Brachirus orientalis. Next base: position 8,846,914 of record JAFBJR010019380.1, on the reverse strand, counting down.
AAAATACTTCCTCTGATCCTGATCCTGTAAATGCAGCAATCACATACATGTGTCCTTGTCCTCTTCTGTGAGGTTGGGTGTAACTGACAAATAATGTACCAGGGTTGCTATTCCACTAATAAATAAATAAATAAATAAATGCACTTCCACTAATAAACAAACCATACCATTTAATTTTGTAATGTACTTTAATTAAAAGGAGTCTCAAAGATATGAAAGAGAAAGATATGTTGGAACTTGAATCTTTCTCTCTCTCTGTGGATTTGTTTTTCTCATATGTGTCAGGGTCCGGTTTCCTGCCCTTTATTTTGCCATGATTGTCTTTTTCCTGTGCAACCTGTCCTGTGTTCTCTTTCCCCAGGTGACTTGACTGGTTGGCTGGGTGGAGTCTTCTCCTTCGCACCTGCCACTCATTCCCATGATTACCCCACTGCCTTCTTAAGCTGAGCCTTTTCCTGCTGCAGGTCTCACAACCAATGTTAGCAAAACATCACAATATGGTAAATACATGATTGGAAAACCAGTGGTTTGGCTCTGTTCTTCATTACAATAAAATAAATGTGTTATAGTCTGCATTCTGTGCTTGGTTTTGTGAAGACTGTCCACCAGTAAGATGTTTTTTTTTCTCCTTAACAAAAGTCCCTTTAATCATATGTCTTGTGACTACTCAGTGTACAACTTATTTCAGTTTTGTATTTTTCATAAAAAAAAAAATTTAGTGAGACTAAAATAATGTTATTTTTACATTACATTAATGGCAAATTAATGGTAATAGTAAGTGACTCACTTGCTCTTCCTGGATATTTATTCTGTTGTTCAACGTGTGAATATTAATTACAACAGGCCACTCCACCCTGGTGCATTGTTTGTACGAGGGTGTCATTGTTTGTCAGTTAATGTAATCGCTGCATTTACAGGATCAGGATCAGAGGAAGAGTTCTTTTTTAATCATTGTTTTTCTTCAAGGTGAGAATTTTGGTTCCTATTTCTCATTGCAATGTTGTGAATGTTTCAGTAGACGTACCGTATAGTATAGTTATTTATCTAATTGTGTCATTCCATGCCTGGGATTCTGTGGGTCTTGCGTGCTCGGGGTCCTGGACTTACTGACTTTGCCTGTATCGTGGGTGGTTCAGCCACGATCTGTGCTTCTGTTGCTTCTTATCCTCTTATCCCCAAAATTAGAACTCAATATTTAGCTGGAATATGTCAGTTATCCTGACTGAACTTTGAATAAGCTGCACAATTGATGTGTACACTGTGCACACAATGTGTGTTTATCATATACAGTTTCATTTACCCATCAACCAGTATGACCAGTAAAAAAAGTCATTATATGCCTCCAGAACACGTCTTCTCCTTTGGAGGAGTCTGGATGCAGCAGCAGTGCATCTTCTTATCATCATCAGATATGTGCCACTGATTTCTCTGTGTAGCCTATAGTTACTCGCTCAAACTGGAAATGTTCATATACCGAACACTAGTAATATCACCGTCCAGAGAACGGCAAACGGCAAATTTACCACCAAATTCTGACCAGTCACAAAACTGTTTGTAGGCACATAGTGTTGAGGGCGTGTCGAGTCTAGACCGCAGTGTGGACACGAATCAAACGAAGGCGAAGTGCAACATATTACTCTCTGAATAAGAAAGAAATACAGGTATGAAAAAAGATTTATATCACTTTTTACTTTTCTACATTTGGGAAATAATTTTAATTATTTAAAAATTGTCTTGAGGTTTAAATTGCTGGAGTCAAACTAATGATGATTAAATGTTGTGTCTATGACTTTTTTTCTCTGCACAGGTGAGTCATGTAAAAACAATAAATACATAAACAATGTAATGCCATTTTGAGAAAAGAAATGTGTTTTGCAAGGATACTCATCCTTTCACTAAAGAATGATACATCTTACAGATTCTGCCAAAGTACAATATGCAAACATGAGCAGAATTTCCTTCACTATAGTCACAACCTCTGTTTTGTCACTCGAGCTGTGTGGCTCTTTTTATTACCATAAAATACCACTTTTTAAAAATGGTATTTTAAAGTCACAAACTCATAAAACCATGTAAATATACTGTATTAAACACCCTATCAGTTTTTAAAAAGATGAATAGGACGTAAAGAAAAAATTCTTGTCCATTGGACAGAAGACAACACAAATTAATGATTAAATGTTCTGTCTATGACTTTTTTTTCTCTGCACAGGTGAGTCATGTAAAAACAATAAATACATAAACAATGTAATGCCATTTTGAGAAAAGAAATGTGTTTTGCAAGGATACTCATCCTTTCACTAAAGAATGATACATCTTACAGATTCTGCCAAAGTACAATATGCAAACATGAGCAGAATTTCCTTCACTATAGTCACAACCTCTGTTTTGTCACTCGAGCTGTGTGGCTCTTTTTATTAGCATAAAATACCACTTTTTAAAAATGGTATTTTAAAGTCACAAACTCATAAAACCATGTAAATATACTGATCCAGGAAGATGCTGAGCCTGACACTGTTGTGTTGATCTGGTTCTGGCCGTTTGGCATTAAGTTTGATCTCAGCTGCGAAATATTCAATATCAAAAGATGCCACTTGACTGTTGACAGGTCTCTTTATCATAAAGCCCATGGGGTTCTCATCCACCACAGGGACATAAGAAGGAACAACTTGCCAACAGAGCCACGTCCCTTGTTCCAGAAATGGGTGTGGTTTAATATGGAGTCACCTACATTCTCACGGCCATTCCCTAATATGGATCAGTTATT
>JAFBJR010019380.1:8437300-8842877 GCA_016785285.1 Brachirus orientalis | reverse complement strand
AAGAGTCAAGTTCTACAATGAATTGAAAAAACATGTTAATATAACTGTTTATGGGAAAGCTTTTAGAAAACGAATCAGTAAAATAGAATATAATCAGACAGTATCAAGTTGTAAATTTTACCTGTCCTTTGAAAACTCTGTGCACAAAGACTATATTTCAGAGAAGTTATACCGCCCTCTGCTGTTAGGGACTGTACCTGTTACTCTGGGCCCTCCAAGACAAAATTATGAGGACCATGTCCCAGCTGAATCTTTCATTCATGTTGAAGACTTTCCCACTGCAAAGGAGCTGGCAGACAGGCTACTTTACCTGGACCAAAATGATGCTGAATATATGAAATACTTTGAATGGAAAAAAAGGTATAAAGTTGAAAGAGCACAGTTTGGTAGACCACATGCCTGCAAAACATGTAGTTACTTACAGCAACACAGAGAGTATCAAGCTTTTCGAAGTCTTACAAAGTGGTACTGGGGTTAATGCTGCTCAGAAAAGAGCAGATCCAACATTGTGAAGCTCCATGTTTGCTACTAATGCTAAGGTTTTGTCCTTGGCCTGTTTGTGAGATGCACAACTCAATGCTCACCTGCCACTTTATTAGGGACAAAAAAACCTAATGACAGTGGTGGCTTGGGTAACCCAAAAAGGAGGGGAGATAAATCAGATGAATTAGTGTTATGATAAATGAAAGCTCTTTTATCATAGATATGCATCAAACTGTGAGTTACTTACTTTAATCTTCTTTTTTGTTAGGGGTGAAAAAAGTATCTAGTCAACTATTTAAATACTTCCGACACTTTTGCCTGTTAAAAACTTGATGTTTGGTAAATTTACTAAAATATCAGTTCAGTTTAAGTGGAGTTACCTGTAATTTTGCTTTCTACATCTTTTACGTTTCTCATGTAACAGGGGATCATTTTGGGTAAATAAAAACTTAATATCTTAATATCATGGATACTTTCTCTGATTCTGCATTAATTGTTTAACAGCCTTAATTCACTAAATTTAAAGACAGAATTTTGACAAAAGTCAAACATGCATCAATCACAAAAAGTGTCTTTGTTCCTTTGTCTGTGAGGTTGGGTGTGACTGACAAACATTGTACCAGGATGCAATGGCCTGCACTTAATATTCACAGGCTGGATGGAAGAATATACAGCAAATGAGTCATTGTGTTTCTAAATGAGTTTTCCAAAATCCTGATGATGTCCTCTATGAAATACATATTTGATGTGCTCTACACAAAAATAACTTTTTTTAAGTATTTGACTAGATCAACAGGTTTACAATTAACTCCTAACCACATGACCTGCCTCTCAAAACAATTTGAGAGACAGGTCAGTCTCCCCCCCCAGCTGTCCGCTCAACCTCAATGTCCTTAAAATTATACTTAAGAAAACAAATTGTTTGTAGGTCCAAAAGCATCTCCTTGCATCGAAATAAGAGATTAATTCACCAAAAAAGTGTAATTGTAAATATCTTAGGCCCTTCAAAAACTTAGCTATGGCCCAGCATCACACATGCGTCTGTCTCATGCTCCACGGCCGCACGTGGTGGAGTGTCGGAGACAGTAGTTCTCCATCCCAGAGTGGAGCAACTGAGCAAGACAGTTTAACCAGATGACATTTTAACACACAAATTTAAAGTCAAAGTAAATTAGTAGCCTAATGAATGGAATATATGCTAAAGATGATGGACGTTCACGGTTCAATACGTCCATTGCCTGTTAAAACGCGAGTTGCGGGTGACTTTGCGGAGCATGTTCCCCTATTTAGTTGGTTTAGATTAAAGTAAACACCAGAGCAGTTTATGAAGTTTGTGAATCCAGAAGGTCAATGTTTCTGGGGCTTATGTTTCAGTGACAGCGCTATATGATCAACATCACAGCAATGAGGCTGCACAATTAAACCACTTGACATCCTTAGTGTCAAACAGAGAAAATAACAAATACAGTGAGTAGTAGTCTGACTATAACTGCTGGGTTATGTGTGACTTGTGTACCTATATTTTCTGGATATTGTTATAGGGTTCTTATGATACAGTGGAATAAGGATTATAATATAGAGATGTTCAAATCTTGACACTTGCAGTTTTCTCCCCCATAAACAGCTCAAAGTGCCCCCCCCCCTTGCCGATCAGTGACTTCAGGAGCAGCTCGCTTTAAATTTACATTTTGTTCATCTATTGGAAATAAACAGTTCATCTTCTCTCTGCCTTTAAAAAATATTCCAGGGTTTGTTTTAAATTCTTACATTGTACCTTAATTCCCTGGACTTTACAGGGATGCAACAGGCATGAATTATGAGAGAATTACTGTGCAGCTTTAGGAGTTTGATTTAAAAAAAAAAAAAAAAAGTTATGAACTAAAAATACCTACAAATCAAATTGTACCTTTTCAAAACTGCCTCCCCCCTTGACAGTCAAAACCTCTAAAAATAGTTCAACTGATACAATTTCCTCTTCTATAAAACAGGATAAAAGTGTCAAATTAAATATCAAGGTTAAAAACATAACGTACCCTATCACTACTCAATTCTCAGGAAACTGGTCAGACTGGTTTGAAAGCTATCAGTAAGTTGCAACACCGAGTCAAATATCTACCCGTTACAACCAAGGTAGTAAACCAGCAGAACAACACACCAGGTGGCAGTCCTGCCACTTTATTAGCAAGTGCACATTCCACCACAATACATAATAAAATACAGTGTGAACTTCTCTTTTCCCACATAGCATTAACAATTTCAACAAAATCTGTCTACTCAAAAACAGACAAGATTGCACAAGTAAACATGGAGCTTTAGTAATACTGAATCCCACTATGACAAATGCTGTATGAGCAGCATTAATCCCAGTACCACTTTTTAAGATTTCGAAAAGCTTGATACTCTCTGTGTTGCTGTAAGTAACTACATGTTTTGCAGGCATGTGTTCTACCAAACGATGACATTTTAATACGATACCTTTTTTTCCATTCAAAGTATTTCATATATTCAGCATCATTTTGGTCCAGGTAAAGTAGCCTGTCTGCCAGCTCCTTTGCAGTGGGAAAGTCATCGACATGAATGAAAGATTCAGCTGGGACATGGTCCTCATAATTTTGTCTTGGAGGGCCCAGAGTAACAGGTACAGTCCCTAACAACATGGGGCGGAATAACTTAGTTGAAAGATAATCTTTGTACAGAGAGTTTTCAAAGGACAGGTAAAATTTACAACTAGATACTATCTGATTATATTCTTTTTCACTAATGGGTTGTTCGAAAGCTTTCCCATAAACAGTTACATCCACATGTTTTTTCAATTCATTATAGAACTTGACTCTTGTAAATTGCACATTCCAGTTGCTCACAATCCAACAGACCAGTTTGTTCTTTGTTGGCAGTTTGAAAGCCTCCTCTCCAGGTTCTACTGGCTCCAAATGTCCATAAGGCACAGGAATGTTTGACTCAAGGCGATAGTTGCAGGTCAAGTTGAATAACTGATCCATATTAGGGATTTGGTGCGAGTTTGCAGGTGACTCCATATTAAACCACACCCATTTCTGGAACCAGGGACGTGGCTCTGTTGGCAAGTTGTTCTCTTTTATGTCCCTGTGGTGGATGAGAACCCCATGGGCTTTATGATAAAGAGACTTGTCATCAGTCAAGTGGCATCTTTTGATATTGAATATTTCGCAGCTGAGATCAAACTTAAAGCCAAACGGCCAGAACCAGATCAACAACACAGTGTCAGGCTCAGCATCTTCCTGGATCTTCTCGATGTCAGTTGAGTTGATCTGTTGCTCTGAGTGATTGTCCCTCTTTATTGAAATGTCAAAAGTGGGGAAGTTGAAATCAGGCTTGTAATATATAAAGAAAAATCCAGCAAAACTCAACATCATGATGCAGCGGAAGGCAAACTTGCGCAGGAAAGTCATCTGGCAGCCTGTGAGGGACATGACTCACCTGTGGAGAGGGGAAAAAAAGCATCATTAACAGAACATTTAACCATTCAATTGTCTCGTCTTGTGTGCAACATGCAAACATATGCACATACACAAGTTGTTGCCATTGCGACCACAGTTTTGCTCATAGATTCATAGTATCATTCTTTAGGGTAGTGTAGCTGGACTGCAAATAGGTCATTTAAAAAAAAAAAAACCCTACTCTGTGGTGGGAGATTATTTTCTAGAGCATTTTTACTGAATTGCTTAAAATCCTCTTTACATCTCTATTGCAAGCAATTAATTAAGGCATTGTCACAGAAATTTAAAAAATGAGGCACCTCCGGAGCGGACAGTACTGTAGAACAACCATCCAATCATAATGAACAGCATAAACAATATAATTGGATTGCGACACATCAAACTGCCGTCTCCGCCCCCCCCATGTGCGTCCCCCCTCAGACAACGTCAGAGCTCACACTAGATTGTAGAGTTTAGAATCTCTGCCCGAGCCCGAACAGACTTGTGATCACGTGATCATGTTTGCCTGAAGAATTTGCCTGTTTGCTTAACGTCTGGATTGACGGCCCTGAAAAGTCATTGTTTGTCACTCGTTCACTCTCCTGTCACTAATATTGGTAGGGGCTCTCTCCAAATATTGGTGGGGACATGTCCCCACACCGTCCCTTGGTTATAATGAAAAACCTACTGCCAAGAAAAGGCTGATGCAGAGACTTGAGCCAAAACCAAAGAGAACATCGGTGGCGACAAGTGAAAGTCCAGAAAGGGCTGCAAAGTGATGCCACTTTTCTCAAAACCTTTGAAAAGGAATTACTTATTTTTAAAAGACAAGCTCCTTTATAAATTAAAGTGAATTTAAAAAATAAATAAATAAATGGGTCATTAGTGACCATCCCATAAAAGATTTCATAACACTTCCATTGAAGGTGGCGTAAATTATGGATTCTTGCTTCTCTTCTTTACCAACTGACAACAATTGTCATATAGTGGCCCCAGTTCTACTGGACATGTAAAGTAACTTTGTTGTTAGAGCTTTATGAGGAGGCAAACAGGTGGCCCAGCTTAGGTTCTCTCTCGCGGTACTTGACGCACTGTTGTAAACACATGGATCAGTATTTCTGCCGACCGAGGAAATAGGAGCAAGCTAGGCTTGCGAGGATTCTTTTTCTGTTTCTATATTCTGTGTTTTATTTTGAAAAGTAAACCAGATGTTGTTTTCCTACTTCCTCCCCGCTCGTGCTGAATTCTGCCAATTTTAATTGCAGCCCTGCTGCGGCATCCGCCAGAAGAACTGCTGCGTATCCACTCCGCATTACGCGCAGCCATTATGCACTCAGACGTTCGGAACCAGCGCACTTAAAGAGACACATTAAGAGGTGCATTATTGTCACATTGTCATCTCCTTTTGTAATAAAGCAGACACTCACTTCTAATCTCTACCAACTGCTGAAACACCTTAAACAATCGCAATTAAAAAAAAAAAAAAAAACATATATATATATATATATATATATATATATATATATTTAAAAAAGGACACAGAATTGTGTGTGTACTGTATATGCATGAATAATTCAAGTAATTAAATTAAAATAGGATTCTGAAAAATGCATACGCTTTAGATCTCAATACAAAGCAAATAAAATCCCAGTGTTGTCGTTTGAGATATCATCTTGTGCACACAAATTATGGCAGTGAAATTTTCATTTAGAAGAAATTGAAGATAAAATAATTTTATAATTGTGCACTCACCTAATGTTACGAATCATTTTTCATTACCCCGAAATATTCTGCTATCTTTTCCCCAATAACAAAAAAATTGCAATATTTCAGATCGGTTCAGTCAAATAGTTTCAAACATCTCAAATATTGATTAAATATCACAATTACCTGAAAAACACACTTGTTGAAATGTTTCAATGCAATTATATATCAACCTCTTTACAACTCCGTGGAAACACCACAACATGATTCTATTGGTTCAGAGGATTAAAAAGGGCCGTCAATCACCAAGACTGACCAATAGAAGTCAGAGCTAGAAGCCTGGAAAGTTGGATCAAAAGTACAGTGAGACAGTGGAGAGAGCAGATGTCCACCAGATGCCAGCAAAGGGACATTTACTGTCAAACCAGTTTGAGTTTATAGTGAATCTACTCCAGTTTGAGACAAATATACTCCCTTTGGATGGTTTAATTTGGGTTTTATTTGAAGGGGGGAATTAGGGGAACACCCAGGCCTCTCTTTACTAAGGCGTCTGTAATTTTGCTCTATTTCAATTCAGCACAATCACTCTTGGTACAGCTTATGTTCACATGTTACATGATTCCCTTGAGCTTTTAATCTATTGCACATATTCAGAGGTTATATTTACTATAAAATGCTTTTTTTATTTATTTATTTATTCTGGGTTCCATCTGCATTTACTCTGACACAGTGGCATCTACAGAGATGCTTCCACTTCTGATGGAATCTCACAAGTGTCACTATAATTTTGATACCAAAATAATTCATACAGAGCTTGTAGATGCAGAGATATATGCTATCTATTTTGGGCATGTCATTTTCAAGTAGGGGCCTCAAAAAAATGGGCTCATAGTGAAGAGGTTAAACCAAATTCAAAAGGTTTATGCTTTGCTAGAAATCTCTGGTGTTCTTGATCCATGTAGTCTGGGTCATTTCTAGCTTTTTGGGGAACCCATGCAAGATGCTTTTTGTTTGCCAGTTTGCCAAACTATGATGTAGAGATTCCTAACCCTTTCAAAGATGCAATACAAATGCCACAATCTATTAAACTTGATGAAATTAAGACTGGATAGTCATTATAGCTTTCCAGAAAACTCCTTACCACATGACCTGTACAATGGAAACAATGAAAAGGGGATACAGATCTCTAAAACTAGTATTTTAATTGGTAATAATAGTCACCTTCACAAGTTGCAGTATAATAAAAATAAAATGGTAACATTTTATTGATTATCTTAGCATATATTACAGTGGTGAATTTTTTTTGCCATTGTATTGTTTATGCAACACTTCGGTCAATCGAGTGGTTTTTGAATGCGCTATAGAAATAAACTGACTTGAAAACTTGAATGATTTGTAAGATATTACCACTTTAATGTCACAGCAAAACATGAGTAAGAGATGAGGCTTTTTTTGTATGATATTACAATATGAATATTTGGGTTAATCACACTAAGTGATCAGTTTGGTGCCTAAATATTTAGGGGAAGGCTGACCATTGTTACAAAAAATTAGTGAAGAAATTTAAGCTATTGGACTGTATTTCATTAGGAGCTACATACCAAACAGAGTGCTATAATTGTATATTCTTATTCTGAGGTGAAGAAGATTTAACACCAATATACTATAACACTAGTCAAGCATACAGGTACAACCACACAAAAATCTACTCACTGTGTTGCATGTAACTTCTGGTGTTGATCTCAGAAGCAGAAGACTGTCACATTTGACCTATGTCATTATTAGAACAAAGGAAATGGGCAGTATACATAAGCTTGGCCTTGATGAGTGTGATTGGAATCAGGTGAGCTGCTGGTTGGAGGAGGAGTGGAAATGCGTGAAGTTTGGCTGTTTCACACTCAGGTTAAGAGGAAGATGGTTGAAAAGAAACATGATGCATTCCATAACTTTGGTTTTCTTGTGCTCAGCTTGTGTATGTTCATTCCTGGTGTGTAAAAAGGATGGTTTTACATGCAGAGGTCGAATTCACTATCATCAATTGGTGTGTATGGAAAATAAATTTAAACAAAACAAAAACAATTAAAAAAAAAAAAAGAACTACTAAAAAACTATACTATAGGTCCACTGAAATGCATATAATATTGTGCTGTGAAATAGGAACCAACCGTCTCTCTTTGAAGATAAAAAAATGCCCATCAAATAAACCTGAGACCATACAAAATGTGATCCATACAAAAGTTTATTGCATTCACTGTTTTTCTGAATAAATGAGAGACTTTTTCCAAGATCTCTTTATTCTGGCTCTGCATTTATGAGATATTTTTTGGGATCTGTTTTTCTGAATGAATAAAAAAGCTGAAAATCTTGCATTTTTTCTTGGTAGCTCAATTGAAAGCAAAGATATCCCAGTTTTTCAATTTAATCCAGTTTTTACGTTGCTTTGGGTTTGAGACATTGGAAGATTCTTCTGTCTTTACCTCATACTGGTGGTCGACTTAATGCAGACAGAATATTTTAAGTGAATGCAATAGATTTCTGTAGATCCAGATCTTGTAAATGCTGCACTCACAACAAGAGTGTGTCTTTTCCTTTCTCTGAGGCTGGATGTGATTGTCAAACATTGCACCAGTATATATCGTTTACTATTATGTGTCATCCTCACACATTCAACTGAGGTGTTTGCTATAGAAATAAATGTTGACTTAGGGTGGCTTTGAACCCACTAACAGAAAAACAGCAGCAAATAACAGGACACATATACACTGGTGTTTTGTGTGCCACCATATTGACTTGACTTGAAAAAAAGTTAAATGTTTTAACCTTTTGAGCAGCATTAACCCCAGTACCACTTTTTAAGATTTCGAAAAGCTTGGTACCCTCGATTTTGCTGTAAGTAACTACATGTTTTACAGGCATGTTCTCTACTAAACACTGAATTTTTAATTTCATATCCTTTTCTCCATTCAAAGTATTTCATATATTCAGCATCATTTTGGTCCAGGTAAAGTAGCCTGTCTGCCAGCTCCTTTGCAGTGGGAAAGTCATCAACATGAATGAAAGATTCAGCTGGGACATGGTCCTCATAATTTTGTCTTGGAGGGCCCAGAGTAACAGGTACAGTCCCCAACAACATGGGGCGGAATAACTTCTCTGTAATATAGTCTTTGTATTGAGAGTTTTCAAAGGACAGGTAAAATTTACAACTAGATACTGTCTGTTTATATTCTTCTTCAGATGTGGCTTTTCCAAAAGCTCTTCCATAAACAGTTATAGTCACATGTTTTTTCAATTCCTTGTAGTACTGAACTCTTCTCTGTTGCTCATTCCAGTTGCTCACAATCCAACAGACCAGTTTGTTCTTTGTTGGCAGTTTGAAAGCCTCCTCTCCAGGTTCTACTGGCTCCAAATGTCCATAAGGCACAGGAATGTTTGAATCAAGGCGATAATTACACGTCAAGTTGAATAACTGATCCATATTAGGGAATGGCTGTGAGTTTGTAGGTGACTCCATATTAAACCACACCCATTTCTGGAACCAGGGACGTGGCTCTGTTGGCAAGTTGTTCTCTCTTATGTCCCTGTGGTGGATGAGAACCCCATGGGCTTTATGATAAAGAGACTTGTCATCAGTCAAGTGGCATCTTTTGATATTGAATATTTCGCAGCTGAGATCAAACTTAAAGCCAACCGGCCAGAACCAGATCAACACAACAGTGTCAGGCTCAGCATCTTCCTGGATCTTCTGGATGTCAGTTGGGTTGATCTTCTGCTCAGAGGAACAGTTGAGGTTTGATCTGTGCTTCACTGCGTTCACCGGACACTGACAAGTGTGATTACCTCTCTCCATGTAAATATCAAAAGTGGGGAAGTTGAAATTAGGCTTATAGTAGATAAAGAAAATTCCAGCAAAACACAACAACATGATGCAGCTGACGGTAAACTTGCGCAAGAGAGTCATCTGGCAGCCTGTGAGGAACATGACTCACCTGTGGAGAGAAAAAAGATACAAAAATAGAACATTTAATCATTAATTTATGTTGTCTTCTCTTCAGTTGATAAGCATATTTAAGTTTTCTCTGTAATTACAAGTTCTATGTTAATTGTTTTGATATCACATAAAAATAACACTTGTGAGATGCAATCAGAAGTGTAAGCATCACTGCAGTTTATAATAAATATACCTTTGAATATAAGCAGTAGTAGCTTAAAAGCTCAAGAAAATCATGTAACAACATTTAAAAATAAGCTAGAGAAAAGCTGATGCTTATGAAATGAAACAGAGCAAAATAACAGAGGCCTTAGTAAAGAAATGCCTATGCGTTCCCCTATTTCCCCCTCCAAATAAAACCCAAATAAAGCCATCAAAAGGGAGGATAATTGTCTCAGACTGGAGGAGCTTCACAGTGTCAATTGTCACAGGTTTGACTGGAACTGTCCCTGTCCCTTTGCTGGCATCTGGTGCCGAGCTGGAGGCTCTGTCTGTGACCAGGCTGATTTACCCAAATTTAAAGGCTTCTAGCTCTGGTTTCCATTGGTCAGTCTTGGAGATTGATACCTCATTTTAATCCTCTAAATCAATAGACTCACGCTGTGGTGTTTCCAATCGTCTAGCTCCTGTGGTTCATGTGATATCAGCAGAAACATGGTGGAAGAGACGTGTATGGTCATTCACCCTCCCCCCACTCAGCAGGGTCGTATTACACAACACAAAGGCACAGCAGGGAGAGTCTTCAAAGCAGGCTAAGGGCTCCAGCTATCTATCCAAGACTACGTACACACGCCAACGCAACAAGATATTTTTTATTTTTTTTTTGCGGGCTGAAAAAAAATCGCGTACACACGATAACGGATCAGAAACATGTTGCGTAAAGATGGGAACGGAACACATGGTGAAATCGATGTGATACATATGCCACACCTACATGTGGCACTGTAAACAGACTCAGACAGAGCCACCGGACACAGCAAAACAATTGTTGCGTGAGGTTATGTCTTGTCCTGGTCACATGACGGTGAGGGTAAAGTGACGTCATCGTTTTCGGTTTCCTTGACTACACGACAACGCGAAGGCGGTGTGGCCAGATTTTTTCACTCTGGAACCCGTTCTCAAAAGGGAATCGTTTCAGGGCACCCAGAATGCCGTTCCCGTGTGTACAAGAGGCCGAAACGATAAACAACTTTGCCAGATCGACCTAAATCCGTTCCCGTGTGGATGGCGCCTATACTTCCTGGTTTTGATTGCCTGGTGTTTTAACTGTGTTTGATTAATTTAATTTTTAATTTTTTTTATTTATTTTTTTTTGAGGTTGTTGCTGAGTTTCTTACCTTTCTTTGGATATGTGGTGTGTCGGTTTTCTTTGAAGTTTGTCATTGCTTTATTAAGTTTTTTGTTGCACACCACTGTGTGGCGCTGTGCTGCCCAACATTAGGTACTATTTAACTTTTTTGTTTACAGATTTAGTGGTTTTTAGATTTGCATGTTTTTTTTTATATAAATTTGTCATTTTAAAAGGTTAACAGTGGTTTTTTTGTGGTAACAAAAAGAACTGTTCACTTTTGACACATGCAAAGGTTTTGACTACAGTGAAGGAAAATCTGTCGGCGTAACATTCTTTAGAAATCTAACCAAAAACATTTGTTTTAATCAAAGTAGCATTCATATTAATTTATCAGCTATCACAGAAGAGCAACATTCAAAAAAAGTTAATAATGGAAAAAAAATATATTGCTAAAACCTTTTCTGTTAATAACAAATTTCTGATTTTTTTTCAGAAAAGAATGTAAGCTATTGCACTGTATTTTATTTTTCAAGATATATTCTAGTCTACTGAAACATTATATATTACATTACATTGTTATATTACAAATAAAATTGAAAGGAGAAATAGGAGCCAACAGTCTCACCACATTAAGAAAATGTTAAAAAGAAAAAAAGAATTGAAACTCTCCCTCCGATCCAGGTCCTGTTAATGCAGCATTCCAAAGAATGGGTGTGATCTCTTCCCTACATGAGTCTGTGTGTGATATATGTGGTCAGGTGGTCTGCTGCAAATGATATGCACAGGGAGGAAGGCAGAATATACCTCACTGAAGAGCAGGTGGTCCAGTGTGTTTTTAAAGGAGTTTACCTAAAACCTCACGACGTCCTCTATGAAATACATATTTGATATGTTGTTAATAAAGTGGTTGACAGTGGTAGTGATAACGGTGGACAAGTTTAACAGGTTGCCATTTAACACATGGCCTACGAACAAAGACAAGTGGGTACGAATCTGTAAAAGAATTTACGAACCATGTTTTTAATTTGCTAGGAAACCATTCCAGGTGACTACCTCATGAAGCTGAGTGAGTGACTGCCAAGTGTCCAAAGCTGTCATCAAAGCAAAAGGTGGCTACTTTTAAGAATCTAAACTATAAAACATATTGTGGCTAAGTAATTCCACATGTGTTTGTTCATAAATTGAATTTCTTCAGTACTAATCTACATCTCTCTAATTTGTGAAGGGGTGTCCAAACTTTTGACTGGTACTTTATATTTCTATAGATATATAGATATTTATTATATAGATTTCAACCTTCCAATAATGTCTCCAAGACTATCTTGATGGTACATCAACTTATATAACAGAATGACTGGCACCTTCATCAAAGTCTGAGCAGGTTTGTATCACTTGCATTTGCACTAGGGAAATTTTAATTTCGTGTCCAAAGAGCTACATAATTCTGCCTTACAACAAATGGCACACATGGGTGGGTTTAATGTATTGACTATAAGTGGTTCATACCATAAAGCACAATACAAACAGTCAAGCTTCAAGGTTCATGGTATCTTTACTTTTATTATGCCTAAGGGGGGCAGTTTGGTTTTACAGCCAGCAGTCACACATTAACATCATGTATGAAAAACACTAACCCACTCACAGGACAGATCACAGCAGGGGTAAATTACATGTGTGTTCCACACCTTCTATCTGTGTCCTGATGGTAATCTGGAGTTCAAAACTCAGCTTATAATTCACTTCCTGAATGAAGACGAAGAAGGGATTTGCCCTCGACGCCCCAAGGTGTTTAAAAGTGTCTTTGCTCAATCATGCAGACTACTATCTGCCCGGTATGCAAAATAAAGGGGTCTAACTTATCCTGCACAGTGTCCAGATGAGCCTCCTTCACCAACTTTTCAAATGTTATCACGACCAGAGAGGTCAGTTTATTAGAAACATCCATGTAGCTTGTCCCATTCATAGAAATTGTACACTTTCTGGAATTTATTCCAGTTATACTTGTTCATATTTCCACTGCTGAGCAGATTCACAACTTTATCTTTATATGTGCATTTGGCCTGCTTGAGTTCCCATTTCACCTGATTTGAAACCTCCTTGTACTGCATAAAGTCCCCTTGGCTAAAGCTGATAATTTGCTGGTTGATATTGCTTTTGAATGATTTGCAGAGGCAGGGTTTATTGTTTTAGGTTTTTTGTATTTCCTCATAAAAGGAAATACAAGTAGATGTCACATGGTGTGTGTATCTGAGTACATATGGGTGTGTGGGTCTGTTTGCCTGTCTTTGTGTGCGTGTTTCCAGCCATGACTGATAAGAAGCAATCGTTAAGTACACATGTACAAAAACATGCAAAGGAGGGAGTTTTTGTTTCTCGTGGCGTGTGGAAGAGACAAAGGTGTGGTGGTAGTTACTAGAGCGTGGATGTCGCAGACCAAGATGGTGTGGAACAGCAGCACATGCAGCAGCAGCACCAACATCTTTGAGAGACTGTGGGAGAAGCCCTAATCTTTTATTAACAGTGATTTTCTATGAAGACTCAAGATCCTTACATTCTTAATGGTTTACAAAAAGTGACTTTTATTTCTTTTTAAATACTTTTACCTTTTTACCTAATTTTAAATACTTTACCTCAAGTTTTTAATAAACAGTCGTTATTGTCATTCTTTGTCCTGATTGTTGTTTGGCCAGAGAATGTTTCCCAAGCAGAACCTTTTGGATATATTTATTCACATTATTACCATACCATACACTTTTAGGTAAATCCACACAGGCATTTACGTATGAACACATCCCAATTGGTGCAAGAGAAACTTGAACTAACTCTCATTCCAGTTTGTTCCTCCTCAGGACTGATTTGTCAGATGGACCAAGGTAAACAACATTATGATCAGACATGCCATGTGGAACTCAATGTAAGGATTTATAAGCGCTCTTTGCTGAACCACATTGTCCACACACTTGGAATGGTGAGTCGGACGAATGACATCTTTCGAAATGACATATTTTAAATTTCTTGTTATAAAAATCGGTGCATTCGGCAAAATCACCTGAAGACCCTGCACTGTTTTTAGTCACTGCATGGTTGAATATAAACAAGGGTCACAAATATTTGAGGGATTTCCCTTGGAAGTTAAAAAGGGTATGTAGATATGCAGAAAGGAGTTTGATGTCAGGTGTGCACAGTAACTCTGTGATGACTAGAGTGTTCAACAGTTTCTATTCATTTACAGACACAATCTCCCACAGAGTGACTTACTGTTACTGCAGGGTTTCTGTCCAAACAAATGGGTACCCCAAATCCGTCACTCTCCAATTCTGACTGTAGTTGTAGTTCCTTAAGCCATGTTTTCATGGAGACATTAGGACACATACTGCTATACTCCAGCAGGAACTTGACATTTGCAAGGTTGACAATCCTTTAATTTATAAATCTTCCAAATTTGAAATTAAAGCCCAGGCCTGGTGAGGTGAAGCTCTTGCTTAGCCTTTCAATTAATAAGACTGTGTTCCACCTCTTTTATACAAAATGCAACTGGTCTTAATACTGATACACCTCAGAGCTTTTTTAGGTTGTTCATTAACTTCACCGTCTGTTGCGACCAAGTAAATTTAACTCTTTACACGTATATGTGACCAAGTAAATGTAACTCTTTACATGTATTATCATTTGGGTAATACAGACACCATTGCTTTGCCTTGTTTCAATGTGATATTTATACACAATGGAGCAGTCCACTCACTAACTTTTAGGCCATGCCATCTTCTGCCATAGGGAAGAAGGCAGGATACACCCTGGACAGGTTGCCAGTCCATTGCAGGGCCACACAGAGACAGACAATCATTCACTGTCACATTCAAAGATATTTGTCCAATTGGCCTAATCCCCAAATCTCCATGTTTTTGGACGGTGGAGGGAACCAGAGAACATGCAAACTCCATGCAGAAAGGCCCTTGCTCCAACCAGGTCTCGAACCTAACGCTTAGTGTTTGTTTTTTTTAACGCTAACTCCGTTAAAACTGAAAAATCCTGATTGTTTCTTGTCCTAATCAGAATTGCTGTTGCAAAATTCACTGTGTCAAAGAGGACTGATTAAAAGAATGATCACATCATCAGTTCAAGGCCCAACAGGTGATGTTTACACATGTTAAATTTGCTGTCAATGATTAGCTTCCAGTTTCCATGGAAAATGGCGGTTTTGCTTCAGTGACAAACGGCAGCTGGTGGGAATCGTGCCCATAATTCACACAGGGTATCAACCGGAACTGTATTTTCATTTCACAGTCTCACCGTGTGGGGGAAAAAAAAAAAAAAACATTTCCTCTGAATCAATTTTAGAATGTGACACCTCAAATATAGTACCAGGAAGTACTGCTGTAAATGATACACGCAGGCAGGAGGGCAGAATATACATTACATCAATGAAGAACAGGCGGGTCATTGTTTTTTCAAGTGAGTTTTGACATGCTCTATGACATACAGCACTGATTCCATCATCATTGTTTTTACATAAAGAGAGGACATGCTCAACAGGTTTCCACTTAATTCCTAACCACGTGACCTGCATGTTGCAAACAATAACAAGGAATTTGAATAAAAGTAAGATCTTGTTTATATTAAAAAGAAACACGTTTACCAAATGTAATTGCAGTTGAAATACATATTAGTGTTTTTTTGTTTTGTGGAGCACTTTGGTCAACTGGTGTTTTTAAGTTTGCTTTTAAAACAAACTCTAGGGCATCCAATTAAACATTTACACACAGTACAACCATTCAAGGTGGCATAAATGTTGGATCCGTGCAGACAGACCAAAGAGATGACCTTCTCAGTGTAGGTAGCAAATATGGAGCTTCACATTCTATCAGCTTTGACTTTTTTGAGCAGCATTAACCCCAGTACCACTTTTTAAGATTTCGAAAAGCTTGATACTCTCTGTATTTTCTTAAGTAACTACATGTTTTGCAGGCGTGTTCTCTGCCAAAGATTGACAGGTTCATTTCATATCCTTTTCTCCATTCAAAGTATTTCATATATTCAGCATCATTTTGGTCCAGGTAAAGTAGCCTGTCTGCCAGCTCCTTTGCAGTGGGAAAGTCATCAACATGAATGAAAGATTCAGCTGGGACATGGTCCTCATAATTTTGTCTTGGAGGGCCCAGAGTAACAGGTACAGTCCCCAACAACATGGGGCGGAATAACTTCTCTGTAATATAGTCTTTGTATTGAGAGTTTTCAAAGGACAGGTAAAATTTACAACTAGATACTGTCTGTTTATATTCTTCTTCAGATGTGGCTTTTCCAAAAGCTCTTCCATAAACAGTTATACTCACATGTTTTTTCAATTCATTGTAGTACTGAACTCTTCTCTGTTGCTCATTCCAGTTGCTCACAATCCAACAGACCAGTTTGTTCTTTGTTGGCAGTTTGAAAGCCTCCTCTCCAGGTTCTACTGGCTCCAAATGTCCATAAGGCACAGGGATGTTTGAATCAAGGCGATAATTGCAGGTCAAGTTAAATAACTGATCCATATTAGGGAATGGCTGTGAGTTTGTAGGTGACTCCATATTAAACCACACCCATTTCTGGAACCAGGGACGTGGCTCTGTTGGCAAGTTGTTCTCTCCTATGTCCCTGTGGTGGATGAGAACCCCATGGGCTTTATGATAAAGAGACTTGTCATCAGTCAAGTGGCATCTTTTGATATTGAATATTTCGCAGCTGAGATCAAACTTAAAGCCAAACGGCCAGAACCAGATCAACACAACAGTGTCAGGCTCAGCATCTTCCTGGATCTTCTGGATGTCAGTTGGGTTGATCTTCTGCTCAGAGGAACAGTTGAGGTTTGATCTGTGCTTCACTGCGTCCACCGGACACTGACAAGAGTGATTACCTCTCTTCATGTAAATGTCAAAAGTGGGGAAGTTGAAATCAGGCTTGTAATATAAAAAGAAAATTCCAGCAAAACACAACATCATAATGCAACTGAAGGCAAACTTGCGCAAGAAAGTCATCTGGCAGCCTGTGAGGAAAATGACTCACCTGTGGAGAGAAAAAAAAGATAAAAAATAGAAAATTTAATCATGAATTTGTGTTGTCTTCTGTCCAATGGACAAGCATATTTCTAAGTGGGACCAGTTAAAAAAAAATACTTTCATCTATTTGTTGTAGTTGTTCGGGCTTTTAGTATTATTCAACATTTTACATACCGATTTAGATTGTTTTTAAATTTGCATTTATTTAGCTTTTTTATTACTTGTTTAATTGTTTTTTTAATGGTAATAAAAAGAACAACACACCTTGAGTGACTCATGCAGAGATTGTGACTGGAATGAAGCAAAGTCTGCTCGTAAGTTTGACAGAATTCTAAAAAGGTCTAAAACCTGCCCAACCTGAAGCAAAAACAGCTTTCCGTCGCTTGTTTGATTACTACTACACACACATGCACGTACACACACACACTGACCCACTGCTTACACACTCACTTATGCTGACATACACTAATGCTTGCACTGTATAGTAGGTACAGAAAGTACAGGTAGAGTAAACAATATCAGGCTACATCATGCATTGTATCTCACTGAAGGTGCATGGGAGCAGCTGCTCCACCCTAGTTAGCACCAATTATCTTAGGGAGAAACCAAGTAGGGACACAACTGGAAGCAATGCCTGAAGAGTGACTGGTTGTGTGCCAAGAGACTGGGACTTAGCCTGTGCACCAACAAGGGAGAGCCAAGTGTAAGCCACGGCCACTCCCCACCTAGTCTTATCAGTCATGTTCATCATCATACCATGTTTCTATAAAAGGTATTGTTTCCCTCAGTCGAGGCACTCACTCCGACCCACTCTGCGGGTCTTTGTACTGGACTGAGGTCCTCAGCTGAGTTTTCACCTTCCATTTTGCTGAAGAAAGTAAAGAGCTCAAACAAGAGAAGTAGTCTGTCCTAATTCAGGATAAACGAACACGCTGTGGGCATTTTTCTTTTCAGAAAAGCAATGTGAAGTTTGGAGCATGGAAGTTTTACAGTAGCTTAGATTTTAAAACACGAGAGGCAAAAAAAAAAAATTCTCTATCGATAAATAGTCTTCATTTGTTTAATAGACTGAGGGTGCTAAATAGAAGATTTCACAGAGAGAAAAATACATGTCATACAGTTGAGGACAAAATTATTAGCACCCTATGAAATATTCATTGATTTAAAGGTATTCCCAAGTGCTGTTAAACAGAGCCAATGATTTTTAACACAGATTATTCATACTGGAAGAATATCCTTTGGTGAGATGAGACGAAACTAGAGCTATTTGGCCATAGAGGCATCTCAAGAGCAAAACTGGGTCTGGGGCGTCATTTTGTCCTCCAACAAGACGACACAAAACATATATCACTCCTGGTGAAGAACTACCTCCAGAAGACCAAAGTGAATATTATTGACTGGCCTGCACAAAGTCCTGACTTAAATCCCATTGAAAATCTTTGGGCTTAACTGAAGACAAAGGTCCATGCCAGAAGGCCATCAAATCTGGAGGAACTCCAGATTTGTCAGAGATTTTGTCATGGTGTCATGTCTGGCCTGGGTTTCCTCCTTGCCCTATGTTGATCTCTGCTTTTATTTGCCAAAAAAAGAATGGGCTGGGATTCCTCGGGAGACTTGTTGAAAAATACAGTAAGCAACTGCAGGCTCTTATCCAGCAAAAAGGAGACACAATTGACTCAGGGGGCTAATAAGTTTTTGGATTTTGTGGAATAATTTCATTTCTTTGTGCAAAGTCAAATAATAGAAGCAACCAATGTCACTCTGAAAAGGCATCATTTAGACTGCACAGTAGTTTTTATTCCAAAAGGGTGATGAAACAATCGAAAAGTTATACAATAAGTCTACTACGACATACATAACTGTGTAATGACATAAAAAGGAGCTGACAGTCTCACCTTGAAGAAGAAAAATGCTGATTCAAAAAACTGATACTCTCCTTCTGGTCCAGATCCTGTAGATGCAGCATTTACGACAACGTCTCCCTTACTCTTCTCTGAGGCTCGGTGTGATTGTCAAAAATAGTACAAGGAAGTACAACAGTAATTTACATGTATGCGGTCAGAGGGTCTGCTGTACTTAATTTCACAGGTAGGAGGGCAGACTATACCTCGACGAAGAGCAGGTGTGTCATTGTTTCTCCAAGTGACTCTTTGTAAACCCTCATGGCATGCTCAAGGAAATACATTTTTACATTTTACATCATGAGAAAACATGAGGGTGACCAGTTGAACGGGTTTCCAACCAACGCATACCCACATGACCTGTGCAGTGCAAACAAGGACAAGGAGTCTTCAGTGAAAAAACCAGAACAACCCGTTTTTGATCAAAAGAACATATTTACAAAAAATTCCTCCTGTCTAGCTGTTGCCACCCTGGATTGCACTGGGAATACACTGTATGTGCAACAACTCAGGCAATAACAAAATAAAATTGAAAGGTTTTATCGTTTACTAGTTCAGAATCATTATTTTGTGGTTTTTGTACAGCACTTTGGTCAGCTGGGGTGTTTTCAAATTTTCTATAGAATTTTTTTTTTTTTCAAATTTTCTATAGATTTTTTTTTTTTTTTTTTTTTTTTTTTTTGGACAAAGAAATATTCCCCTGTCATATGAGAAACTTTAAAGATGTACCTATCAAAATTACAGGTAATGCCACTGTATGGAACTCACACTTGAAATGAATGGCTGAAATGATTATTCGATTAATTGGTTATTAATTGATTAACAGTCAACTACTGTTTGTTTGTTTTTTTAAATATAATTAAAGAATGCTCTCTGCTTTTCAGTGTCTTTATATAAATGTTTTCTGGTTTCTTTGCTCCATTTGACAAAGAAATCATTTAACCTGAATCATTTTGGTTTGTCGACAAAACAAGATATTTGAGAACATCATCATTTCCAGGTTTTGGTAAACACCAAAACAATGACATTTTACGGACCAAACAAGTACTTGATTAATCAAGAAAATAATCAATAGAATAATCGATTATGTAAATAATTATGTGTTGCAGCCCTAATCGTGTGTCTATGGCTACAAACTGACTGCATCTGCCTTGAAAATCATGTTCTGTTTCTGTTTAAAAAGATATTTGAGAGAGGAATAAAGAGTCTCCAGAGTCCACCAGTTGTCTTTATGTTTTATTCTGTTTACAGAACATAAGTATGCAAAGAAGTTCAGAAAAGTGAAGTGCATCATAGCTTCTTATAGGCAAACACAGCTGCAGAGGAAGAGCCATTTACATACAGTAAAGGTGGAAGTATGCATCCCTGCAAAGGTAAGGGAGGTGAGCACTCCCACTAGGCAGGCGCTTGCGTTTCCTGTCAGTTACAATGAAAAAGATGTCTGGTTGCAAGGTGAAGAGTGCAGATTTTCACTGTACACAAGCTTCTCCACATGAGCTCTGCAAGATATGTTTCAGGTCATGTTGATACAGATATATTGAGATTATGGCTAGATATAGGATTTTTCATTACAAACTCCATACAAAAAAAACAAACAAAAAAAAACATTAGTCATTTACACTGATTATATTGATACTTATGATAGCAATCAAAAACAAAGTGTACCCCACTTTATCGGCACAATTTTCTGGGTTCCTATATATAAGTTTTTAAATGAAACTTTTTTTTTACAACATTTTTAAATGAAAGTCTGTCCTTTATATTATGAGTTACACTACTCACAATCAGGCTAAACAAGTACCTTCTTGTTATAGGTACCAAACATTTGTTGCAATATTGTGTCTGCTTGGTCAAATGTTCTTTGAGTAGCATTAACCCCAAAACCACTTCTGAAGAGTTTTAGAAGCTTCATACCCTCTGTTTTGTTGTAAGTATCTACATGTTTTGCAGGCATGTGGTCTACCAAACTGTGCTCTTTCAACTTTATATCTTTTTTTCCATTCAAAGTATTTCATATATTCAGCATCATTTTGGTCCAGGTAAAGTAGCCTGTCTGCCAGCTCCTTTGCAGTGGGGAAGTCTTCAACATGAATGAAAGATTCACCTGGGACATGGTCCTCATAATTTTGTCTTGGAGGGCCGAGAGTAACAGGTACAGTCCCTAACAGCAGAGGGCGGTATAACTTCTCTGTAATATAGTCTTTGTACACAGAGTTTTCAAAGGACAGGTAAAATTTACAACTAGATACTATGCTGATATATTCTTTTGGACGTATGTGATGTTTAAAAGAATTCCCATAACCACTTATGTTCACATACTTTTTTAATTCACGAAAGTACTTGACTCTTCTATATTGCTCATTCCAGTCACTCACAATCCAACAGACCAGTTTGTCCTTTGTTGGCAGTTTGAAAGCCTCCTCCCCAGGTTCTACTGGCTCCAAATGTCCATAAGGCACAGGGATGTTTGAATCAAGGTGATAGTTGCAGGTCAAGTTGAATAAGTCAACAACATGAGGAATTTGTTGTGAGTTTGCAGGTGACTCCATATTAAACCACACCCATTTCTGGAACCAGGGACATGGCTCTGTTGGCATGTTTTTCTTTGAAATTTCCAAGTTGTGGATGAGAACCCCATGGGCTTTATGATAAAGAGACTTGTCAACAGTCAAGTGGCATCTTTTGATATTGAATATTTCGCAGCTGAGATCAAATGTAATGCCAAACGGCCAGAACCAGATCAACACAACAGTGTCAGGCTCAGCATCTTCCTGGATCTTCTGGATGTCAGTTGGGTTGATCTTCTGCTCAGAGGAACAGTTGAGGTTTGATCTGTGCTTCACTGCGTCCACCGGACACTGACAAGAGTGATTACTTCTCTCCATGTACATGCTCTTTGTGGGGAACTTGACACCAAGCTCAAAGTACATGAAGACAAATCCTGCAAAGAACATCACCACGATGCAACTGAAGACAAACCTTCGCAGGAAAGTCATCTGGCAGCCTGTGATGGACATGACTCACCTGTGCAGAGGAAAAAAAGATAATAGACAGAACATTTAACCATTGAATTGTGTTGTCATCTGTCCAGTGGACAGGGATATTTCAAAGTGAGAACTTGTTTTAAATTAGTCATGTGACGTCCACATTTATATTAAATGTATTTTGTAATGTATTTCATTACATTACTCAATCTGAGTAGCGTATTCTAAATACTTGGATTACTTTCACATTGTATTGCACAGGTCCGTTTAACATTCATGGAAGCACTACCATTACATTACATTATATTATCCTGAGCCTATTTTGCTGATGTATAGCTCAGGAAGCTTATTCAGCTCTAGTGATGCTGAAAGCCAAAAGTATTTGTCTGTAAAATCTGTGTAAAACAGTGCTCCCCCATGTGTATGCCACTCATTGTAAGTACTTTTGTGAGTACTTGTTATATACAGAGTATTTTAGAGGAAAGGAGAAACAAATAATTGCAAGTCTATTTTAAGCCCTGGTACCTACATGGTGTTTTTGAATAAAGGGGAAATAAATTATATTGTATCATCATCAACTTGGTGGAAATTTGGAATAACATGCGTTTTTTTGTTGTTTTTTTTGGAATCTCTTTGTTGAACATTATGAAAATACAGATCAATCCAATCAATTCTTGTCCAATTTAAGATCCCAATGTGAGAACGAGCCACAAAATGGGTCGTCCACTAGTACAGTAGCTCAAAAGGGGCAGACTGGAGTAGAAAGTTCTGATTCAGCGCGCACACCTGAGTCACATCAGCTAATCAGAGTGCGCAGAAAAATGTCTTAAAGGTACGATCCATTCAAAATACATGTCATACAGTTGAGGACAAAATTATTAGCACCCTATAAAAAAATCATTGATTTAAAGGTATTTCCCAATTGTTGTTGAACAGAGCAAAGAATTATTAACACAGATTATTCATACTGGAAGCATGTCCTTTGGTCAGGTTCCAGTCCTATCACTGCATTGGAGTTTACATTCCATCACCACAAAAAATAAAAAATAAAAAATAAAAAAAAAAACACACTTGGTGTCAACTAATTTTACTTCCTCTCAAAGTTTTTAAATGAAACTTTTTTTACAACATTTTTAAATGAAAGTCTGTCCTTTATATTATGAGTTACACTACTCACAATCAGGCTAAACAAGTACCTTCTTGTTATAGGTACCAAACATTTGTTGCAATATTGTGTCTGCTTGGTCAAATGTTCTTTGAGTAGCATTAACCCCAAAACCACTTCTGAAGAGTTTTAGAAGCTTCATACCCTCTGTTTTGTTGTAAGTATCTACATGTTTTGCAGGCATGTGGTCTACCAAACTGTGCTCTTTCAACTTTATACCTTTTTTTCCATTCAAAGTATTTCATATATTCAGCATCATTTTGGTCCAGGTAAAGTAGCCTGTCTGCCAGCTCCTTTGCAGTGGGAAAGTCATCAACATGAATGAAAGATTCAGCTGGGACATGGTCCTCATAATTTTGTCTTGGAGGGCCCAGAGTAACAGGTACAGTCCCTAACAGCAGAGGGCGGTATAACTTCTCTGAAATATAGTCTTTGTGCACAGAGTTTTCAAAGGACAGGTAAAATTTACAACTAGATACTATGCTGATATATTCTTTTGGACGTATGTGATGTTTTAAACAATTCCCATAACCACTTATGTTCACATACTTTTTTAATTCACGAAAATACTTGACTCTTCTCTGTTGCACATTCCAGTGACTCACAATCCAACAGACCAGTTTGTCCTTTGTTGGCAGTTTGAAAGCCTCCTCCCCAGGTTCTACTGGCTCCAAATGTCCATAAGGCACAGGAATGTTTGACTCAAGGCGATAGTTGCAGGTCAAGTTGAATAACTGATCCATATTAGGGATTTGGTGCGAGTTTGCAGGTGACTCCATATTAAACCACACCCATTTCTGGAACCAGGGACGTGGCTCTGTTGGCATGTTTTTCTTTGAAATTTCCAAGTTGTGGATGATAACCCCATGGGAGGGGGGGGGGTTGTAATCTCTTTGTTGAACATTATGAAAATACAGATAGTCAACATTTTAAAGGTTTAGAAACCTTTAAAATGTTTAAAGGTTTAAAAAGGTTTAAAGGTTTAAAAGGTAATTTTAGTGAGTTTACATTTTTAAAGGTTTATTCCACAAAAATTCTCAAAGTTCTTATTCAACACATCACATCAGTGAATTAGAGTGCGCAGAAAAAGTTTTAAAGCTACAGTCAACTGAAAATATTACTGTTTAAATACTTAACATTTTAAAGGTTAATTCCACTCAAACACTTTTAAAGGTTTATTCCACAAAAATACACTATTAACCCACCATAGTAAAGCTATAGTGACCAAGTGGGGCCAATAGTGTGCTGTTCTTCCGTACATTTTCTGTATCATTTTGTAACTTCATCATAGTGCTGTAGTATCATAGACGGCACACAGCAAACTGCATCACTCTGGCGATTTCCCTCAGGGAACTCGTTTCATTTTAAATAAACAAAAATAAACTATTAAACAACTAGAAGCGCAGACACCAAGCAACGATAAAGAGTTGTGAAAAATTCCTTGTGAAAAAATGTGTGAAAGCACACACTCAATTATTCACTTTGTAGCTCATAAGAAAGCACAAATTATTAATTAATATAATTAATGTTGACTTTTTTGTGAATGCTGCCTTTACAGGGTCTCAATTGAAGGTAGCGTTGCAGCTTTTTTTTCTTTACACTTATTTTCTTGAGGGTGAGAAAATAGGTCAATGTTTCTTCAAATAGGTTTTCTTCATGTACTCAGGCTTCTTTCCACAGTCTAAAAGCATCCACTTTTCTTACATGTAACATTTGACGTCAATATATGAATATATATAAATTGGTCAAGTATAGAATTAGTTAAAATAAATAAATAAATAAATAACCAATTCATACAACCACATAAAAAAATCTACTCACTTTGTTGCATGTAACTTATGGTGTCGACCTGAGATGCAGACAACAATCACGTTAGGTCTTTGTGGGAGTGGCAGAACATGGGCTTCATACAAACGTTTAATAAGGAGGGTGACAGGTTGTAGGAGTGGTAATGTGTTGAAATATGAACCTTTCATACTCAAGTTATTCAGCATTTGTTTTATTGTGCAAATGTTAATTAGATGAGCTTAATTACCTGCCTGCAAAATGTACAGATGTAGGACCAGAGGCAACTGAAAGATTGCACAAATGTATCACTCTGTACCAGCATCAAATAGGTGTAGCATCAGTTGATGGGTGGTTGAGAACTTTCAGAACTAAAATTTGATAAACAAGTCAGTTTTATCAGCTTCGTCAGATTGTTCAATCTTATCTTTTGATGATCTTGAAAAGGTCATTCATGCTTTTATTTCCCCTCACCTAGACTATTGCAATGCTCTTTATACAGTGGTAAATCAGGCAATAATTGCTGCTCACCTGCTGACATTGCCCCTCCCTGTCTTTGTGATCTGCTCCAGCCTAAGCTCCTCTTAGTTGTCCCAAAAACAAGGCTGAAGCTTAGAGGAGAAAATGTGGACTGAGCTCCCACTCCACATTTCTTTTATTTTCTTTTTTGCATAATTTATAGATTGTTAATCTTTGTCTTTAGTCCTCTTGAGTTTGTATCTCATGTAGTTCACTTTGGTCCGCAATGTGGCATGCATTATAAATAAAATTGGATTGCATTGGACTAAATGGCAACAAGATAAAAGGCTGTAGTGCCAAGGGAGAACTAGTTGTAATTCCTGTCTTATTAATGGGCTTAACATGCAAATTAACATTTCATGTAGAGTTGTGAGGGAAAACAAATGACAGCGGTGTGGCTCTCAGCCATACCGTAAAAACAAGTTTCTTATCACCTGCCAGTTGATGTGAAGACTCTGCACAATAAATTTTGAGTTTCTCATACAGGGAAATTCACACAACAAAAAGCAAAGCTGAAAAGATTTGAATGCTGTTGCTAAAAGGTGTGGCTTGTCATCATGCATTAATTACATTTTAAATCTTATTTCACACCTTATTATCACTTTTTTGTGTTTCACGTGTGTTTCATAGGTAAATGCTAGTTTAGTGTTTTCTTCTAGTGACATTAAATTGTCTAAGCTATAAGAAGCACACATGATCATATCACACTTTTTTGAGTGCTGTCATCTTTATTTTTTTACATTTACCTCAACGGAGCACTGTGGATCACTATGTGAATTTGTGAGTTCACACTTTCACTCAGTGACCCGTCCAAGTATTTAAATGGCTTTCTGGACAGAGTGTCCATGACTGCCATGTGTTTCCCAGGCTTGTCTGCAATGAGGATGTGTTCAGAACGTTCCATTTACAGGTGGACTTGTAGTTTCACTTCTTTGGTGTGGTCAAATAAGTGAGAACTGAGGAACCACCTCTTTGTACAGGTGAATGGTGTTTGTGATTTTCCTACATTTGTTGAGCACTTGCACTTTTTTTGTATTTAGTGTCTTTTTTTTTTTTTTTTTTTTTTTTTACATGTGTGATGATTACAGTTCTGTTTTAATGTTGTTGTTAATGTGTGTGACTTATAAATTGCGCTGCTGCCTGTCTTGGCACAGGACACAGGAGATTCTTAATCTAAGTGAGTTTTTATCCTGGTTAAATAAAGATTTAAAAATAAAAACAATAATCATTTATTACTTTATTTATTTCATTTCTGTTCATTTAAAGTGAGGGAACACAAACACAACTTTCTTTATCAAAAACATTACAACGCTACATCAATAACATGAACTTGCTTGAACTAAGGACTTAAAATGCAAATCTTTGTACTTGCTTTGTAAAATGTTGTTCGCTGAAAGTGCTGTCACAGTGCTGGCATTAAATCAAGGTATAATTTAATCTCTTCATCGTCATTGTAGTTGGTGTTTCTAACAAAGGAGCAACTGAAGTATTAAAACTCAGTGTGACACATATATTCACCCCAGCATTTTCTTCATACCACAATGTTGAAGACAGTTACCATTCAAATCTCACCTTTTCTCTGACAAAGATCATATGATAAATGTTCACAGTGGACTTTTTTGTAAATGAGATCTTATATAACAACAATAGACAACGACTCTATAACCCAAGGTCATTTCTCAATACTATACATTTGCAATACAGGAAATGTAATCTATAGCCTACACGTATTTGTATTTTTTTTATACTATATTCATATTATACTTATACACACTCTCCCATAACATGTTTTATGACTAGAATGTGCTGTTTATGACTGGAAGACGCTTGTTTGTGTGTGAATGCCTTTTTATAAGCACCTTTGGTGGCTTTAGGTTTCTTCTATTATAATGCAAAATATCATGCTGTGTTCAGTGTTACACTGATATGCCAACCTATTATGGGTAAGCAGTAGTCTGATGTGAGAGCATAATAACAACGGATTACAGATGTTATGTATTTCCAAAATGTTTGTATGCGTATGATTTAAAAGAAATGCTTTTTCAACCAAACCACTTTTGTTTTAGTAAACTTTTAAAGTTTCAGAATTTAAACTACATGGTGGTGTAAGCATTAATGTGGGGTAACATAAAGACATCATGTATAATGACACTTATTACTTAAGTGTTCCAATAAACTCTGACAGTGTTAGTATGGGAGTGGTGATTTCCTGCTTTCAGGGTGACATTCTTTTCTGTTTGGTTCTTTTGCCTCACTGGACAGTTGTGGAAGAAAATCAGATCTGTCAGCACTCTGCCTGTAAAAATATTATCAGATAGATAGATAGATAGATAGATAGATA
This sequence comes from Brachirus orientalis, assembly GCA_016785285.1. NCBI lineage: Eukaryota > Metazoa > Chordata > Actinopteri > Pleuronectiformes > Soleidae > Brachirus > Brachirus orientalis. The sequence continues at coordinate 8,815,229 of JAFBJR010019380.1, read as the reverse complement.
GATAGATAGATAGATAGATAGATAGATAGATGAAATACAAGGCAATCAAATGATTAAAAATACACATTAAAGTATTGCATGAAGTATAGACAAACTGCACTTCAAAGTTATTATAAAAATTAAAATATAAAGTTTCAAGACTTCACGTTTTTCAATTTGTAAATACAATTTGAACACAGGAGTGAATAAATATTTGCTTCATTGCCTGTAGGTGGCAGCAGTGCGTAGTCTGTTCGGTACGTTCATGAAGGAAGTAGACAAACGTGATTACGTCACACATAGCGCTCAAGATGGCGGTCGATTTGACTCCACGATTCAGACGGTTGAACAGCCAAACAAAAAGTTTTCGTGAAAATATACAGCACGGTACGGTACAAATAATAAAACTGAATGTGTTTTGCGTCTGATGATATCCTTTAAGGCTAAATAACCAAACAGACAGAACTCGGTTCTGCGTGTGGTATGAGTGCAGCTGTGACTGGTCGGTGCATTAGCCCCCACCACTGTAGCAATTCTTTTTAACATTTAATCGCCAAGTTTGAGTATCTGGAATTACCATTAATCGTAATTTGTGTTGTAGTTGTAGATATCTGTGTCGTCATTCTTACCAGTCAGAATAATCTACATTTCAGTTTTTACTAATAAAAATGACGTCACTTGTACCATTGATATGGGTGAGGTTTTTTACATTTCATTTTCAGATCTACAGATATGCTGACTGTCTGAAACTTGATTCAAGATATCTAAGGACAATGGAAATTAATTCAACTGAAGTTAATTAAAGATATCTTGAACTTGAATTATGACTAAAGGCGTTGTAGATATCTGACACTGACAAAAATACACACGAATGGCAAAAGTGACGTAATTTTGACAAATAAAAACTGAATTGCGGATATTGTGGACTGTGTATTTACCTCTGTTGTGACTATAGATAATGTTTTAGTTCTTCAAAGAAATGAGTGATGTGGACATCATTTTGAAAGCTTAATGAGTTTGCATATGGTAAATTATAGTATTTAGATGACACTTCAGTTTATTGTTGGTTTTAATTCTTCTATGTTAATTAACACATACACACTGGAAACAATTCATAAGTAGTGACCTGAACCTTGACTTGGAAAGAAAAGAAAAATTAAAATTAATCACATATCAAATTGCAAACACAGTATATAAGGGATGTCCCCGCTGTATATTTTTACCTAATCATTCTTTTTTTATCCTTTATTTTAAAAGTCAAATGTTAAGAACAAATTCTTATTTGCAGTATTGGCCTGGCAATAATAATAAGGGAAGAGGGAGAAAACACAAGAAGTCACCATTTACAGGTGTCATTAAGAATTGACTTTAGATGACCCTTTAAAAGCAAAGACAGCGATAAAAGCATCGATCATCGTTCACTCGTTTAATAAAAAATGCTCCAAAATCAATGAGTTAAACCATAATATGCTGCATTTTGGGCTGTGACTCACAATTATTTTTAAATATTGATAGTCAGTCTATTCCTTTCTTTATAAATCAAATTGTTTTGGTGTGTATCATATCACATATCACAGTGAAAAATGCCCATCTCTGCTTCCCAAAGTCCTTAAATGTCTTCGTTCGACAACAACCAAATTTACTATCAAATTCTGTCTTTCTCTCTCTGCCTCCCTCTCTGAGTCATGGCACTTATATGTACAGCAGGACTTTCTTTTGCCATTTGTAATCAGTAGTTTCTGCATAATGTACATAATTTGATCTAAGAGTATTGTGCAAAAAATTACATTAAAATAAAGAGTAGGGGCAGCATAAACATTGCACACTAGATATTTGAGTTTCTCATACAGGGAAATTCACAAAACTCCTGAAAAAGCAAAGTTGAAATTAAAGCAATGCTATTGCTAAAAGGTATGACTTGTTATCATAAATGAAGTACGTTATCAATCTTACCTGTCTAACTTTATTATCAGACTTGTGTTTAACAAGTGCTTCATTAAGTTCTAAGTTCTATTTGTAATGTTTTCTGCTAGTGGCGTTAAATTGTCTAAGCTAAGACATGCTCATACCAAGCTTTAGTCATCTTTATTTTTTTACATTTATCCAGTGGGGCACTGCTGATCTCTCTGTGTACATGTGAGTTCATACCTTCACTCAGTGACATGTCCAAGCATTTAACTGGCTTTCTGGACAGAGTGAATGAATAATCAGCTTTGTTTACGGATTTTGACAGATTCACAAAAATGGTAGATCAGTGTCTCTTAATCTGTAAAGTATGTGTGATATCATTCTGTTTTGACTCTTCTTTTCCCCTCTGTGTCTCCTAATAGGATTTTCAGGCCCCTTTGTTGCCACCCAGCTGTGGCACAACATCATCCAGGCCCTGCAAACCCAGGTGGAGGTGCGCCACTGTAGGCGGCATCTACGTGTTCATGCCAATTGTTTCACTGGCTCCGACGCCGTGGACGCAGTGCTCAGTTATTTGATGCAGAATGTGGTGTTTCGCACAAGTGAAGTTTCTCGCCTCAAAGCTGCTCGACTCTGCCAGGCTCTGATGGAGGCGAAGGTGTTTGAGCCAGTTGGCACAAAGTTGTTTTGTAGAGACAAGGAAGTGGCCTTTGAGGACAACAGTTCCAGCCTTTACCGTTTTCTGGAGTATAAAGTGTTACCTGGATCTTCCACGACAAAGTGCAATAGTGTGACAGAAAGCGTGCCACTGGAGGAGCTGAGGATAAAGAGAAGAAAGAGCGCCAGGTTTCTTTTGAGGACCTTTTAACAAAATACAAAATCTGTGCATTTAAAATTTTAATTTGATGAATATTTACTTTTAAAGCAGAACAAGGCCATAAACATTTTGACAAAGGATGTCCTGATCAATTTTCCCCAACCTGATCTTTGTATTGGTGATTATCTGCTGATACAGAGTCCCAGTCTGGTACTTGTTTTTGCCAACTGTAGATGACAGAGCTAAGATCATTTTTTTTTAAAAATGGTAACTGTCAGTAAAATTAAGAACATGTTTGAGTAAAGTTTGGACAGAAAGATGAACAAATTACTCTCTCCTGTCCATTCTGCTGCTGTTTTGAGGCTGCAAGTACCAGTGGGAGATGGAGGGCAGGTGTGTCATCAGCTCTCTTTTAGCTATACCGGTGCTGTGATTGTGTACACCATGTCACTTGTCTATGTGTTTGTTCAAAAGTTGGTTTGATGTTCTAAACAAACACTGGCAATTGTCATATAAATTTGAGCTATAGAAAAATTAATCTGTTGTGTTCCCACGAGTGTGTGTGCGCGTGTGCATGCGCACATGCAGGGCAAAGATGACAGAGTGAAGTGGAGAAGATCAAATGAGCCATTATATTATATATATATAGATATCAAGCACAGGTGATATGAAATAAATACCACTGCCGTGAATGACTAGGGTGATCTCCAACAGATTAAATATTCTCAGATTGACTCTGATCCATTTCATAAGATTGAGATCGGGACATCCCTAATATTTACAGTTTACATTTACAGACACAACTGGCTTGATACTATTGAAGCACTTAGGTTTACGATAAAACATATATATCTTTTATTACTGTTTGAGTCATTAGTGTTAAGTGTTTTTTTTTAATAAAGAATTTTTTTTCTGCAGGTTGAATGAACTGAGAACAATCTCCAATCCACTTGCTGTTGGGGCGTCAGATTTGAGGGTTGAGAGGCTGCTGAAGACCGTCAACCTGCGCCCACATTTTTCACCATCTTTAAATTCAGCCCCGACTTCTTATACTTTTCTGTCTAAAGCTGGTGAGACTATGATTCTGCAGTTCTGTGTTGCCCACACTTCTTTTTACAAGTGCCCTTTTTAAACATGACAAACTATTGCATATCTTTTCATAATGTTAATTGTAACAAGGACATATTTGTCCTAAAAATGTTAGATTATTATTAATCCTAATATTATTTTGAATTGTAAACCAGACAAGAGATATAGTATACAGCAAAATGGCTAAATTATTCAAAACATTTCTTTATGCTTGTTATTTAATAAATCCCGGAAAAGAATGCAAAGTCTATTTGCAAATTTGTTCGGCCCAAAATACACCTTCCCCATCTTTGGGTCTTGACCAAGTGGCAACAAATTTTGAAGCCTTGTTTTAACTGGTGCCATGCTGAGGTGCCAGCTCCTCAGGAAGTGTTTACTGACTTGCTGTGCAATATATTGGTACTTCTGACCTGGCATCAGGGAGCAAACCAGAAGAATACATTGCTTTTTTTTTTTTTAAACAGTGTTTTTTTAAACAGCTCTCTGGTGCTGACCCGGTCTCAGGGAAAGACTTCTCTAGTGAGATTTTTTCTGGTACAACGAATATCCCACTACATGTTATTTTCCCCTTCTTTTTGTCTTTCTTTCAGTGGTGGGTGAGGTTTGGAAGCAGCAGACGCTGCTGCAGCTGCTGCGGATAGTAGAGTTACCCATGCTGGACTGCATCCTGACCTCTCCGGCCCGAGCTCAGCCTCAGGCCTGTAGAGCTTCCCTGAATACACAGGACCTAGTTTTTTCCAACACATGCCTGGAGAGAGAGCTGCCTGTCCCCCTTAGCCTGCCCAAGTCAGTGCTGTAAATAACATGTTAAAGCTAAAATGTATTAGAGATCATTTTTGCATTTCATTTCTTGACCAGTTTGGTTAAGATTATCTTTTGTCCTTTTTCCTCACCTTGCAATTTCAGGTTGGATTGCTGGCTGTCAGCTGCAGCAGACTGCTTGGAGCTCTTCCCTGACCAGCTGATTGTCCTTGCAGGGGAACAGCTCAACCAAGGCAGTGATGCCTCTGCGGAGGATGAAAATACAAAGCAGATGGCAAACCGAAAGGGACTGCTTTTTGACATTATTTCCAAGTACTACAGTGGACAGGAGAAAGCCCCCCTTCTGTCAGGACGCTACCTAGATATCCATGTGGCAATTCTGAATCTACTGGGTAAGAGTTGAAAAGATTTATCATGCCATATTGACAATTGGACAGTTCTTGTTGTCCACTCATACTGTGCTTTATTATCTTATTTCCTCCAAATGTAAACATGATCTACAAAATTAACATTGTGTTCTACTGAAGAACGCATGAAGCCCATAGACCGTACATTAAAGTGGGCTTAAACTTCCTGTTGCTGAACAAACTCCTGTTTTGAAGACAGGGTTTGTCTTTGACTGCCACCAGGCTCCTATAGAGAAGAAGAGCAACTGTGAGAGAAGGCTAAGAGGATGATGAGGCTGAAGTGATGAGAGGGTTAGAAGAACTGTTATAGAGAACTTTGTACTGTGATAGAGGACTTTGTTCATACTGTGGAGAGCAGCATTGCACCTCTCAATGTTCAACCTGTCAGAAATTATCAGAAGACATTACAGTGGTGTCCTCTCATATGTGCCTTGCTTTATCATTACTTTTCCTCTAAATGGAAACATAGGTTTACGTCATGTTTTATTGAAGGAACCCTAAAATGAGAGATTGAGGCCATTAATTCTAGAAAAGTTTTACTGATGTTATAAATCAAGTGAAAAGCAGGCTCATTTTCCCCTAGACTCACATTCATATGAGGCTTTTGTAGAGTTACCCCTTGGAGGCTAACAGTTATGTCCATACTCCCTGGCCTCCATTTTGTCAAAATGGACAAATCTGTCCATTTTTACCTACAGTCTATGCTTATATCTTCATAAAAAGTAGAAGATAAAAGTACTAATTTTGGCACCTTTGACTTTATATGACATATGTTCTTGCTTATTTTCTGTACTGACCATATCTTCTTTCTTTCAAGATGGAGGAAAGGTGCAGGATGCCATTAAAGCCTCACAGTTGTGTTTGCGGCTACTGGAGCCAAATGTGAGAGATGAACTGCGGAGATTACTTGTATTCATGGCCAGAGCAGCTCACCCAGATTCCTGCCGTCTACAGAAACAAGTAACTCTCACTGATCTCTAATTCACATCATCAGCTCCACTTTTTACACATACTTGTTTATAGACCATATATATATAATTTAACAGGCTTATTACACTTGAGTATGGTACTTAAAGTCCTGGAGAGATGTTTTGAAAGGTTTGTAGGGACAAATCAAACACATCTGATTTCTTCTTATGACAGTTATGTGTCTAAGAGCAGTAAGAATGTCTTTAAATGACATTCTGTGGCAAAAATAAAAAATTAAGGAGTTGTTCCCATATAATGGTAGTTGTGAGGATCTGAAGAGACTCTATTAGACTGAATAGTATTTAGGTGGCAAAACAAATTAGTTTGATTTGACTCAATGACAGTTTTTGAAACCCGAAATTCACAGACGCCACCTGCATCCAAACATCTACTGGACAACATTTTGTTTCCACTCATAGATGCTGTGCATTATCATTTATTTTCCTCCAAATGGGAGCATGATCTAAAAAAGTGATGATTTTCTAGTGAAGAGGAAGAACTGAAACTAGTGGTTAAGACTATTAACTCAGGAAAATATTTACTGAAGTATATCAAAATATATTAAAATATATAAATCAAGTGAAAATTAGAATTGTTTTCCCATAGACTTACTTTTAGACAGTGTTCTTTTGCAACCAGCGGTGTGCCCCCTGGTGGCTAAGTGCTGCCTCCATTGTAATTCATGGGCTTCTCTTTTCAAACCCAAAGACATTTTCCGTTTTTAAATACTGTCTATGGAAGAGACGTGGAGCATGTGAAACATCTTGTATGCACATGATTCCTGTCTTATAATTAAAGAATAACACTCTCTGGGACTTTAGGGCCTCTGTAATATAGCTCTTTTATGATGTATTACAATTATGGCAGGCAAGCAGTTAATATGTGTGAATCTATTACTGAGTTTTCAATATTTTTTCTTTCAGATTGAAAACAGGGCCTTGGTCTGCCGCACTTTTCTAAGGGCAATTGTGCAGAATCATGAGCTAACTCGATCTCAGAGTGAAACCCTGGCTCTTTTTCTCATGGACAATCACACCGAGCTCTTCCTGGTACACCTCTGTAATTTCAGAATCACAAATTATCTGTGTCATTCTTTACTTACCTTTACTTACCTAATTCTTGTCGAATACAGACCCCTGCTTCTCTCATTGACGCTGTGAGGAGAACGCTAAGGAATATGCAGCAGGGAAAAGACCCAGATTCACTTCCCAGTAAGTAAAATACATTATAAATATAAATACGCATACTGACAGTGGTCGATGTGCTATCATCTCATTAACTAACAATTCAGAAGTTGCACATATTTACAGAATTTATTGAAGAAAGAAAACTAAGGAATAATGAGGGCTGAATAGTTGTTTTTTTTTTTTTGAAAACGAAAACGCAGTTTGAAGCAACCTACTCAGCAAATTGCAAACGCTGCAATTGAACCATTCTAGTTTTTTTAGACTTCAAGATTGTTCTATGTTCACTCACTCACCTATTTTCTACCACTTTATCCTCCACATGACAGTTGCGGGGGCACTGGTGCCTAATTCCGGCTGACATAGGGCGAGAGGGACAGGTTGCCAGTCTATCATAGGGCCACATAGAGACAGACAACCATTCTTGCAGAAATGCAAAGAAATGCAATAAGTAAGTGTTAGAAACTAGTCATAACTTCAAGTTCTTATCCTTGTGTATTAGTAAATATTTTGATGCTATCTCGTGTGGCGATACTTTGTTTTGTTTTAAATATTAAACATAATAAATATTGAACCAAAGCTAGACTTTGGTAAATCATAATTGCAATATACTGTATGTACGTATATATGCAATATATGTCAGAAAAATGCACTTACATATTTACATCAGCCCTAGTGGCCCATGTGGCTTGCTGTTGACTCACAGAAAGAAGGCTGCCGGTTTGCATCCCGGTCCAGGTCTTTCTGTGTGGAATTTGAATGTTCTCCCTGTGTGTGCGTGGGTTTTTTTTCCTTTTCAACATGTCCAAAAACTTGAACTCAACACTCTAAATTGCTCGTAGGAGTGACTGAGTGGGTGGGTGGGTGGTTCATCTTTGTGTGTTGGCCCTGTGATGGACTGGCAAACTGTCCATGGTGTACCCCGTCTTTCACTCCATTCCTGAGTCAGCTGGCTCTCATGTGGAGGATAAAAGTGGTAGACAATGAATAAATGAATGTTCAGCTCTATTTATGACCCAAAACTGGATAGTGTTTGTCCAAATGGCAAACTGTTGTTACAGATCCCCATTGAAAACTAATGATAGTATCCATCTGTTTACTGCAAGGAAGGGGGCAGAACTACAAGTGGGTAGGACTTCAAGTTGTCCAAATCACACACAACCTCAGGTGAAGTCAGCAGAGTAAAAGAATAAAAACAGATCCGGTTTACATGATAAGGGTTATGCTTATGATTAGAGTGAGGTCATTCTTTTGCTAACTGCAAGAGGTGGATGGACCTACAAGTGGGCAAACCTATGAGAAGGGGTGGAACATCAAATTGTTCAAATTCGTTTTAGTTCAGCAACCTGTGTTATGCCCTTGTCTTGTAGATTAGACAGACCCTTCTAAAATCTAACCACTCAATATGCCTTGCTTGCAGTGTTCACCTTCTGCCAGCAGGTGACCCCAGAGGACTACGAGGACCAGCGTGAGGCAACCACCCTGGAGAGTCTCAAACAGCTTCTCTGTGACGTTTCTTCCAGCAAGAGCATGTCTGTCAAGGAGAAGAAGAGGCTGCTCAAAGATTTTGAAAAGCATCACCCAGTGGTTTTCCTCCAGCATTTCTCCAGCACCTTCTGAAACAAACAGCTGAAGGGTGTTGATTTTTAAGGTCTGCTTGACAATATCAGGCTAAAATGGTACAGCACTTACACTGAGGAATACTAATATTGTAAAGCACAAGATTAATTAAATTAAAACGGTGGTGTTGTAATTCTGGATGCTTTAAAAGCTGGTTCACTTCTATTCCTTTTGTCAACTGTGTAATATACAACATACAACATTGTAGATGCATTTATAATTTATGATTTAAGTGACTGGCAGTGCATCTGTCTCGATGACACACATACATTTTTCTGGTGCAGCTCTATTATGTGGCTGATGCCTCCCTAAATTCCCTTTAAACCACAGTGGGCTGCAATAGAATTTATCCTCAGTGATACTAAACACAGTAGTTAAAATGTTTTTTGAGCAGTGGGAAATTGGGAATAGCAAGGAGATGTTAGCCTGTAAAATCTGAAATTTCTAGTTGTTTGTTTTCTCTTTTACATTGGTGACAGATTTTTAGGGTGTTGAACTTAAACCCTATTGGAGAGGGAATTTACCTTCAGCTCAATTAATTTTAAAATATTGAGTTATAAAACCTAATCAAAGGGATCACTGGAATGAACTTTTACTGTAATGTAGCTGTTTTGAAGACGAAGCACAGATAATATAATGAAATGGATGTCTTGCAGGTGAGTCCTGTATTTGGATAAAACTAGTGTCTTATCCATTTGAGCTATTTAGGGGTTAATGGGTGCTTAATTAATGACATTGTGTTTGTGAAAAATACTGTAGCATTAATATTTAATCAATTCAATCATTGATCAAAACCAATATTATAGTAACCATTTTGTTGTTGTTTGGGTTTGTAAGATTTCCTGCAGTGGACTGTATTGTGTGCAGATGATTAACACAAACTAAGATTTTTATTTTTTTATATGAGGAAACACTGTTTTTCTTTATTAAATTTTTTACTTGTAATTTAAAATTAAATATGTGTTGGGCTAACCGTTACTCGGCTTAATGTGCAGTATTTTAATTTAATGCACAGTTAACATTTTTAGTGCCAGTAACTAACTGCAACGGTGTACAATTTGTCTTCAAAAGGCATGACTAAAACAAAAAGGCACTATTTTAATCTTTCAAGGGACAAAACTCAGTGAATTTCAATACATATACATTAGAATGCACTTTATAATGTGAAGTATTACTTATTTTATGGTCTAATAAAAGTTTATTGTGTCTTTAAACAAAATGGTTCTGATAATTCAGTTTTCTTTAGTGCACCGGTTTCTTCTGAACTGAGTTGTATCTTATACCTTAAAAATCTGATAGTTTTGTTACTATACTATATATGGTGGAATACTTATGTGTCCTTTTAGGGAAGTAATTCTTTTATGCTCAGTGGTGATGCATGAATAACAAGTGATTCCAAGACAGGTAAAGAGATTAAAAACAACATTGTACATTTAAGGTAAATATATGGGTAAAACGTTTATATATGGGGAACAAGTCAGTTCTGTCTGATCTTCGCAGTTACTGATTAAATTAAATATGTAACAATTGTTGCAAATAATCCCAGAGTAAAAGTACTATATTCAAAGGGAAAACAAATTTATAAGAACATATAAATACGTCAGACATCCACCTCATCTAGTGAAACGGAGAGGTAAAACATTTTAAAGACATGTATTTATTAACATCAATACTAGAAAATGTTTGTGTTACAGCAGCATGGTTTTAGATGCCTTACAAACGTTTAAAATATAAACATTTAAGACGTATATGAAATACATATGTACACAAAACAATGAAACAAATGACACCGGAATGTACTCCAGCAGCATCATACAGAATAAATAGGATAAAATTATAAATTATAATGAATTATAAAAAATAATGGATTAAAAATGAATCTGCTCAGGTAGTTATAAAGGCATTAACCAACATATAATAATTAATAGAACATGTCATATGGGAAGGAAAAAAATTACAGTACATGATCATACATTCCTCATTACACCAAAGATCCTTGTATAGTTATGGAGTTTATTTTAATTTGTTCAGGAATCCATCTAATCAAATTGTTTGCTCCCAGCCTGTCATATCCTGCTTAGTGCACATGTGCAGTAAATTTTGTGTCACTGCACGTTTCCTGGGGTTATGCTCACTTCCACAACTGTGCATTTTAATACTGTGTATGTAAACATCCAAAATAGGTTTCTTTTTTATTTATTTGAATACTTTTTGCTACACTTATTTTGCACATGTATCCATCCCTGGTTCATTGTTTATAGTATTGTTGTTGTACTTTTTTTTATTTTGCATTTGTATATTGTCTATTATTGTATTGTCTGCTCCCAGCCCTGCTGTTGTAACTCTAGATGAATTCCCCTAGTGTGGAATGAATCTAATCTAATCCATACTAATCTAAACAAAGTTTTCTAATCTAAAAGCAAAAAAAAAGTGTTTAGATTACATTTTGGTAAAGGGGCATTTTACACGTGAAATTTAAATTAATAATATTAAATGTATTATACAATTATAGCTAGGCCCATTAATTAGACTAGTTAATGTATACAATTGTCACGTTTAAAATCGCAAAATAGTTGGCGTTTAGTAAAGGAAAGAGTCAGATGACCTCGAGGCACCTGACGCGATTAAAAAAAAAAACAAAAAAAAAACCCGGAAGTAGGCTAATTCGTTTACTAGCACACTAAGCTAACTCATTTCTTATTCTCTGGTAGACATGGGGGCTGCGTTTAACAGCCAATACTGACGGCACTGCTTTTGGGAGTCCATACACTATAGGAAAACATTTTGATAGCGATTTCCATTCAAAGGTAAGTGGTTTTAGACTATCAGAGCGTCGTAATTATTAAGACAAGGCGGCGGCGTACCTACGTATTGCTGGCTAGTTAGCGTGGCTATGTGACTCCCTGTGATCTGTCTAAAATCTTTATACACAGTTCACGGCGATGTTGTCATTCTTCTAGCCTACATTGACAGTTGAGTGGTTCAAACGAAGATTTTGGGGGATTACTGTTGGCGACAGTGTCACTGTATTGTGCAAGTTTATTTTGCTAGTATCCCGTTCAGGGCTAAACAAGGCGACTAACTTGGCCAAGCTATTTCGCGACGAGGCATGGCATTCAGGTGAAGTGAGGCCGGGAATATAACATTAAAACGCTTTAGTTCGAATATAAAAGGTATGGTTTCCTTTCAAAAACCATATGTAAAATCATAGAACCAGGCAAACTGTCTGGTATCCTGTCGGCTAACGTGCTAACAGTTGTTCAAGGCTAGTTAGGTTGAGCGGTGCAGGTGGTTTTTATGAGCTCTCACACAGTTTTCCCTCTGGCTACTGTTAAATCACTTTACAAACGTTATCACAATGTTATCAGCACTCCTTCGGATTGAAGCTGGAAGCTGTAAACCAATTTGTTGTATTTTAAAGTAATTTTATGACGATTTATCCTATTTTACACTTATTTATGTGCCATAGGGTTTACGTAAACGTCCATGTTTATTTTAGACTATTGACTATTTAAGACTATAGATGCACATTATTTCGGACATATATCTTTGAAAATAGTCGAGCTACTCGTTTTTTTTAAACATTTATCCAGTTAGCTTATTTCAACTCAAACAACCTGAATGAGCTGACCATTTACTAAATGTTGGTGTCCACAACTCACATTTTGCAATAAACATAACAAAAATAATATTTAATTCACCCCATGTTGTATTTCTTTATGCATTACTTTGTAGTATAAGATGTTAATGCTGTCAAAACAAAGCAGTGCATCTACAAATTCGCTGTTATTTTGGCTTATTCACTTTTTATTTTATTATCGGCCCATACTGTCATTGTATCACTTCACAAGACTATTCGCATCTACAGCTGTATGTATTATGTATAGTGGATATTTTCATGTACTGAGATGACTGTCACTCCATGGAGTTAACAAGAGAGGCATATGCTGGAGTGTATACACTCTTATGGAGTCATTTAAATGAAACACTGTCTTGTTCTGAACTTTGATTTGACACACACTTGTTGTTTACTCTGGTTACTGGTATGAGCAGTTGTCGTGGTCATTGTTGCTGCCCATCTCACAACACCTCATCAAGCTGACAGCAACGCAGTTGTTGGCAACTATTTGGCAAATAATTATTAGAAGGGGGTGAAGGGGGATTGAATAAAAATTTAAGCAGTTTTATATTTGATTATTGAAAACTTTGGTGAGCTACTAGCCACTCGTCAGAGACCCTAATTTAAAGCTTGTATTAATTAATAAAAAAATATATTAATCATTCTGTATTTGCACATTATTGTTGACATATAATAATGCTTTACATTGATTTAATATGTCTTTAAGTTTTGGCTTAGGGCTGCCTGATGGGCTTTCATGTTCTCCTCATGGTTTTGTTCTATATTCAGTAAATAAATAAATAGATGTATCACTTTGCTGAGGCTCAAACAAATGTGACCCACAGAAAACATGTAAAAGCCTACATATGTGTACAGAGTAACATGAATAACAACTAAGCCTGTAATATAAAAACACAATCCCTAATCCTAATTTATAGACTACTGTACATATTTTTAATATACCCCTTAATTTTGCAATTCAGCCATTATTGGTATCTGCTTAACATTAAGGAAGATACTGTATCGTCTAGGTCTGCAAATAATAATTCTTTTCATAATAGATTTATCTGTTAATTATTTTCTCGAATAATTGAGTAATTGTTTGATCCAAAATTGCCAGAATGTTGAAAATGTTGATCAGTGTTTTCCATACCTCAAAATGAAAATCTAAAATGTCTTATTTTGCCATCAAACCAGAATTATTCAGATCTATTTGTTAATGGTGCAAGTAAACCAAAAAAATTTCAGAATTTAAGAAGGTAAGTTTATGTTATGTTAAATATATATTAAAAACACTATCTAAATGTTTGATGATTATTTGGAGCCATAAATAAATACATTATTTATACATATGGTTTCTCATTAACATGACACAAGAACTGACACATTTGGGTTCATGGTGTTGCTGTTATGATCCATTTTACTCTGGTGCCTAACATTAGATATGCACAATGTGTGAAACATAAATTATGCAATCTGTAAATGTGGATGTGGGTTTAGTACTGAGCACGTTTAGTCTTGTTTCTGTATCCTGAAATTAACATCAAAATACTGTAATCTTATTGAATACAAATTATACATTGAAGAGGCTGTGGCCTGTCGGCCATCTTCTTTTGTCAGACTTCCCTTTTTTTAACACGATTTCATATAAAGCTGAAGTATTTTGTAAGTCTCTCTGTGGTGTACATAAATATGTCAGATGGGACTTGTGGGGTGCATATTCTCTTCAGCACAAGACAGTTACTGGTTGTTGGGCAGGTTTTTAGTCTAATAAAGTGTGTGTCTAATGAATTTAAGGTAAATTTAGGTAAATTAAACCTAAATAGGGTTTAGGGTGAGTGATACTAAAAGCTCTTCTTATTTGTCTGTATTCCTTAATTAACTGTATTTTCTTTCCCCAGGTGCAAGGTCAGGCCTGAACATGGAGTCCATGCTGAACAAACTAAAAAACACAGTCACTAAAGTGACAGCAGATGTTACAAGTGCAGTCATGGGTAACCCAGTGACACGGGAGTTTGAGGTTGGACGACACATTGCCAGTGGTGGTCCTGGCATGTGTTGGAGAATCTACAATGGCACCAAGAAGTCCACCAAGCAGGTGCATCTTAATATCTGCCCACTAATTGAACCCATCTAAATTAAAGTTCAGACTGGATAAATAAGAGAAATGACAGTGACACTTGATGAAATTGATTTCATCTCTTTTGTCCTCCAGGAAGTGGCAGTGTTTGTGTTTGATAAGAAGATGGTTGACAAGTATCAGAAATTTGAGAAGGACCAAATCATTGATTTGCTAAAAAAAGGAGTGCAACAGCTGACCAGACTGCGTCACCCACGTCTCCTGACTGTGCAGCATCCTCTGGAAGAGTCACGGTGAGAGATGCTCATACACACACACTGATTTCCAGGACTTCCTAGGACATTGGATTGACTTAAGTTCATTTCCTGGAGACTTACTCTAACCTTAATTACTGGTGCCCTAACCTTGACCTAACTTTAAAACATGTCTTTGTGTTGAAATGTAATGACTTGATTTTCGTCACCATAAAGAAGACGATATAATGTGACTCATGTGGGTCCCCATAACATAAGGAATACCCACATATGTTTGCGCTTCTATCAAAGTGAGGACCCTCATAGACATAATACATTCCCTAGTCCCTTACCCTATCCTTAACCATCACAACTAGATGCCTAACCCTAACCCTTACCCTAACTCTAACCTAAACCCAATTCTAACCCTAACCCTAAAACCACGTCTTAACCCTGAAAAAGCCCTTTTAAGGGGTGAAAAAAGTGAGGACCAGCCAAAATGTCCACACTTTGTCAAAATGTCATAACTTTGTAGGGTTTATACGATTTTTTTGGTCCTCACTCTGCAGCAAGTACAAGAACACACAGACACATTTGTATACAAAAACAGGTATCTCAAGGACAAACTAAATGAGTCACCATTCAAAGAGGTCATATCATAGTGTAAATATTGATAACAAATGCATTGGTCACCCAGGGTGAAAAACACTAGCACTTCAATTTTTGCCTGTGGCTATATTCTTTATCACATATATTGAAGAGTAAGCCAAAATGTAAACTTATTTGATGGTGTTTGTCGTGTGTTGACCACAGAGACTGCCTGGCATTCTGTACAGAGCCGGTGTTTGCAAGTCTGTCCAATGTACTGGGCCAGTGGGACAACCTGCCCAGCCCTGTGCCCAATGACATCAAGGAGTACAAACTCTATGATGTAGAGATCAAGTATGGCTTGCTACAGGTAAGAATCCAGAGAGGTTTGGTAAGTATTTTATTGTACGGTCAAGCACGGTCAATATACAATAAGAGAATGAAATTAATAAAAGAACACTCAATATTAAATTCAGTATCGGTGCTCCTACTCGCATCATGTTTGACTGAATTAAATTTCCCCAGAACAATTTACCAGATCACAAGTGTTCTGTCCAACAACCCCCCCCCCATTTGAAACCAGCTATTTGTGTGTATTTTATCTTAAAAATGTCCAGTTACGAGAATTTTACCTTGTTATTTCAGTCTGTTTACTAATCAGTTGATCATCCACTTGTTACACAATTAGGACACAGTGAAACAAAAAACTATAGTGACAAAAAAAGTGTATTTATTTTCCCTAGAAACTGTAACACAGGCGTTGTACTTTACTGTTGAACTTAAGATTTTGTTCATCAACTACCCATAATTGTCTAGGGATAAATTGCCATGTAGTTAACTTCTAAATGTCCAGGATGCATTCATCTGCTGTTTGTCAAAGCCTGTTTAACCAGCCAGAGTTCACGTCTAACATTGTCATTGTGTTGTCTTTCCTTTTGTCTCATTTACTACGTCTGTCATCATTACTCTTATTTTCTTTATATACATACATATATATATATATATATATATATTTAACAGCATTTTGTAAATTATTTCTATTTTATATTGCGCCAATACATTGGAAATTAGTTTTCTCAGTCACATTCAAAATTTTCCTTGATATTTTCTCTCTTCAGATCTCTGAGGGTATGGCCTTTCTCCACAGTGGGGTGAAAATGGTTCATGGAAACCTGTGTCCAGAGAACATCATCCTCAATAAGAGTGGCGCGTGGAAGATCATGGGCTTTGATTTTAGCATCTCCTCCACAAACCCCTCAGATGCTGAGGTGTGATGAGGACTTTTAGTCCCTCTGATTAGCCCCCCTCAGGCAAAAAAAAAAAAAAAAAGTCTACAAAATTGAGATGTTGCAGTAAATTGTCACATCTTGAAATTCTTATATGATCTCCTTCTCCTCCTTCAGCCTAAGTACACATGTAAAGAATGGGAGCCCAACCTTCCTCCTCTCTGCCTCCCCAACCCTGAATACCTGGCACCTGAGTATATCTTGTCTGTCAGCTGTGACTCTGCCTCTGACATGTACTCACTGGGTGTTGTCATGCATGCTATCTTCAACGAGGGCAAGCCTGTTTTCCAAGTTAACAAACATGACATATTTAAGAGCTTCAGCAGGCAGCTGGACCAGGTAAGTGGCAGTGTGCTAAGTTTGAAAGCATGACAAATTACAAATTAAAAAAGCCTTCGGCTAAATCCCGTTTCACCCCTTGCTACTTCTGCTTAGCCCTACCACTTTGTGTGGAGGGTTCCCCTGTAGACATAGGCTGTCCTGATTAGGGGACATGTGAGGGCTAACTAGCCCTTCAAATGGAGATTTTTCAGGGGCACACTTCAAACTGAAAATTATAGGGTTCCAGATGAACTGAATCCAAAGCAGCCAACTAATAAAGCTAACAGCTATGCTAACCCCAACAAAAATGTTGATGTCTTTTTCTACAAACCATAAAATGGTCCACCAAGATTATGATGTAATTCACTCCTTGTAACTCATTTGTAAGGAGGAAAATGAGTATTGTGCCTTAGTGTTACTACTGTATTTCCTGACAGCCACCAATAGTCACAGTTGTTATTTCTTATTTGATTTTTTTTTTATCATAGCTGAGCACCATGGGTCCAGCTCTACTTAACAAAATCCCTGAGGATGTGCGGGAGCATGTCAAAATGCTTCTAAGTGTCACACCCACTGTCCGCCCTGATGCTGACCAGATGACCAAGGTTTGCAATAGTATTTTTATTATGGCGACTGTGTTGTCCAATTTTGTTTTACTGTATTTCTTATTTTCCATGTGTTTTCTCTGTTTACTGTAGATGCCATTTTTTGATGATGTGGGTGCTGTTACTCTTCAATACTTTGACTCCCTCTTCCAAAGAGACAACCTTCAGAAATCTCAGTTCTTTAAAGGCCTTCCCAAAGTGCTGCCCAAACTGCCTAAGGTAAATGCTTGTGTATATAAAGTAAAGGTAATGCAGTGAAATACTGGCTGTACCGGCTGAGCTATGTGTTCAAAAACTGATAATGTTAGCCTTTCCAGATTTGTTTGCTATCTGGATGCTGCAAATTTAGTTATTTTCTGTTCCTGAATTCCCATGCTACTATCAAACAAGGTGCAATGCTTTCATCCCTATTTCCTTTTCACAGAGAGTTGTGATTTATCGAATCTTGCCTGCATTGACCTCTGAATTTGTCAACCCGGACATGGTTCCCTTTGTGCTACCTAATGTGCTGCTGATAGCTGAAGAGTGCACCAAGGAAGAGTACATCCGTCTCATCTTGCCTGACCTCACACCTGTTTTCAAGCAGCAAGAGCCAGTTCAGGTAGAAACACATTATATGCCTAGCATATACAGTAGACTGGTAACCCCAGCTGGTTGTTCAAGAGGCTGTACTATTGTGTGTTTTGAGATGAATCATCACAGTTCAATTAGTCAATGCAACCTGACCAAATGAAATGTTGTGCTTGGACTTGGTCTGTTTTTTTTATCAAGACTTGTTCCTTCTCTGTATTTTTCTTCCCATGCCTCCTCAGGCTAGTAATATGGTGAGTGTCTCTGTTGTAAATAGGCTCCATTTACATAAGCTTTGTGTGTACATGTTTTTTTTTGTTGCTTTTGTAGCATTAAAAGCTGCACCAGAGCCACTAAAATCACAGTATGTTTCCATGCACAGTGCAGTTGAGCAGCAGTTGTTGCCCTACATTTAAGTGGACTATTTTGATATTGTCCCAGTATACAAGCGTGTGGGAAACCGATTCAATTAATGAAGTGTTTCTTTCTTTGCTGCACAAGGTGGCAATATGCCCCTGTTTCAGCTTGTTAGAATTAGATTTTCCAGTTGACCGGCTACATCACCAAAAATGCATTATCTGACAGCTTGTTCTTAGAATGCCAAGCACCATTCCAAATCTTCTTACCATCCTTGACCTCTAAAATGTTTAGTTCACAATTGATCATTTCAAAAATGCACCAGCCTGATTTTATTTCTGGGTCTAAACCTGGTGGGCAGGAACTGTGGAGCATGGCCAGTTTGGTGCATATTAACATTAAGTAGTACCTCAACTCGCCAACCACATATTCTGGGTGTGTTAATCAGACTTTGAGAAATTCAATGTAGTAAAATTTTAGTTGGACATACATGTTGACGTGCAATTTAAAAGTCAGGGTTTAGTAAGACGAACTAGTAAACGAATAGTTTGATTTCTCGCTCGCTCTCTTTCTCTAATGCCATGTAAATGTACAGAGTCTCTCCACTCACTCTCATTTACCACTTGACTCACAAGTACAAAGTAGACTAGTGTTCTCTTGCTTTTGTCTCTTAGTTCTAACTGGGTTTTTCCATTGTGCAGATCCTACTGATCTTCCTGCAGAAGATGGACCTGCTGCTGACCAAAACACCTGAAGGGGATATCAAGAACTGCGTGTTGCCTATGGTCTACAGAGCTCTAGACGCTCCTTCTGTACAGATCCAGGTAAAGGAGGGAATTAAATCTACTTTTATACACCCAAACCAGTTATAAAACAGGAAAAAGAAAACAGACCATGACAATGTGGCAGAATTTTCTAATAAAAGCTGAAATAGATTTTTATTGAAAAAATCTATATGCTTTATAAAGAAAATGTCCTTATTTGTTTCTTTGAAGATGTCGTAAATATCACCTATATAAAAGATTTTTTCTTCAGTGGTGCATATTTTTAGCAGCCCTTTTGGAAGCCTTGGATCATAACTTATTTTGTGAACTGCTGATACTTGTTGTGTATCTTGTCATCATGAAAAGCATATTTCATAACATTCTATTGGCATTTGAGTAGGAGCTTTGCCTGAACATCATTCCAACGTTTGCCAACCTGATTGACTATCCATCCATGAAGAACTCCCTCATCCCCAAAATTAAATCAGCCTGCCTACAGACCTCCTCATTAGCTGTGAGTCTTTACTTTTGCCCTTTTCTTACAATAAGAGCATCACTATGACCAGCTGTCTGTTAGCTTGTCACATCCTTTAAACTGTGTGTGTATTTTGTCTTTGTCTGTGTCTATTGTATAGGTGCGAGTGAACTCTCTGGTGTGTCTGGGGAAAATATTGGAGTATCTAGACAAGTGGTTTGTCATTGATGAGATCCTGTCCTTCCTGCAACAGATCCCCTCAAGAGAACCAGCAGTCCTCATGGGCATTCTGGGTAAAAAAGGCAGAGACTGTTTGGGAACATCATGCTGCTCCAGTTTTATGTAAAAAACACATGAATTCTGCTCCAGATACATCTGTAATCCACACTACCCTAGTATTTAAGAGCCACTGGTAGCTGGTTCTGATTTAGTTTGAAAATGGATGGACAAACACTGAGACCTTTTGAGACAATGATAAAATTTCCCACAGTCACTTCCTGATTTGTTCTAAATGGCCTCAACTTGACTACCGCTTACTTTCACTTTTAGTCCCTGCTCCAACTTTTCACTATTAGTAGTTCTTTATGAAACAAAGCAAACAACAGCAGTGCATGTGTCTATATACATTATAAATGGAGAGTACAATGGAAATGGATCTGAAAGTTTCCTGTGGAATCATATTATTTTCATTAGAAAACATACTGGTATACATGTAGCCTTTATTAGAAAACTCACGGAAACAGTTGAGCAGCTTCTTGATTTCTTTAATAATGACTGCTAATTGGACTTCCTGTCTCTTCAATGAAGGAATCTATAAATGCACCTTCAGCCACAAGAAGCTGGGCATTCCCAAAGAGAACCTTGCCACCAAGACCTTACCCCACCTCGTCTCTCTGAGTATAGACAACAACCTCAACCTGAATCAGGTATCGTACTCCCACACAAACAGTACATTTTAGATCTTAATTGAAATCTGTGTAAAGCACCATTTTAAAGATATTTACTTGGGGTTTAAACATTTTATGTTTCAGTTTAACTCATTCATGGTGGTTATACGGGACATGCTAAATCGCATGGAGGCTGAACACAAGACCAAGCTGGAGCAGCTGCACATCATGCAGGAGCAGCAGAGGTATGTGCGTTGATGTAATTCGTTCAGAACTACTGACTCTCGATTATACCCTGAGATTATTACTCAAATTCTAATGAATAGTAATGTGCCCTATTCTAATGAATAGGGCATATTTGATATAAATTGGTTGAGTCATCAGGGGTAATTGGAAGGAATTAAAAGTCACTATTGTTAATATGAATATGATAATGGTTTCACAAGTCATTTCATGTGTAAATGCATTTTATTCAAAATCCTTTTCTTCTAACAGGAGTATAAACATTTCAAACTCAGGGAACCAATCAGAGGAAACTAAGAGCCCACCAAGCTCTGGCAAACAGGTGAGAGACCCCCCCCCCCACTTATATGGTGCTGTTACTGTAAAATAAATAATTTTTTTTCCTTTAAAAAAAAAAATCCTTGAGTTTAAAAAGTTTGAAAATGTTCTTGTTTTGTTAGATTGATGATATCTTTGGCAGCACAGGGGTTAATGGGAAAGAGAATGGGTCGGCAGCGACAGCCTCACAGCCTAATCGAGTATGAAAATGATCCCACATCACATGTACGTGCTTTTTACTCATTTGTTGCATGTAGTTCAGTTTGTTCATGGTCTCTACTTTTATCAAATCCCTTCAGATGTCTCTGACTTTAGAGGAGAAACAGCGATTGGCTAAGGAGCAGGAGCAAGCAGCCAAACTGAGGAACCAGCAACCATTAGCACCACAGACGATCAAACCAGCTGCCACCACCAACTCTCAGGTAAAAACTGGAGGGCTGTCCCAAACAATTTTTAATTTTTTTTTTTACAATTATTCAATAAATCTGACAACAAATTAATTGATTATGTGGTTATTTTCCAATCATTCAGAAACCGGTAATTGTCATATGTTGAAGGCTAGTTGTCCATAGTTTTATTAATTTAAAAATCATAGTGGTACGCTCCAACCCACACACCAATGGTGCATTAGTGGAATTGGAAGTCAGAACTAAGAGTGATTTCACATCCAAGTTGAGCACATTCCAGTTTTTGGGGGTATTTTGCACAGACAAACAGTATAGTAACATGTCCTCTAAAAAAAAAAAAACATTATGTGTATGACAGATTTATTGTGAAACAAATAAGACAGAAATACAGTAAAAGTACCAGAGTGCTTTAACTATAAATGCTTCTTGCAATCCTCTACTTTTTCCGACTTAAGGGGGTGTCCCAAATGGAACTTTCAAAAGTCAGACTTCTGAATACAAATGGAACGCACCATAACTACCTAATGTTTGAAACATTGTTGTGGCTCAAATAGTTAAGTGAGGAATTATGGGCAATGAAGTATACTAAACATTGTTTCTCAAGTGTTGTCTTAGCTTTAGCTGCAGAGAAAAAAGTGAAAGCATGTGCACTTGAATGCACTCGTCCATGTTCACCTCAGTTAGTCAGACAGCAGAAAAGAATGTGTTTTTTTCACTGAGAGACATTTGAACTAAAGAGCTAAGCTAATGTAGCATTGATGTTAGTTCTAAGAGGTGATTCTCAAATCACCTCTTAGTACTGATCATCCTGTAGTGCCCTGCAATTACAAATTAACATTTACATTGTTTTATCTATATATTGATATTATAACACATCTGCAACCCACTCCCACTTTTTTGTTTTCCTTTTTAAGCTAAATGTTTTCGTATGTATTGTCATTGCAGACTAAGGATCTGACCAGTAGCCTTCTCAACAACATGACATCACTAAACAACCTATCCTTGGCCAGCACAGCACGACCAGCTCCAGTGCAGGGCACTACCATCACTGCCTTCCCCACCTCCAGCCCCATGGTTAGTTCTATGGGCGCTCCAGTCTCTAATGGCTTCAATACACCTATGAGCTTCCACACAGGAGGGATGGGGATGGGCATGCGGGCCACTGTACCCGGCCTCTATGGTGGCATGGCCACCACCACCAGCACTCCAAACTTTGGTACACTCTCACAGAATCATACATCTGCTGGACAGACAAACAAAGCCCCGGACATGTCAGCTTTGGACAATCTTTTTACATCCAGCAAACCCAAAGTCACCCTCAACCAAATGGGTCCCACAGCTCCACCTGGAACCGGCTCCCCTTGGCTCAGTCAGTTTGGTTCAGGCCAGAACGCTCAGACTCAGATGCAGGGTGTGGCAGTAGGGGTGGGAGGGGTTTCCACTGGGTTTGGGATGCAAGCAAACCCTTTTTTCAGCCCACAGAACTTTTCTCAACCTGCTGCTGCCCCTAATATGAAACACAGTGCATCTGTCAACAATGACCTGAAAGACTTATTCGGCTAAATCAAACAGAAAAGATGCCAGATTATGTATATTATTTTAATAACTTGGGACAGAAAAAGACACTGATTTGTTGATTGATAAGATATGAAATCCTTTCAAGGATTTTTGATGTCTGTATTTTTAAATCTGGTTCAAAATTTGAATTTTACTCACATTCTGCTGGTAAATTAACCTGCACCCATATTCCCATATTCCCATCTGTGTTTGACCAGAGGGAGATAAAGTTTGGGTCTGGAACTTCTTCTGTACTGTGTTCTTTAAATGCTGGGGTTTTCCTACCATTTTGTAATTGACATTAATCCAAATGTTGCAGGTTGAGATAATCTTGTGTTGGTTAATTTGGGAAGGTTTTGTGTTCTTATCGTGAAAGATTGAATGAACTGGGTGTGCGTCACTTCCCAAACAACATGTCAGAATTGGAAGAAAAAATGACTTCACTTGTCACCATCAGAACATTAACTAACATACTCTTTATACAAAGATGACAACTTACAGACATGAAAAGTTTCCCAACATGTACTAAAAATTATTTTCATAGATTAATTTCTTGGTTAAAAAATATTTTTGATTTTTTTTTTTCCAGTTATAATGGTCTCAAATGTTTTTTCCCACAAACAAGATATTCAGTTCACTGTAATAGAGGTGCAAGGAAAACAGAATATATTAACATTTATGAAGCTATGATCAAAAAAAGTGGGTTTTATTTCATTTGTGAAGAAACGGACAAGCATTTAAACTTATTGTACAAAGAGTTGGCAATTAATATAGTGACTGAATAATATTAATTTGAATTTGAATATTGTTGTTCAGCCCTAATTTGCAGCATGTCCAGATTTGCTCGCAAACAAATACAGCATACACCAAAATAAGATTGGACAGCAAAGCTACTGTACGTTAAATGGGGCAAATGAGTAACCTCTCTGTAGTCTGTCTCCATGGTAACTCTGTCTCTGCAGCACTTCCATTTTGAGAGCAGTCTGTCAGTCTGTCCCTCATTTTTTCCCCCCCTTTTCTCTCTAAATCTGTTACTATTGCTGCAAATCTTGCTCTTTTGACTTACTTAATTTGATATTATAGACTGTATATGAAAATGTTTACATTTTGATGTAGTCTTCCAATTAGAAAATGGAATCTTTGGAAGTAGGATGGATAGCCAACAGATTATCGCCTGCACCCAGGCTCCTGTTGGAATATACCCCATCAGTCACACTGGTTTTACTCATTTGCTGCATTTCCTCACCTATTTTCCTCTGAATGGAACACGTTTTACAAAATTGACATAATGTTTGTTGACGAAAAGCTGAAACTAGTGATTGAGACCATTATTTCCTCAGGAAAATGTCTTCCTCAGGAAATGGAATATAACTGTCGTTATAAGTCAAGTAGTAAGAAGCTGCTAATTTTTCCCATAGACTTCCATTCAAATAATGTATTCAAATAATTGCCACCCACTGGTGGCAATTTCTTTATTCTTTCTTCCAGATTCTTCTCATCTGTCATTTGTGTAGTTTCTATATCTGGTCTGTGGTTTAGGAAGTCTGCGGGGAAAAAGAGCTTCTAAGTCTCACTTGATTTACTTCGTAAAACATTTTCCGGTCTCAAAAACTCAAGGCTGAGCAATAGAAATTCATTTTGCGACCCTGTCCATTTTTATATACAGTCAGTGTTTGATATTTAAGTGAGCATGAACAGGACAGAGTTTGTTGACCTTTCTGAAAGTGCAGTATGAATGACCAATGGTGGGTTAGAATGTGAAAGCGAAAAGGGGGCAAAAAAACTTCACATGTGCTGCTCAGACTGTTGTGCCTCATATAGCTACATGTGTAAAAGTCCACGGCACTCATCTGTGTCTCAATTCCTCATTCCTCATTGTTTTCGTGACCAATGATCTTTTTACTTCGAACATCTAGCTTGTTGCGCTCTAAGCAGCTCAACGTCCTTCAGCGTACCATTTCTGCTCATTTGTACGGTTGAAGAAGTTCTCATTATATTTTTATTTCAGCACCTTTCCGCTGTCACGGGACCACAGCTGGCAACATGTTATGAAGTGTAAATATTTAGTTAGTTATTTAAAATCTATTGCCCTGTGAGGACCCATGCGTTTTTTTATGGCGATAATGGTTAAGAGGCCTTAGATGAGTCATGTGCAATAATCCTTGTTGGTTGTCAAAAGTAGATTTTGATTGGCTACTGCTGGTTTTGATGTGTCC
The DNA here is from genome assembly GCA_016785285.1 of Brachirus orientalis. NCBI lineage: Eukaryota > Metazoa > Chordata > Actinopteri > Pleuronectiformes > Soleidae > Brachirus > Brachirus orientalis. The sequence goes on along the minus strand of JAFBJR010019380.1, from coordinate 8,789,968 downwards.
ATCCCTTCATCTCCACCGACCTACAGAAAAGTCTTTGTGATTTTTGAGCCAGAGAAACACACCATTTCTGTGGTTACCACACTGATGTTTAACACCTTTCATTGGATTAACTTCTGTTTTTGTTTCATAATGTTAGCCACACAAGATGACCTTACTCTTCAGCAGCATGGCTCTGTTAAGCTTTTGTAATTTTTAGCTCTTCTGCTTAATTTTGCAATTTTGGTCATACAGGAAACAAATGTGTCTTGTGATCAAGTCTTGTGTTTGTAGATCAACGCACACTGTTGCACATTTTAATTTAGATACAAAGTGGATGTGATCTTCGGAGTACATTACCCTAACAGAACCCCAAAGCAGAAAAATAGCTGAAAACAAAATTCTTATTCTTCTACAGACTGTTTGTATACTACTGCTGTCTTATATGTGTTGTGTGGCCTGTGTTTTATGTGTGAGGTGCTTGTGTCTGAGGGGGTTGAATCTGTACATATAAAGGAATGTACACAATCTAATACTTGCAAAGGACATGTTTAATTTTTTATGCAACCGCCTCTGAACAACATTCCCGGAGTCAGAATAACTTGAATTGTGATTTAGAAACAAGTTAGGATTACAAGGCATTCGTGTACACTGGAATAAGAGATGACCTTATGTTGAGCAACAGTTAAACTTCCTAGTGGTGTGAGGTTGAAAGGTAAGTGTACTGATCTCATTGAGGCATACACTAATGTAAAAGATTAGTAAACAATGTGCTAAGCTTAAAATGCAAAGTGTAGCAGTCTACCAATTGATATAATGACAATATAATGATGTGCAATTTAAAAAGCTCTCATGTTATGTGACCCACTGACTCTGAACCAATACGAAATTGTATTACTACTCTTGGACACAAGGGTACACATCCTTTAATATTCTCTGTATTTCTAAAGTAAAACTGAAACTTGACATGGTGACATTAGGCCAGGAAGATCATATAAATTGTTAATTCTAGATAAAATCCATTAAATGATGATGGTATGACCTCAGATTTTGTAGAATAGTAGGTCAGAAATATATACTTTTAATCTCAATCACTAAATTACCTTTTAAAACACATTCATTAAAGGTTAAATATATTTTGTGTAATCTTTTACATAATTACATATTTTTTTAATTACTGCAGTTTGAATGTACCACTTTCAATTGGTTTCTTAGCCTTATAGGTTAAACTGGAGCTTGAGAGTTGTGATTTATACTTAAGCTTTGTAAGAATTATAATATAGATTGACTTGTTTGTCGGTCAAAACACAGGCCAATTGGATACTTGCCTGTAGGTGAGAGTGGATGGTTGTTTGTCTCTGTGTGTGGCTCTGCCATGGACTGGCGATCTGTCCAGTGTGTGCACCCCACCTTTCGCCCTATGTCAGCTGGGAGTAGGCACCAGCGCCCCCTCGCGACCCTCATATGGAGGATAGAACGTTGTGAGTGTTTGCTCACATATTCATAAAGAAAAAAATAAAAAATAATATAAGCCCTCCCAAACGCTGGAGTGCGATGGTGAGCTGCGTCTGAATCTGGCGCGTCCTGAATTCAAGCGATATAAAACAAGAGGACCCTTAAAAGACATGAGAAGAAGAATGTAGGTTCCTCTGGACGAGGGACGACCTACGAAGGACACGTAGAAAGGCCTAAACTATAAATAATAATAATAAAAAAACATATTATTGGGAAAAATGGAACCCCGGGATCACGATTACACCAGCACCACTTATGATAATGTCAGCCCCGTGGAAAATACATATAAAAGTGAGTATAAACGTAAGAAATTACAGGGGAGATATGTTTTAATCAAGCTAGGTAGCTAGGTAGCTTAGGCACCTAGCAAGTGAGCGTCATGCAGAAACGCTAGGCAGGGAAGCCGGTGAACGCGGTTAAACTCCAATAACAGTGGGCTTGTGCTGCCAATGTAATTTGTAGTGTTTGTGAAAGTACAAATGAACTATGAGGCAGCAGAGTAAACTTAATGTTCATACTAAAAGTAAAACAACAAACAACACTTTACAACACTTGTGTAAATTGGAATTTAGATATGAAGTAAAAAATAAAATAAAAAAAGGAATGCAATTCTAAATTAAAATAACCACAAAATAGACTGTATGCATTAGACCCACAATGATGAATCAATAACTGTTTATTCACCAACTCATTTGTTGACATGTCCTCTAACATTTAGGTATTAAATGCCACTTTTTTCATTCCTTATTTGAGATATGTAATCAAAATAGCCACCAAATGTGTCATTCAATTAGGTGAAACATGAAATTAAACAAGGAATACTAAAAAAAAAGTACTTAAATTAAGTAAAGCAGTCAACTAACACATTTGTAATTTACATAATAGTGAGTAAATGAGTAATCAGTCGAATCCACTGACTGATTAACCTCTGTTAATAGATCTAATATTTTAGTTTATCTCCGGATGTGTGCCTAACATTTGGTCATCTGCTAATCATTGGCATCCTCTCTGATCTAGAACCATCTTGTCCTATGACATTCTTGTCTGATGATAAATGATAATCGGTTAATCAGCTCGAGTGTTGTTGTTTTTTCTTTTCCTAATACGATAAAAATAACTTATGATTTCACCCTCTTGAATGTCAATATTTTTGGTTTCTTTGCTCCTATATGACTGTAACATAATATTTCTGGTTTCTGAGCAAACCAGATTTTGGAAACACAGATTGATATTTTACACAATTTATCTGACATTTTGAAGCAAAAAAAATCTTCAGATTAATCAATAATGAAAATATTTGTTGCAGCCATAGCCTGCAGCATATTTTACCAAGTGCTATATGTTTTATTTTTTACTGGCGAGTGATTTTTAATTAAATATTTCAGCAGCACTAATGCAGCAAGTTTGACTCTTCTTTCTTTCTCTCAGTGACTTCTAAAGAAACTGAAGAATTTGTGAAGCTGAGGGTTTCGAATGATTACCTCTTCTCTGGAAAAAGAAACACTACCATGGCGGCATGGAGGTACATCATCAAGTCAGATTTAGCAGAAAACCTAAGAACATGACCTATGATGTTGACACAGGTGCAGGAAGCACGCTGATATTGGAATATTTCACACTCAGATCTGTATTTGCTCACTACGTTGTGTGCTAAAGCTATAAAATTCTGTAGAAAGCACCATGTTTTAAACTTTACTCGACATGCTTCACTGTTGGAACGTGGTTGTTTAGAAATAATTTTACTATTTTAAAAATGTGTTTTTTCTTCGTCACCTTTTGTGTTCAATTAAATTTAATAATTAAATATATTTTGCATTATGTAACAGTACTTGAGGGTTATAGTAAAATAAGGTCGTAAATGACAAAGGTTTTTGGAATATATTTTTAGAGCCATCCTTAAGCAAATGGGATTGCAACAGAAGATGACCCATCGTCAAGTGTCCAAGAAATGGGAAAACATGAGGAAAAAATACAAAGTATTCCTACTTTTGACTACTTGTACATTTAGAAAACCTTCTGACAGGTTTTGTTTTGATGTGATGACATGATCTCTTGTCTTCTCAGGAGTTGAAGAACCCTCCAGATGGGGTGACAGTATTCCCCAAGATGTGGCGTCACTTTAGACTGATGGATGACGCCATATTACGGCTGGAAGGCAGTGCCCATTTCGTTAATGGTTTACCCCACAATACAGACAAAGGTGACTACTTACACCTCTCTAAACCCAAGAAGAGGAGGCTGTCAATGTTGTATTCCACAGCCTCAGTAGAAGAAGAGCCTGAAATAGAAGTTACATTAAGTGGAGACGATGAGGAGGTTGTGCAGGAAAGAAACCAGGACATGAATTGCCTCATGCAAGAGGTGGAGGGTGAGAGGAATGTCATAGAGAGTGAAAAACGGGTGATTAAAAGGGAGAAAGGGCTTGTTGAAAGAGAGCGGCTGGTGCTGCAGAGGGAGAGAGCGGCGCTGGATCGGGAGGCGGCCACTCTGGAGCGAGACCGAGCCTCGTTGGAGAGAGAGAAGGTAACATTTGAGCGAGAGAAGGAGGTGTTGGAGAAGGAGAGAATGATGGTCGAGAAGGACAGAGATGATTTGCACAGAGAACGGCAGGCTTTGGAACGCGAGAAAGCCAGACTGGGGAGACTTTTTATTCCGAAAGGCATAACTGAGGAAGTTACAGAACATAACAGCAAAGACGCTCATGTTGTGGACATGAACAGGAAGGAACGGTTCCTGTATTTGTTTGAAAAACTTGTTGAAGATTTTTAAGGAGTCACAAAACTGTAAAGGTCCACTGTGTAAGAAATAATGACACCCAGTGGTGAGACTGGATTGTAACAAACGTAGGATTCCTCTGCTCATCCCTCCTTTTCCTAAGAGTTTCAGGGATCTATGGTGGACTTCATATACCAGAAGGGATGCCATTCTTCTTCATTTGATTAGTAAGTTTCTACAGATGCAAAACACACACTTTGGTTGGTTTGTCCATTTGGGCTGCTGTAGAAACACGATGGCACAAGATGCCGGCATCCCATAGACTGTATGCAGTATAAAATGAATGTAATCTTCTGGAGATTTGAATCCTAAGAAGTAATTCACTTAATCAACATGCTGTATTGAAGAAGACCAAAAATTAACGTTACTTCCAGGAAAATGTACTGATGTAAGTGAGGTGAGAAGTAAAAGCTTATTTTCCCATAGACCTTGATCCAAACTGAGTTCTTTTTGTTATTGGCAAACTGCTCAACTTCTGGGCTTTCCCTTTTCAAACCAGAATACTACACCCATTTTGATACACCCTTCCCTGAATTACATTTACAGGACTTATTCTAAGTTCATGAGTGATTATACACACATATTTTTGATTAGTTCATTTAATTATGCCAACAACACCTAAATGGTACACACTGGACTTATACATTTCTTAAAACCTTCATCTGCATAAACTGAACCAGTTAAAATATCCATACACCTATAAGTTGTCAATGAAAATGTTGAGCCACTCCTAGTTCCGAGAGGTCCTCAAAACAACTTTATTCACTTGTGGTTATTCCATACAGAGCACACAATAGCAAGCTATTAGCATTATCTTTTAACCCCATCCACAATCAAAGTAAACAGCCTCTCCTAAAACCAAATAGTCTTTAGTTGTTTAGTTGACTCTAGACATAAAGAGTCTTTGGTATTGGCTATTGTGTATGGTCAAGACATCACGTCTTGAAATATGATCTACCAAATATTACAGTTCATGTAAAAAAATGTTTTCTTCAGAATATATATATTTTTTTTATATTACAGTACAGATTTTACAACAAATGACTTTATTTAAATGCTTCTTTTATTGCATTAGATATTCCGTTAACCTTTCATTAAGCTCAGGCTTTTATGCTAGTAAATATCGTCTTTCCAAAAGTGTTAGAGTTGTCGTTAATATTAATATATTTTTTTTCCATTTCATTTTTACAAAACAAACATCTTTTAAACAATATTCCTTCTTCAGTCTTATTCAGATAATGTGCTGGGGGATTTTTAATAAAAATGGGGGATTTTTAATAAAAATGCCACAGATTTCTTTGTCATGGAATCATGTTGTTGAACAATTTGGCTTTTGACAAAGTTCATGTGTGACTGTGTTTGTATATTCGTGTAGATTCATTTTGCTTGGCGAGGGAATAATGTGGTGGAGATGGTTTGAGTGTGTATGCTCTAGTTGAGAAGTCAGAACCAAAGGAATGGGGAAAGGAGCCCTAGTGCGGTGTGAATGTGCTTGATGATCACCAGAGTCTGACTCCTAATTTACTTATTTGTGGGTGTTCGAGAAACACATTTCCACACAAGCTTTGACTGAGTTGAAGTACACAACGGCAGCATGAGTGACAGTTGAAAAAAATTTTTCTGTTGTAATTGACTGAACAAATGGTTTACATGTCCTGCGTGTGTGATCTCTTGCGTCAGTATGTGCAAGGATTGTGTGCATGTGGTTGCATTCGTGCAAGAGTGTGTAAGAGGGTGTCTGTGTTGTGGTTAAATGAGATCCCCGATGGGTATACGGGGCAGGCAGATGTAAGCCTGCGGGGTCCTGCTGAGGTTGATGGGGTTTCCGTCCAGACGGATGTCCTCCAGTGCATTCCTGATGTAGTTGAAGTCTTTCAGGTTGCAGAACGTGTCCTCGTGCATCATTTGAATATTATTCCGCTGTGTGAGGAGAAGGGGGAGACTTGAGATCAGATCAGATAGATTGTTTTTTTTTTTTTGGTTTAACTTTATCTATCAATGTCAGACAAAAGTAACCCAAATGCTATTGCTTGGGGCCATACAAGCCATTTTGGAGTTAAATACAGAGGGACAAGAACATGAATCTTCCCTGCAGAGCACAGTTCTGTGACATGGTATTTTAACAAAGCTTTACCTGGCTTCAGCATGAGCAGAGGTCGAATCAGGATAGAAAAACAAAAAACTGCGGTGTACGTATGCAGGACTTGTAGTGGATATGGATTTAATCCCATGAAAGGCATTTTATGATTTTAATTTTTTGCTACTTAGTGTTATCCAGTTTTGGAGGCATTAAAGTGTGAAGCCAAAGCAAATATACCTGTAGGTGTAGGGATCGCAGGCTTTCTGGTAGAGGCACAGGGATGTAGCCAAGGTGGTTATCTGTTAGGTAGAGGAACTGCAGGCTAGACATATCCTGGTAACAAAAAAAAAAAAAAACAGAGCGATAAATGTCATTACATTGGAATGCTCAACACATTTGAAGGCAATCTAGGTAATATTAGATTGTGGATAACAGTGCTTCTGACACAAATACACCGCTTTGTTTGGTGAACAAGACTATTATTACACAATATAACAAGAATATTTTTACAGTTTCTTCATCTGCTTTTTCATATACAGAATGTACCATTTGTGGCATAAATACTGTGTGTGTGCGCAGTCCAATGTTACACAGTGTGTGTTTTGCAGAGAGTTTGGTGATGAAACGCTGTCGTACTGGTAGAATTACTTTTCCTCTCAGCCTTGAATTATGCCGTCTTTTCTTTGTTTGGTTTGTTGATACACCATCCACTTCAATACCATTTCATGGAATTTGAAAGATTCTCAGTATTCTCTGTGTTAATGGCTCCTTGACAAGGCAGCCGTTGTGAGTGGTCATACTTGGAAAATCCCAGGTGTAAATTTGATTACCCGAGTAAATTACAGGAGATCAAATTAGTGATGCATGAGTTCCATGTTGCTTAGGGTGCATGCTGGCTTACTGTCCTTATTTACATGAACCAAACAGAGCCACTGAACAAACGGCTGCTGCTTTGTCACTGAATTACTTATGTTGATTTTGGCTGGGCTAGGTAAAGCACTTTCCCTGAACTGCCATTGAAAGTTAGTTATTTGTTATAATATGTTGTTTTAGTGCAGTTAATCAGTTGCGCTTTCATGTGTAAAAGTGTTATTAACCTGTCAGGGTTTCAGTAAATTACTTTGTAATGGTTAGGCAGTCAAATAGACGGTGTGGTTCAATTCAATATTAATTCGGCCCATTTCCTGTCTGGTAGTGATGGAAAACCTTAGCAGTTAGTTGTGGCCAAAAATTGTGCTTGTTCATTAGATTTGTTGGTGAGCAGAATTCAACCGAGTATTTTGTTCAGTCTTTCTTAATGTGGCCTCCTTCATCGTCCTCATCCTTTTTTATTTATCTATTTTTTGGTTTATTGCAAAATCCAACGTATGTTCACTCACACACTATCAAATTTAGATAAGAAAAAATATCTCTTTTTAAACTGAATCAATTTAATCCGTGTTGTTTTTATCACATACTGGAGCCATGTGGTAGGTCAATACAGACACTGATGTTTATGAATGAATACGATCCAAGTTACAATGCAATCTGCTGGAATTACATTTGTCTTTTCATAGGTAGTGACTACGTTTTGAACCAACATACCCTCTGCAAGATTTAAGAATAGACATACAGCGCTCCCTAGTGTACAAAATATGAAATGGCTGTTTACAATATTTTTGTCATTCCTGTGCATTATTTTATTACCCTCATGAGTATGACTGTAATTATGAGTAAAGGTGTGCATACTTTGAAAGCTTCTTTGTGAATGCCCTTAGTGCCGATGTTGTTGTGGCTGGCATCAATCAGGGTCATGGTCTCTGGGAGTGCAGGCAACTGTGAGATGTGATTTTCTCTGAGCACCAGCTCCTCCAGCTCAGGCAGACCCAAAAATGCTTTGTCGTCAATGCTCGTTATCTCATTTGCAGTTAAGTCGATCCTTTTCAGCTTGTCTAAAGGAAAGCAGGAAAAAAAAAAACACTGTGAGACACTGATACCGACAGGAAAGGATTTGGATTCATGTTTTACATTCACCTTTTGAAAATCCCTGGTCTAACATGCAAATATTTTCATTCAAATGGGAAACATACTCATGGAGGCGAAGTCGGACTTGTTGATCTTGGTTATTCTGTTGTAACGCACATAGAAGTGAGTGGTGTCTTTGGGGAGAGGTGGTACGCTGTCCAGCTTTAAGTCATCACAGTAGACTGAACCACCAAGGCACGTGCACAGCAAGCAAGTGGGCATACCTGTGGCATACAGCGAAAAAGAAGAGGAAGGGAGTCAGTTGTGGGGAAAAAATAGAAGGCAGAGTGGATAGTAACATGTGGAATAAGCCTCAATCCCTTGAAGAGCCTAAAAGGCAACGTCCCTCACATTCAGGATACCAAACAGAACTGAGATTTCACTTGACAGCCCTCTGAAATCTGTCCCTTGTTCTGCACTGACCTTGTCTGTCAACCACAGGCTCATCAGGCTCGTCAGGTTCATCGGGTTCTGGCAATTCAGAGCTCACTGACCCTTCTACACTGCCAGTACCCTCCTGAGGGGTTCCTGGTGTAGTCGGAATCAGCCCCTCCTCTTGTTAGAGACAAGATCATGTGTTAAAGAAACAGGTTAGATAAGCATAGACATGGCACAGGACGTCTGGCAATCAGTGGCCCACTGTTTGCCGCAGAGACGAGTTACACACAGTACAGTATATTATCAGTTTCACACTGTTAATATATCACGTTTTAGTTGATGAATGGAAGTTAAATGAAAATGTCTGTTGACTGGGCCCAAAAATGATGACTTAGAAGAGAATAAACACGTCATTCCAAAGAGATTTAAAGTTTTTAGTCTCCATGAATCACATTTATGTGAAAGTACCTGCACTGACTAACTCAGTTATTGCTGAAAGGAAAAATAAAAGGCTCACAATTCTTGAGCCAGCAAATCTTTTTCCGTTCTGAACATTTTCCCCCACCCTCCTTAATACTGACCTTTATCAATATCAGGGACCAGAACTACATCAGGTAACTCGGTGTCTCCTGAGCCTGAGATACCAGAAGTACCAGAGGCAGAGACATCTACATCTCCAGAGACTCCAGTATCACCTGAGGCCCCTGAGATTCCTGAAGCTCCTGAGAAATCCCCAGAAGCACCTGATGCCTCTTGAGGGATTGTGTCGGGAATGAGGGGCAGCTCCTCCTCTTGTTAGGGCCAAAGGGTGGGGTTAGATGACACAAAGTTAGGAGTTTATGGGGGGAAATAGACAGTCAACCTAATAAACAATCAGTCACAGTCACACTTTAGTTGAGACAGTATGTTAGAAAGACTGGACATAAGCAAAACAAACACAACGGCATTTAGTAACACCAATGATTAAGATCAACATTTAACTACATTTAAAAAAAGGTTGCAGTTAAATGGAAATTTAAAACATAAAATCAGCATAAATCACATTGAGCGAGATTATTATTATTTTATTTCTTCATAGATCAGGAAATAGTGTTGCCACAAGTTTCTGCTCAGTAAAGGTACTAACCTCCAGATAACAAAGTTATGCCTGAGTCCCCAGACTCACCAGAGGCCCCAGAGACTCCAGAGTCTCCGGAGGCCCCTGATATCAAGGGTTCTCCAGAGAACCCAGAACCAGACTGGTCCCCAGACTCTCCAGAGCCCAGGGGGAGTTCAATTGATATCCCAGAACCTCCAGAGATAATGTCCCCAGAGGCTCCTGAACTTGCAGATCCCAGGGTATCCCCAGATCCTGAGAGACCTCCAGATCCCCAGAGATCTCCAGATATCAAGACATCCCCAGAAAGTAAGAACTCTCCAGATCCCCCAGAGCTTAGAAGTTCCTCAGAGGATCCGGAGATTAGGATAATGTCACCAGAACCCCCAGAGCCCCCAGAGCCCCCAGAGCCCCCGGAGACCAGGAGATCCACTGAGCCTCCAGACCCTCCAGACCCAGAAGCCCCAGAAGCTCCCGAGGCCCCAGACCCTATGGAACCCCCAAATTCCCCGGATACATGAAGGATGTCAATGGGCATCAGACGCAGCTCCACCTCTTGTTAGAGACAAGATTAGGTATTAATAAAGAGACAGACAAGACGGCAATGGATCATTAATCAGGGTTGGATTTCACAGTGATGATGATTAGGCCCAGCAGTGGTTGACAAATGGACACAGTGATTGACCACAACACATTTAAACATTCACAGCTATTTAAATGGATGACATGCATATGGAACTTATTATTTTACAAGATGCAGAAAATTAGTTAACAGGATAGATTAGTGTTTCTTTTGGTTTTGGATGTTTTTGTTAATTATGGATAATACTGCGTTCACGAATCCATCAGGCCCAATAAGAGCAAGGTCGAAGTGAGGTGAACATGTGTGTGAAGTAAATTCATATGTATGGGTGTGCAGAGCTAAATGTATGTGTTTTTTTCAGACCTTTCTGTGTGTCTGGACCCATGAGAACCCCAGATCCCCCTGAACCCTGAGGGATGAACTGGGGTTTTAGGGGCAGCTCGTCCTCCTTCTCCTCTTCCTCTACTTCCTGTTCCTCCAATGAGACCTCAGGTACAGGGTAACTATAATCAGGTGGGGCCAGTGTTCCAATCTCTATCTGAGGGAAAGACAGCGGCAGTGAGTCCAAAATGTAAGAGTTCCTGGTTTTATGTCTACAAAACACTAACGACTTGTCAAAGTAAGCACTTGGCTGTGTGTAAAACACAGTTAAAATATAGACCAAAAATGTTGTCTTCGATATCATCATTTAGTAAGCTCAGATATACCACCTAATCAAAATAATTAAATCTGGACACATGACAAATATCATGGAGGGAAATACAGAAGTTGCGAAATTTCAAGATTAGTGTGAATCATACACTTGTATCAGGCAGAGTATATCTTATATTATTGTTAAATAATCCCAACCAATTGCATATTAAAAATCAAAATCTCAACAATACACATATTTAAAAAGGATCTAGTTACAATACAAGCTAGCACAGGTCTCTTTCTTTCAAGAATTATTTAGTTATTAACAATATTTTTATGGAAATCTGTGCTCATTTTTAGTTTTAATTTAATTGTAATACATTTAAATCGTTCAAAATGCTAAATTAACACCAATTACATGTTTATCACCCACTGCACTTGGCACAAAGCAATATCAGCCCCCTCTTAGAATTGCATTCAACAGACATATCTTTTAATCTCTGAATTTGCATTCACAGCATGGTTTCAGCTAGACAATGTAATATGCCTGCAGGATCAATCAGTGTAATTTTGTATTCTGAGGCAAGGCAACGACCCTCAGTTCATGATTTTTTTCTTTTACTATAATCAATTAAAAAATCCAACACATACAGAGTCAAACATCCGTAAAAGGTAGATCAGCAATCCTTACTTTCTCCACCACTAGGTGACAGCAAAGTGTTTAGATTGAAGTCACTGAACTTGTGGCGGCAAGGACGACTCAGATGTGTGATCTAAAAACCTTCTTGGAGTAAACTTAACACTACCCACACTACTTTCTGCACATCCAATCCAATTCATTTATAAAGCACATTTAAAAACAACAGCGGCTGACCAAAGTGCTGTACAGTAGTATTAAGATAAATAAATATACGGATGAAAAGCAAACAAATAAAAACATAAAAGACTTAAAACACGCCAGTGGACATGACATCTCACCCAACAATGCAGAACCATGGACTCACACTGTTTCAAATGCAAAGGAGAACAGGTGAGTCTTTAAAAGAGATTTCAAATTTGACATGGCAGTCCATTCCACATCTTAGGAGCTGCAAGTGCGAAATTATACATACTCTACATGGAACTGTATATTAAGTATGTGCCATGTTAAAACATCACATATGGATGATAATAACTATATATTTGGTTATAATATCTTTTCTACCTAACTGATCAATAATGGATATACTTCGGTGTTATGTCTTAATCTTTATAAAATCTGAGTTTTTACATTACTTTGCAACCACTAGTCAAGAGAATAACTATAGACAATCTGCGCAGGGTTCCTTAACATAAATAAATTACTTCTTCAAATTACTTAATAAATCAAGGTTAGCACTTTTGTTTATCCTGGGGGCTAGGTTAGGGTTTACATTTATTTTTTGCTTGGGGATCATTTAAAAGACAATCATCCAAGCATTGTGAATTACAGTGGTTTGGGTTCCTTCAGTAAAAGATTCAGGTACATCCATCTGCCGTTTTAATGATGAAACCTGCAGTTCTGTCATTGTCCAGACGAGGGCAACGAACCTCCACACACTAGCTCAGGTAATACCTGACACTTGTTCACGCCCAACAAGCCTGACTCAATCCTCTGAAAAGGGAATGGTCCTTGTGGAACCAAGACACACATGGTAGCTGCAAGAATCCATATTTTTGTGCCTTCAGTCTGATTAAAAAAGTGATCAGATGACAGTAAGCCAAGAATGTTTATATCCAGAAAATAAAGGCAAACTATGAAGAACCTCAGTGGGAAAAGGACTGAATAGAACAAGGTAATGCTAAAGCATTAAATCTAGTAATGCCGAGATATTTAGCAGTGAATGCAACATTTTAAAGCTTGGCACAGAAATAGTTTGCGATACAACAAGGTAGGCCTTTGAAATGTGTTGTACAGAGTTAGCTCACTGCAGCTCTCCTCTTCACTTCCCCCTTTCACCAAAGCAAACATTCAGACCCGAGGGAAAAGAAGAGGCGAAAAGACTGGCCGCTAAAAATACAGAGGAAAAAAAAAAAATCTGGAAAGAGCATGGGAATACAGAGAGCAGAGGGAGAGATGCCGAACTGTCAGCAGCAACCCAAACCCAAATTATGTTGCCATATATGTTGTGGGTATGTCATTCATAAAATGGTACATTTTAAGAATTAAATAGTGAGCATTAGATACACTGTTTGCTAAGCTAAGCTAAATGGCACAGGCCATTTCCGCCAAGTGATATGGTTTGGATCAATTTGGTACATGATTCATTTGCCAAGATTTGTGACAGTTAACCAAAATACTTGATCCGTACCATTCCACTTTGCGCCACTCTTCTGCCGGGGTACTTAGCGAAGTGTTCTAGCACTTAAAATGCGGAGCTAGACACACAGGCAACAAGGGCAATTCCATAGGGAAAACACTAATGTGCCATTTTTTAAATATATCGTGCATCACATGGTGAGCTGTCTGTGTTTCTTTATTAATGAACAGTATAATCAGTGTGCAACAGCATTCACTGTATTGCCTTCCACTTCTTGCTGGTATGATATCGCACTATTTACATAAACATGTACATGTTGGAGATCATGTCAGCTGTGTATTTTGTACAGGTGCCGATATTATTTTGTAAGGCATATGTAGAAGGCAAATGTTTCAAATTCAAGGTTACCATGCTTGAAGGTGATATGTGACAGAATGGTGAAAGACCATGGCTCAGACTAGGAAGATGCGTGAATAAATTTTACACCAGTGATCAAAGCGTTTGCGGAGGCTTTTGAAATGCAACAGCCTGAAGACTAGACGCTTTGCATATTTAACATCATAGAGGAGCCTTCACCTCTCTGAAAAAGAGGCAAGCCTTGAGGAGAGACATGCCAAACAAAGAGCTGGAGGTGGAAAGTAAAGACTCAGCATTCCAGAGGCATGGAGCTCATCTCTGCTTCATTTCTCTCCTGACGTCTGTACTGTGAATGAGATCCATTTTAATCTTCACTCTCTCTAAACAGCTAGTCTATCTGAAGATCTGTCTTCTCCCCATTAACTATGTCGCTGACAAAACAAAAGCGATCATTACTCAAATTTGTGTTTATTCTGTGCGGACAATCAAGCGAAAGAAAGACTATGGTAGCTCTAATTATTGTTTCTTATCTTATGCTCCCAAAAATGTCGCTTTCAGGCTCATTCAACAGAGACAGACATAATTAAAGCCATTCCCCTGTAACACATTGCAACCTTCCCACAGTAAGCACTCATGTATAACAACTGCAAACCTTTGCACAACAGAATTCTAGCACTTAAATGATGGTGTAAGGCCTACATCTGGTCATCCATATGTGCTAAAACTGCATTGGTTAGTGGAATAGGTCCTAGATAAGAGCATTGGTGTCAGTACAATCCACATCATGTTTAACTTAAGTCACTGTTGCAGAGGAAGCATGTTGAAAGTCCTGTGTGGATGGTGCCAGATGCTAAATTCCTTGTGCCACCTCAACATCTCCTTTTTTCCATGAAGTCTAAAAGGAGATTGTAAAATTACGCTAAATCTGGCCATTTCAGCATGCACTGCGGGCTTGGCACATCACACCTAACGAGAGCTTATTTAAGTCACTTTTCTGAAGTGTGTTACCTTCAATTTTAAAATTCTATACAGCAGAGCCGAATCTGGATAGAATATTACAAAAAGAGTCCCAGACGGAACAGCTGCATGGCTCGGTTTGAAGCAGGTCATTTCCTCTGTGCAACACATTGCTAGTAAAGAGTAACAGCAGGCTATAATTACAGGGAAATAATTTCATTGTCACCATCTTGCTTGCAGCTCTTTAACATTCACTCACTGAAGTTATGTGTAGTATATATCATCAATGTGGGGATATACAGTGTGTCTGTGCAGGTGATCCTCCATAAAAACTATTATAGGCCTTTTTTGACCACATGTGGCATGATGTCCAGCTGCTCCTTGAACTCTTTGACCATTATTACACAGCCGCAGGTGGGATCGGTGAAACCTGAAGAGACTCTGGATTTTGGATGAATTTATGGTAGCATGTGTGGTTTGGAAAGTTGGTAGTATATCAAGTGGATGTGTTATCATGACAAGGTTTGCCGAAATCACTTTTCATGATGCATATTTATGTGCAGTACCAAACCATGTCAAGCAGTTGTAGTGAGGAATGGGTGTTCTAAATGTTGCGTATGTCAGTCTCACACGTGATCAGTTAAACCTGCAGTGACATTTTTCTGGTTACCAATTTGTTCACAAACATCGCATCCAAATTTGGAGTCATGTTTTTGCCCATGTGACATTTTATTGCTAAATCGCCAATGATCTTTTTTTTTTTATTCTTGGGGACCAATTAAAGCATTTAACACCAGATTTTTGCCATTCAACCATTCACGCACACTGTGAAGTATGCAGGGCTTTTCCTATCATGCTTTTTGAACCCATTCTCATGCTGCTAACACAGCCACCAGGAGCAATTTGGAGTTAAGTTCTTGCCAAGGGACACATCAGCATGTAGACTAGGAGAGCTATGATCAAACCTCTGATCTTCTAATTGGAAGATTACACACTCTACCCACTGATTCACAGGCACCTGTTTTGAGTACATTTACTCCCTTTTTTGCTCTGTTTTTGGTGTCTGATAGCTACCATCCCTAAAGCAAAGAATATGAGTACAACCTGTATAAAAAATTGGACCTAGTCCACTGGGTTCCTCCTGAAGCCAACCAGGAATTATTGATTGAATAGTCACCAGGGGAGTCTGTTTGAATGGAAATCCATGGGAAAAATTTTCTTTTAACATTAGTAAACATTTTCCTGATGGTTGGTAATGGTAATGGTCTCCGATGCTAGTTTCAGGTCTTCAAAAGAATGAGATTTTGTAAGTGATGTTCCTGTTTAGAAGAAAAAAGACCATAACATATGGCACATATGAGTGGACATCAGTACGATTGACAGCTGGTATCATCCAATAGGAGGCGGCTTACAAGTGAAGTCTATGAATTTGTGGTTGCAGTGTCTCAACATGATGTCATGAACCAGTCTTGAGGCCTTAAAAATGGGAGTTCAGATCCATAGGGGTGACATCATGGCCAGTTGCCACTTAGATATGACATACTTTGCTAATTTTCTAGAATAAATATCAACATTCCATTCCCCTCTAAAGTAACAATAAATTCAAAGTAAATCACTGATATTCCCAAACCCAGACCCATTGGTTTTGGATTTATACATTTTCTTACCTGAGGATCATCAATTGTCAGCCCATCTTCATAATCATAAATATCATGGTTCTCCAAATTTAAATTGTCTAGATCCACATCGTAGTTGGCACCATCGTATGAGTCCAAGTCCACTTGTCGGGAAAATCTGGGGCTGGCCACCACTGCTTTGAGGACCAAGAGTCCCAACATGAGTCGCATGAGCATCCTCATCGTCCACCTGGACATGCACAGACACTTGTTATTTGTTTACTGTCAAATTGCAATAAACTGGTGTGAAGTCATTCTTCTACAAAGTGTAGGTGCCTTTCAGCAGGACATGTCCTTTATGATTTTGCAGGATCTCCATACATACACTGCTATAGACCAAGGCTTGACTTTGGATCACATCATTAAGGTCAGAGAATTCATTACTGAGGTGCAGAGAGCTCAAGAAATCACAATATGAAAACCTTTGCTTCACACAGCCAGATGCTCACTGTTTCAGCGAGCAGCCATCATAGCTTAACTCTATCCTGTTTCATGTTAAACGTCACAGCTGATCTGATAAGGAACTATGGGAATGTTGCCATAAGAAATCTACTCTCTGCTTGTGCTTTTTTCTTTAAAATAACAGATCTTTCCAGTAAAACACTATTTGTATTCCCGTGTCTTTGGTTGCATCTTTGATTATAATTTCAAATCATACTTAAAAGGCTTTGGCAGAAATGTGTTGCTAGATTCTTGGCAGCAAATGTTAGACAAAAGGATCCTTTTCAATATAAGTATAAAAAAACCAGCAGGTATGACTTTCAATGAGTGTAAATCGTCTTTGCGCCACCCTGAAATAACCCTGTTTTATGTGATTTTCATTTGTGCATAAAAATACTTGAATGTAAGGCACAGGAAGAAATTTAGGGAGTTAGAAAAGTTAGTGTAGCAATAAGAGGCAAATGCAAATAAGCACAATTGAAGAAATCCTACGACTGAAAACTTCATGCTTCCACATTTTGCTACAGTGTACTGGAAAATGGTAGAAAGTACAGCTGGAGCAGGCGAGAGGATGAATGCGTGGACTTAATGTTAAACACAACATTTCCCTACTTAGTCCACAAACTAATTTACTTATTTTACACTAAAGAATAGAAGACAACAGCAACAAAGTGCTCAAAATGTATGAACAACTGGTTGCACTCTTTATTGGGCCTTTTAATTCTTCTGTGGTAATATTGACCTTTGCACCACCTACTGCTTTGCTCTGTGAGCTAACTACCAATAATCGCTTTACAGCAGGGGATAGAAAAACACACATAATTGCAGTCTTTCTCATTTCCCTCAGCAGTACATATCTGCTAAGTTTAATGAGGCTGATTTAGTTCATAAATATAATTAACAAGTGTGAGGCTTTCATAGGATCAGTATATTGAATTACCACTTCATTTGCTATCATCTTTAACGTCAGACTTGGGACTGAATCATCTGAGAGTGAGGAACGTCATAGCACGTTAATGGCAGGTGTAGTCACAAAGCTGAGTCCTCTAGGCCTGGGCAGAGAAATGGAGAGCGAGGGAGGGAGAGAAGAAGAGAGGAAAAGAGAGAGAGTGAGGTGGACAAGATGTTGGCCCTCAGGGTTAGATGGAGAGAGTGAGGAAAAGACTGAGTGGGAGAAAGAGCAAAAGAGAGACAGGTTTCTTAGCTCGCTCAACCCCTCACCCCTTACAGAGGGGCTTTATGAGGCCCAGTCGCTGCATGTCTCAGCACTCAAACTCCAAATTCCACCGAGGTTTGTGGACAGGATGGCAGTGAGTTACTGCTGCAAGGAAAAGCTTCATTCAGTGCAGTGAGGGTGCTCTAACACACACACACACGCACACACACAATGGTTTCCATGACTTCAGAGGACGTTGCATTGACTAACATTGATTTACTGGAGACTTACCTTAACCATAATTATTAGTGTCCTAATCCCAATCCTAACCCTAATCTTAACCTAACTTTAAAACATGTCTTACTTTAAAATGTAGTAATTTACTTTATGGGGACTTGATTTTTGTCCCCATAAGGAAAAGTCCCCATGTGACTATGTGAACAGATTTAGGTCCCCACAACATAAGGAATACTAGATGCACACGCATACATTTAGAGCCACATCTTCTCATAGATACACACTGTATCTTTTCAGAGGGAGAGAAAATTGAGAAACCTCTGCAGCTATTTTAGGATGAGGAAAGATATATATATATATATATATATATATATATATATATATATATATATATTAAGACATTATCACAGAGTTATTTATTGAATTTCTGTAATGTACAGTATTTTGATATGCATGATATTGCTTCATTACATAAATAATTGTCTTGATTTGTGCTTCAAAATTTCAAAATATACTGTGTGCACCAACTAAAAAGATGGCGTTGGCTGACTTGCATCTCCAATGAACTGACTTTCTGTCATGAGGCTATGGAATCCAGCATGGCTACACTGAAAGACGGACTATGCTTAAGACAGAGGTGTGCTTCAATTCAGTGCATCACAGTGTGCAGTGTGTGTGGACACTATGTAATGTTTGTATGTGAGTGTAGCCTCCGGACTACCTCTGTGTTATGTTTGGCTCCCTGTTGGGCATTCCTGATATCCAGTGATTCTACCTTTTTCTCTCAAAAGCCACAGGCAAACTCAGCAAACATCCGTGTGCAACTGCGAACCGGTGCATTTGTATCACAGAGAGGGGAAAGGAATTAAAAAACTACTCGAAGCAGGTGACAGAATTAGTCAAATAAATTTTTTCTTTTTTTTTTTTTTTCACAGATTGTGTACATAGTGTTCCTGATTAAGGTTTTCATTATTAAGCCTAATTTGGTGGACAGCATTTTGAGCAGAAATGGCAAAAACTGTGAACTGATTCTTCTCAAAAAGACAATATAAATCCTTGTCATCAAACAAATCTAACGGTCACCTGTTGGAAACCTGACTCACATCAAACAAGGCTCCTATAAACTATAGTCAACGTCTCTCAGTCACAAATTAGTGATTAAATGATAACAAGACATCTGAGATTCTCTGAAGCTTGAAAATAAGCAGCTGCACCAACAAATTAATTAACTGACAGCTCCAGTATAAAGCCTGAGAATCAGTATTTTTGCAGGGGCTATTAAGCCCACCTGCCCACCTAATTCTCAGCACCATAGAGCCACTGAACCAGAATGAAGATAGCACCAGGAAGACTTACCTCTGTCTCCTGCTTTCCCGAATGGTCCCGTCAGCCGTGATGGAGATGCTGAGGGCTCCGGGACTTGGCCAATGGTGAGAGGTCGCACAGGGTGCCTTGAAGAGGGAGGGTACGTGTGTGAAGTGTGTGAAAGGTGTGTGTGTGTGTGTATGTGTAGGTCTGTGTGCTCTGGCAGACCTGAGTGCCCTGCTGTATATGTGTGAAGGTAGGCACTGAGACTGATTGGACCGGAGCAGATTGCTTTTGGACACTGGGAGTGAACCCACCCAGCACTGTGCACCCGCATGCACGACCTTTTGAAATACACACAGACTCGCAAACAGATCCCCCCCCCCACTCCCGAGTGACTTACTAACCTTTAAATCCCCTACAAGAGTATCCTTTATTTTTTTTATTTTTTGAGTGTGGCTCAATCAGCCTTGAATATTTGTAAGACTTTTCCTGGGGTGAAACTTTGGCATGTGTTGCTTTCATGTATGGGGGGGATCCAATGGGCCCTTGAACACAATGGGATCTCTGTGAGGAGCCTGTGTTAGCATGGTGCTGAGAGGAAGTCCCAGCTTGGAGGAAGGCCTCTGCCCTCCCTTTTGGTTGAAGCTGCTCCCTCTTTGCACCATCACTTGTGGAATAACAGTTTAGCTTCATGTACAATGAGGGGTCGGAGCAAGGCACATGCTTTTGTTTTTTTTTTTCTTTTTTGAGTTCTGATCTAGCAACAAGACAGTCTATTATAGGTATCTATTCATAAAAGAATGAAATGGAAGAGACAGGAAGCTTGTGGCTAAGTTCACTGTGTAAAGTGGGTCACTGTTGGCCCCAACTCTGTCTCAATCTGCCCACCTCTCCCTCTCACTTCTATGGTAATTTTAAACCTTTTGATGAGTAAGGAGAAAAACACTGCCCAAAATTCTTCTGCACCTGCCACATAAGCTGGGATTTATATTTTTGCCCCGAATGCCCTGACGCAATGAATGATACCCACTGTGTATGACAAAGTGCATTGTACCAAGTCTGAGAATTAATTTGGTATTATTACACCAGCAGAAACAAAGATTATGTCTGGCCTTAACAGCAGCTTTCAAATATTTTGGGAGAGGAACAAAATATGGCTGAGAGTAGAAAAAAGTGGCCTGTTCCTCACTCACTCACTCATTTTCTACCGCTTTATCCACTAGGGGTCGCGGGGGGCGCTGGTGCCTATCTCCAGCTAACATAGGGCGAGAGGCAGGGTTCACCCTGGACAGGTCGCCAGTCCATCACAGGGCCACATAGAGACAGACAACATTCACTCTCACATTCACACCTACGGGCCATTTAGAGTGACCAATTGACCTAATCCCCAAATCTGCATGTTTTTGGACTGTGGGAGGAAGCCGGAGTACCCGGTGAGAACTTGTTCCTGGTCTGTGTCCCCTTGTCCCTGTGTTCCAACCGGGTTGCGAACCCGGGACCTCTTGCTGCAAGGCTAACCAACCGTGTGGCCCATGTTTGTAATAGATTTAAAAAAAAAAAAAAAAAACTCTCTTCTGTGGATGATGACAGTATGTTCATTTTATATTTATATAATATAACTCTTTTGAATTTACATTCAAAGTGTTGGAGAAGAACACAAGACAAATCTTCACATTTTCATTTTCAGAAATTTTATTCAAATTTAAGACAAGTAAATTTTAGTATCTTGACCAATTCTGGTCATTTGAGAATGAATCAGAGTGAAAAGGAAAAAAAAAGAAAAATAAATTATCTACACTACATATACATAACCGTAGTAGAACAGAGTATTTTTCCAAAATTAAGAACACAAGCCCATTCATTTGGCTTTAAGTCTACACGTTTAAAGATGTCAAAAATGTTTTTAAAAATCCTAGAAATCCCAGTCATACCCATAATTCCCTGCATATGAGATCTGCCTCCCGTGCAATAACAACAAAAATATATCCACATGCCATCAATACAGACTGTCTCCCTGCATCACGTTTATGCTACTTTGTACTAGAATTCAAACCTTTGGTTCTCAACTTGCAGATGTTAACAACATAAGGCACAAGTGGTCAGCAGATTCCATTCAGTCATTTCCTTATCAACTTGTTCTTACTTTTTGATTTTATTCAATTTCTATTGAAGGAAAAGTTCCTTGTAACCGTGAAATGAGCTTTTCCTCCAGACACAGCAATAAAGTAAGTTGATGCCAACTAGTGTCAAATACTTTCACAAACATGTAAAATTATTCATGTCAACATTTCTAATGTATGATTTCACAGGTGGCCTTTTTCCAGACCAGCATCCAACAACTGTGTTAAATTAGCAATGGCTTGCAGTGTATTTCTTTTTTTTTTTTTAGATGACAATGGACCTAAGGAGGCGGAAGCAGTGGATGATATCCCTCGAAATTGGTGGCTGAATCTCATTGCCATCCAGTCGCAGGTAGCGCAGTCGAGGAACACTTTCATTGATAGAGTCGTCAATAGTGTCGACTGAGACAGGACAGATGTTGGAACCATTTACACCTGTAGAAAACCAAAGGGGAATCAAGGTCAAAAGACAGATTACCATCCCAGAAGACCTCTGTCATGACAAGTTCCATTGAACAAATGCATTAAAACTTCTCAATAGATCTACAACTGTAGTGAATTACTATAATGACAGAAACCACACAGAAAGAACAACAGAAAATAGCACAGCCTTACTTTTGATCATGTTGTGGTCCAGGTGAAGATGTTCAAGGCCTGTGGGAATCATTGGCACTTCAGTCAGCTGGTTATGGGACAGTTGCAAGTCCAAAATACTGGAGACATTAAACACATTTTTGGGAATGCCATTGCTGCCAAGTTTGTTGTGATTGAGCCTCACAAATGCCACTTTGGGCAAACCTTTAAAGTAGGCAACTGGGATCTTCTCAATGTTGTTGCCATCGAGGAAAAGCTGCGTCATGGTGGGCGGTAACCCTTGAGGCATGCTTGACAGCTGATTCTTGGCTAGGTTGATTTGCACCAGATTGTTCAGACCCTTCAGGCTCACCTCAGTCACAGCATCATCCATGAGCTTGTTTCCCTGGAGGTCCAGGAGGTTAAGCTTATTCAGACCAATGAAGACTCCAGCAGGGATCTTGGAGATACGATTGCGAGAGAGACGTAGATGCTCCAGATTGGCTGGCAGTGGTGATGGCACAGAAGACAAAAGGTTGTCATCCATGTATAAGTGCACGAGGTGGGGCATTGCATTCAGGACATCTTCTTCCACTCCTTCACTTGTGATTTTGTTGCGGTTTAGGTTCAGCCAGCGCAGCTGTGTGGCATTACGCAGGGCATCAGCTGACAGCACTTCTATTAAATTGTTCTGCAAGTAGAGATACCAGGTGTTTGTAGGGATTTTGGGGATGCTTTTCAGACCTTTATTGTCACAGTAGATTGCACGGGGAAAGTTAGGGGGACAGTGACACTCTTGAGGGCAGGCTTGGATCTGGGCCATATATTCTTCATAAGTCATGTCTTGGCTGATAACTGAACCAACCAAACACAAGATCCAGATAAGACCCAAGGGTAGTGCCATTTTACTGTCCAGTCTATAACAGAAAGGGAGAAAAAGAAGTATTATTTACAGAAAACAGTGTATTGTGGATGGTGAATTTGAATGCTTTATATCCCAGCAAAGAGGATTAGACAAGGAATCTGTCCGATTTCTACTTAACACCTCTTCTGGTAGGGCCGATTATTATCATAATTGCAACTGAAACAGCTGACTTAGTCTTCACAAATGCAAGCAGTGACTCAAAATAGGCCACAACAAATTGGATTCGAGGGGCAGCTGCCAACAGATCAAAGAAACTTGGTCTTTCCGGGTCAGGAATTTGTCTGCTAGTGACAGGTAAAGCTCTAATGACAGGATGTAGTCTCAGGTCAGCTTTAATTGAATTAGGACAACCTTAAAGTTCTTACTTGAAGACTTTGACACTGTTCCTTAGGTTGTGATTGACATGTATGGCTGGATACACCACACAACTCTTGTGTACTTTGGTTTGTAGCTGATGCAAATACAGTTGCAGATATAGTAAATACCACTGAGTTAAGCATTGCATGTATTAAATCAAGGAGAGATGGATCATTTAGCCATAGGGATGATGGTTTAGGATAAGGATAACTACACTAGTAATGTAAAGACAGACCAAAAAAGAAAAGGAGGAAAAGAACAAAATCTGTCTACCATCTTCTATCCATCATGTGAACCCTTTATTTCTCCTAGCTGTCATCTGGTGCTTGTCTAGATTTCTGCTTCTCTCCACATTTGTCTGGAACTAATTTTCAGACAGGCCATGATTTTCCACGAATGGGCACACTTCACAGAAACAACCAACATACAGTATCTGTGCTGAGAGATGGAGCCATGTTTTCTTCTTGTATATGGGTCAAAGCTTCTTAACCCAATTTTGAGTGTGCGGTCCCACAAAACTTCTTGCACTAACATAAATCCCTGACACTTAAGTTCCTCAGCAAATGTCTGGACTTACCTTAAATGTAGGAAGATCCCTCTCTGTCCCCCTTTCCCTCTGCAAGTAACCAAGTGTTGCTGCAAATGATGAGACTGTGCCTCTCACCTGTATTTGTACCACTAGCCTTTTCATTCAGTATGTGACAGCCTGTCAATCTTAATGACTACAAAGCTTCCTTCAGCCAATCAAATGCTGTTAGGACCAAAGATCATAATCCCAAGGTATAGTGCACTAAGCCTTTTCAGCGTTTGAGACATGGCCCACTAAGAAACGGGCTAATACAAGCCTGTATCTTCTTTGTTGTTGACTACATGTACAATCCTTCCTCTCTTGGTCACATGTATAACACACATCTTTGCACTAATTTTATGCTGTTGCTGTCCGCAGTGTAATTGGGATTATTTAATCCCCCAGATTGAGCAAATTATCATATGTTTTACAGAGTTTAAGTTTAACACAGTGTGAAAAAGGTACACAAATGCCTTTCACTGTAATTGCAATGCACGGGAGGTTGTTGTCCAATGTATACTTTCAAGAGTTTGAAGTGGATTCAGGGGGAGGTCATATAGTCTTTCTGCAACTCTAGACTGTAAGCACATGATCGCCACAACAGGTTAAACAGGTAAACTTGTCTCTCATGGACTATAAATAGTACCAGTAGCATCATCATGCAGATTGATGATGATGATGATATGAAGCTGGTATGGAGCAGTTTTTCAAGGTAGCTCATGTGAGAATTCTGAAAATTACGAATAAGAACTAGTGCTGATCATGTAACTGAAAATTTGACACTTAATGTGTTTTTCTAGGGCCAAGTCTATAGATTCTGAGAGATCAAAATTATCAGGAGGGAGGGCACAACATTTACAAAATGTTTTCCTTAGACATGAGAGGTAATATGTTATTGGAGGGAGGTCAGACTTAATCTGTGGGGATTTTTCTGCATGCTAGCGAAACTAATCGCAGCAGTGTCAGGATTGTTGACCTTGCAACGTGGCCATGAGCTTGTGCCAATTAAGAGCAGTGACGGCAAAGGCTAGCAGAAGGATAATCCTCGCTAACTTGTGCGAGGATAGAAGCAACACATGATCAGCCATGCATGGCCATTAGAGCTCATCCAATGTTTGCC
This sequence comes from Brachirus orientalis, assembly GCA_016785285.1. NCBI lineage: Eukaryota > Metazoa > Chordata > Actinopteri > Pleuronectiformes > Soleidae > Brachirus > Brachirus orientalis. The sequence continues at coordinate 8,764,854 of JAFBJR010019380.1, read as the reverse complement.
AAAGTGCCTTTGTGAACAGTGCGTGATCTGACGCAGCCAGACCCTGTGTCTGCGACATTTATAAGGACCTTGCGTCACACACATATAGCTGTGTAAATGAATAGACACACATTTGTGTCAGTCAAACGTGGCTGGTTAGCTTTTCAAATTCATCTGCACACCTTAATAAATTAATCTATATTTATTTGGAGATTTACCTAGTGTTATCAATTGGCGGGTTTTTGTTAGCTTATTGTAAAGAAAAAGACCCATGCTTGAGGATAATGCATGCATTTGTCAGACTGCTGAAGCTTTTGAACTCACAGTAATGTTACATTCAACATGTTAAACAACCAGACATTAATCAGTGTGATAACTGCAAAAAAACCTCCACTGAGCCTCTTTATTACCACTGGTTTAACAGCCTTGTAAGCTTTGTGGATTAAATTAAGAATCATTCAAAAAGCCAGTTATTGCAGACAGCATTGTACAAAGGTGGGCACATCTGTCTTTTTACAAGTAAGAATAATCAACACTCATCAGTGTCAGAAATGTGAATACATTTAAATTGCCGACTTGAAAGGAACCAAGTTATTTTGGTTATGAATTGATAGTGTTTTAATTTTCTCACATACATGCAAAACCCTTCCAATCTCATTACAAAATAATAATAATTATTAATAATGTGTGTGATTATTTATAGTCTTTAGAGTCTGCAAAGAGTGAACATATATAACTGCAAACAAATGTTGGCTACAATCTGTCTGACAGACAAAAGAGAAACACATGTGGAGGAATATGATAAGGCTAATTTCCTGCCAGGAGCTTTGTATCTGAGCCAGCTATGTTAATTACACCAGTGGTTGTTCTTGCACTTTATTTTAGGATTGTAGTCCAATTGATGGGTTTGCTGTAATCCACTTCATGACTTTCAAACATTTGGAAGAGTTAGCTTGGCTTACTGTATCCAGTGATGAGACAGTAACTGTGTTTATGGGTAAGTAAGTATTGTCTGGGGGGGGAAAAAAAGACACGTCTGGCAGTAACAGTGACTTTCCAAGATGTGTGTCATTTGGAAACCCAAAACCACTGTTTTTTTTTTGTTTTTTTTTCTTGGTTCACCAATTCCCACGTGCAACCCAGTCTATAACATGGTTGTAGCTTGATTTGATTACAAAAGTGTTGAACTTCACACAAGAAAAAAGACCAACGCAATCGTAATGGAAACATTTAGATTTGAAAACTATCAAAACCTTTCTGTATTGGCACTTGACAATTATTTTGTGTTACTTGTTGGTTTCGAGAACCTGGTCTGAAGGTATTGCTTGAGGTATGATCATTGGCATTTATGGTAATGATAAAGAAAATGCAGCTTTGTTCAAACCAATTAAACTGATATGAAAAAAGAAAGATAAAATCTTTACCTGCTTCTCCAAATTGTGTGGTTTTCATGCAGCCAGGGCAAGACTGGTTTTTGAGGACTGTCCAGAGCTTTGGTGTCTTTGTTTTGGTTGAGACAGAAGAAATCCAGCTGGTCTTGCTGTTCTAGTTGCTCAATGCTGCACCATGGACATATAGACTCCGGCTTGAAAATGAGAGGATGGAGGATGTGTTGTTGCTAGGAGAGCAATTGTGTCTAGGTTGGGATGTCCTTTCACAGTTTGTGTTGCCTACTTTTCTGCCAGCCCAGCATTTTTTTTTTTGTCTTTTTTCGTGTGAAAAGAAGCCATGAACAAGTCATGAATGTGTGTGCTGTCAGAGTTTAAAGTCCTGTCATCCCACCCCACTTCACCATTTGGTCTCTATTTGATGGGCTTTCTCTTTACCCATGGCTCCAGGGGATGACAGCATGACCTGTTTACTGGCTCATTTAAGTTAACAGGCCTTGGCTGTGTTTATAAGACTGTCAGGTCAGGTTTGAGAATATCATAGCAGAGTTTGCACTTAGACATTTACACCAAACTTTTTTACAGGAAAATCCCACCCCAACTTCCTCTTCTAAAAACCCATGTCTTCCTGTCATGACTACCAGTGATCATTTGCAACTGACTGACATCACTTTGGCAAATTTACACTTGAGCTCATTGCTAGAAACACATTTACAATCCTATGCTGTCTACTGTGGTTAAATTGGAGCTTTAACCACCACAGTTAATGCTGACTGGGTCTTTATTAAGTTTGTAGTGACTCATCCATTACACGTCATGGACAGTTTTAATCCCTCTAAACCTGGTAAGGAGACAGTCATTCATTTCACTACTACCATAATGTGTGATCTGAGATTTGATTTTTGTTGAGCATGTTGATCCATTTGCCCATAAGTTTGTCCTTGAAAAACTATGAAAACTATTGGATAAAACAAATGGAAGAGGTGGTTGCTTCCCAGACTATTAATACTAAGGATTTTCTTCAATCTTAAGGGTTTTCTTCAGGTTTTTGAGCTAAATGGTTTGATTATTGGATGCATTGCCATTTTGAAAATTCTAATTTCATCCCTTACTGGCTTCACATCCAAACATTATTTGTATCAATCCATCAAACCTTCACAACAGCAGTGTTTGATGATAATCCCCCTCTTTTGCAGGGAAAATTAAATAATTTATTGTCCACGGCTTTATCCTCCACATGAGGGTTGCATGACCATTGCAAGAAAAGCGAATGGAAATATTAGAAAATCAATTAGAAGAGATCCGAAAAGTGGGCTGAGTTTAAATCTTTGCAGGACACGGTCAGGGACAGGGGACAAGAGATGGATGCAGAATATGAATAAAACCAGAAAAAAGAGACAGAACAGCTGGAGACAGTCTGGACTGAAAGATGGCCTTTATGGTTTCAGCTGCCAGAGTGCAACAGCTGATTATACTTTCTCAATCCCAAGCAAGAGGATGTGAAGCTTAAGACTTTATAAAGGACTTTATTGTTTGGACACGAGTGGCAGATACTTTGCTCTGCTCTGGATTGAAATAAGGGCCACTCAGGAGGAAGAGGAGGAAATTGAGACTGGGAACAGGTATACATGTGACCATATAAAAACATGAAAAGGGGCTTAGAATAAACATGTATCATGTTGTAATAGCAATGGCAGTGAATTGGTGGCTATTAGTTTTACTTCCTGGCTTGTATCAAATAGATCTTTAAATTATCTTATTTTTTGACAGCATATGGAAGTGTTGGGTTTTTTAAAATGACCTTGTTTTGGTTAATGACAGATACACAAAAAGATCCAAAGACAGCTGACTTTCATTTGAAAAAAGTTGGTCAAACCTTATGAATAGCCAACTTGAACAGCTGGTTTATTTTATAGACACCTCACCACAATATCATTGGACATCTGGAAACTCACTCACTCTCACTCATTTTCTACCACTTTATCCACTGAGGGTCACGGGGGGCGCTGGTGCCTATCTCCAGCTGACACAGGGCGAGAGGCAGGGTACACCCTGGACAGGTCGCCAGTCCATCACAGGGCCACATAGAGACAGACAACCATTCACTCTCACATTCACACCCATGGGCAATTTAGAGTGTCCAATTGGCCTAATCCCCAAATCTGCATGTTTTTGGACTTGGGGAGGAAGCCGGAGTACCTAGTGAGAACCCACGCACCACGGGGAGAACATGCAAACTCCTTGCAGAAGGCCCCTTGTTCCAACCGGGTTGTGAACCCGGGACCTCTTGCTGCAAAGGCAAGAGTGCTCATCTGGAAACTATTATATACTATTATATACGTAATAATTACTTTCCACAAATCTAATCAACTAACCTAATGACTCTGAATACTGTCTGTTCGACTAAGGCACTCTTGACTAAGACTCTTACAGGAATCTAATGGATCCTGCACATGTGTCACACATTAGCTGGGGTTAGTAGTGCTGTTATATTGTTAATGCAAAAGCACTCGTGTTGTAAAATCCAAGCGACCAAGTGAATGTGAAGGACATATCAAGAGACAGTGATTTACTGTATTATCCAGGGTGTCCGTGCATTCTATTATTAGAAGATCTAAGTAACAGTGGGTTGTAGTTTTAATTAGTTTTGACAGGAAGCCATGCCGTTCAAATCCATAGATCTGTATACGTATATCTATACTTTGCATCCAGCAATATGTCAAGCAACTTGTCTCCTCACCTGTTGTATTCGTAAAAACTGAAGATGGTGGATGGTGGAGGGCATTTTAAAAGAGGTGAGGGGGGTGGGGGGGGGGGGGGGGGGGGGGGGGGGGGGGGGGGGGGGGGGGGGATTTTTATGGGGTCGCCAAAGATCCTGAGATGATACAGTTGGATCACTGCCATAAAACGTGCTTGAAACAACCACAGAAGACAAAGCAAGACGAATCACCAGGCAATGGATTCCGCTCGTTTAGTGATCACTTCATATCAAGTCCAGAATCCAGTGCATACTTTTTTTTTTTTTTTTTTTTTACGTTTATTGTGATTTCACACAGACTAGTTAACATACAAGCTAGCAAAGTAATTATTTACAGTATGCTACCCACTGTGTTGGCTATATGCGATATCTTAAGGGATACCCTTCCAATGACAACAATGCTACTGAATATTTGTCACAAAGCCAGATTGCATCCATTTGCATCCCTCCAGGCTCTTCTAAGCTTTCACAGACTCTCCGGAGTAAGACGATGAGAGGTTTATCATGTAGTTGAAGATAGCGGAATATTGCAGGTCTGGAATAATGTCTTCTCCATCTGTTTCAATACTCACAGAAAGCGCCCTGGGGACCTTATGGGGTTCAGTTATATAGCACTGGCACGTTCATTTTAGCTGAAACTTCTCCGGCCAAAATGGCATTATAAAAAGAATGACTCAGGTGACATCTGGAGCTCTAGGTTTCTGTCATTTCCAGCTGTTACTTTTCTTTGTTGTCTTGGTGAAAGGTACGGAATTGAAAAGACTGGAAAAGAAAAGATGATTAAATCATCTTCAAAAAGAGATCAACTTGTGTATTTTTTACACAGCATAATGAAAACCTGGCTTTTCATGGCCCTGACAGAATCTGAAGGCATCCTCTAGTGATGACTGTGAAATTTGGTCCAGGTCTAGTAGCCATTATTGTCATGACCTCTGAAGATTGATCCCATTTGGATGTAGAGTTGTCTTGTCTTACTTTCCTTTGTTTTCATGGAGTTTGAAATTTTTTTTCTTTGTTTCAGGTTTTTTGATTTCCAGCATTTTTATTGTCTTATGTTTTTCTGCCTGTGTGTTTTGTTAATTTTGCCGCCTGATTTATTTTTGTACTTTGGCTTGTGTCCCAGTTTCAGTCTTTTTTTTTAAGTTCCTGTGTTTTCCCTGCACTCTGGTTGTCTGCCCCGTCCTAATGTGGTTCACCTGTGTTTTATGAGTTCCACCTGTGTGTGAGAATCCCTGCTTCCCTGGTGTTTCTCTGCTCCCCAGTCATTTTGTTTGCTTGTCTCTCTTTTGGTCCAGGTTCCTGCTCCCTTTGTATTCATTAATTTTAGTAAAACCCTTTATTTAACGTATTTATGGAACAAAAGTGTGGCAGAAAAATCTTATATATATATATATATATATATATATATATATATATATATATATATGATTGAACCCAAATGATAGTGTTAACACCTCACCACAATGCCATAATAATAATTATTCTTAAATCATTTAAAGGTTTGTGCAGAAACCAAAAGGAATGTGCTGGTTTATATTTTTTGTTTTTTTTTTTCCACTCTGGCAAATTGTTAACTTGTGTAGAATTTCCTGCTGTGGCTACAAAACTTTTATTGATTCTGAAAGCAGACTTTTTCAGGCTCTTTCAGGATCCACAGACATCCTCCGTCGATGTAGACACAATTTGGTCCCAGGTAGAAATCAGCATGAGCAAGTTATAAAATACTACATGTTGTGTTTTTAAATCACATATCACAATCACATGATCAATCATCAATAGTGTTGTAACAAATATGCATTCTTATGTGACCCTACCAAAAGGATTTTAAATATATGCCAAACACCTCACAGCTATTCCATAATAATAATTATTCTTGAATGTTTTGAAACGTGGTGTACAAACCAAATGGAATGTGCTGGTTTTTATGGTTTTCTTTCACTGTGGCACATCGTAAAACTGACATTTCTCCAACTTCTCCAATTACAAGAGTAAAAGCACTCAGCCAAAAAAAAAAAAAAAAAAAAAAAAAAAACAACAACAACCCTGAAGATTTCCCTGGAGATTTAATTTTTGCTTGAGCACCCTGCTGAGATGCAAAACAACTGAGCATTTATGCAGGAAGTCATTAAAACATTTTGATCAACATGCATTGTTCCTTAGCATTTGCTGTGAACGAAAACAATTGGCTGAATGATTTACAGAAATGTCATTTATTACTTTTGACCACAAATGTTGGAAGCAAACAGATCCCTTGAAATATGCAGACCAAACTGCATCATGGTGGAAACACTCACACTGTCTTCTCTTAAGGGACTGTTAACATCGGCTCTACCAACCAAATAAAATACTTTTTTAACAATGATAGATTTTTTTTTTTTTTTTTTTGTGGTTTCTATTTGACAGTTGAAAGTGTTGATTTAAACAGAAAATATGTTGCTGTATAAACCTCTGCATCCCTCTGGCAGTTCTTGTTTCATGTGAAATGTGGGACTGAACACTAATGATAGTGTTTTTATATGTAAATGAAGGACTGTGGAGACACAAAGTCACAACTGTGAAAAATAAATGAAGCTAATTAGGACCACAATGTTGGGTGCTGTAAAAACAGCCGAGTCATGAATGTAAACGTTTATTCAAATCACACTAACAGGCGTCGGAAGAACCCACCATTTCTTAAACCTATTTTAAATAGTACAACATGCATTTTGACGTGATCATAAAGATGCAGATGGTAGCTGTCTAAAGTATCAGCCATGGGTAAGAGGAACTGGAACAGAGGGTTGCCAGTTAAAATCCTGGTACAGGTCAAGGACTGCGGTGCCCCTGAGCAAGGCACCCTATCCCCCATTGCTCCCCAGACACAGATTGGTGCTGCCGCCTTCTGTTCCTGTGCCTGGCTTGTGTGTGTGATAATTCTAATAATAATTAATAATTGTATATACTAATGTGTAATAAGGATGTGTTTAATGCAGAGGTCAAATTCACTATCACTAATTGGTGTGTGTTAAAATAACTAATCCAGGTCATGTGCTGCGTGGATCTGCAACAGTCATACACTGCTTTACTTTGCAAGGGAAATCTGCTACAGCACATTTTAACAGCTTGATATAATCTATTACCTATATGGACAAATACTAGTTGGAGACTAATTGTTGTTGTTGTTTTGTTGGTTCCTTTAAAATGGCCTCATTTAAATCATTTCCTAAGAATAAGATTATTTGCAGAGATCTATAGCAAGAACCCAAAACTGGTAACTGGTTTACTTTTGAATAAGAAAATATTTGACACCGTGCCATTCTAATACATTGCAGTCATTGTATGCGTACAGTATACATACAATGCAATCACTCTAAAATATTATAATAATATATTTATTCATTATTTTGTATGCAGCCACCTTTGTAGATGACTGGGTTTATGTTCTCTGTCCATTGTCCATAGTTTTTTTCTGTTACTGTTAGTTTTGCAATAGTTTTTATGTTTTTATATGATACATATTACGTCTTCTCTGTACAATGACAAAGTCATATCATACAAATATTTTGGAAACATAGTTTATTCAACTGTTTTTGATTTCCCAACAGTAAATCCATTAGCAGTTACTGAGTCAAAGGCCACGTGAGACATCACGATAAAATGACAAATTAAACCCGAACAACAAAAAAAGTAATATTCTAAGGACATAAAGCCAATCACTGTGACTATGCTATCAAGGTGACCTTGTATTAGTTATGGTAAACAGCAACATAACAATGAGAGCACCTTAACTGCAAAAGCTGTAGTTTATTTTCAAAGAATGGTATTTATTGCATGCAAGTAATGCAAATGTATACAAATCAGCAATGTGCATGACAGTGGACAGTTAAGAATTAAGCAACATGAGGAAACTATTTGGTGATTTCTATAAAAGAAGAAAATGCAGAAATTTCTAAAACCAAAAGGCTGCAGAAATATATAAATCCCAATTAAGTTGGGCTTGAAGTTCTTTATTCTTTATTGTACTAGAATTTTCCCTGCAGGTGTATAAATTTAAAAATGCCATTCAGTGTGACATCATGCCACATTTGCATTAAGACATTGAATATTTGTATATAACTGGTTTAAAAAAAAAACTAAAAACCAAAACAGACACAAGAAATTAACACTGGTATTCCCCCTCAAGAAAAATTAAGATACTGAAAATATGACTGCAAAGTAACAGCTATTTTACAATTTGAACATAATTCCTGGCATAGGCATAACACACTATGCAGTATGCATTCCTTACTTGCTGATCCTTTGCACAGCAATGGATTAATTACTGTACTAATATTCTATTTTACATGCCAAACACTGAATACAAAAGACAGACAACAAAATGATACTACAACTGAAATGAGACATTGGAGAACATTAGCTTCTGCTTACTCCATTATATCTGTATCAGATGTAATCAAATGCAAGTATGGAATGTTTAAAGTGTGTGTCAAATCAAAGCACATGTGTAATCTCTGTTCATACTTTTTTTTTTGTGGTTAATTTTTTTTTTCTCTACTTCACTTTTTTTTACTTATTTTTTTTAATCCCATGCTTATTTCCACAGTTGGACTATCAGCACATATTTGGAGCATTTACTTGATTTCTGTATTAAAGATGCAATAAAATACCTCTGATTTCCATAAGAGTCACCAGAGGTGCTAGGACACATCAGTAATGTAAAATTTAGTGTGCTATGACAGTGAAATGCACAAGGCTATAGGATGAGATGTGTCGTGATAGAGAGCCATGGAAAGGTCATAAAATTGATGGAGGCTTCTTATTCAAACATGATATCTGAAGCTAGGCGCAGGCACTGGGAGTAATCGATGGGGAAGTTGCTGTGTGTGACGTTGTTGGCGTCCAGACGCAGATGCTTCAGATGGGAGAAGTTGGTGGGTCCAACGAACTTGCAGAAACGTGACAGTTCAATCTCTGCAGAGGATGAAAAAAAAAAGGAGAGAAAGTTATGGAAACGGTAGAAGCATAAAACACTTACAATGGCTGGTTTTTCACCACTGGCAGTGCTAAATTGCAGTATTTTACGTGTGGGTGCCAGTTTTGAAAACCCATCTTAAATTAAATGTTGATTCTGATGATTATACAAAACTGTATGTGAAACCGTAACTAGTCTGTTGCGTTGTGTTGTGCTCATCCTGACGAGTGACGTGCGTGCTGTATTCTCATGTGTATCATTCAATCGCATGACAAATTTTTGACCTTGTTCTGCGTCAACACAAAGTACGAATGCTCCACGAGGGACCTTAGAGGGTCAGGGCACACTTTCTGCATCTGCATACGTCAGACGTCTTCTAGGTCTTGTGTAACGGAATTTCTATCACCTGCCTACCTACGTGTTGGTCCAGTGGACCCTGCAAGAGCCCAAAAAGAGACAATAAAGAAGATGGTAGCTTCCTTGAGATTATATAAGGACGTCCACATGTGTAAAACTTAGCATTCAAAGAATACTGAGAAACACAAATGAGACCGACTTTCTGGTGAAAAGCTTATGTTACTAAAATGGAATGTGAGTTCATGTATGCCTCCATGAAATGCTAGAAAGACACAGACCCTTGTTGATGTAGGAAATGAACCATAGACATGTATGCACACGGGGAAATCCAACACAATGCTCATATTGTACACTGCTAATGAGTGCCACTCACTGTTGATCTCATTGGCCTGGAGGTAGAGTTGCTGAAGCTGCTCGTTGATCTCAGGGATGGACTGCAGCTTGTTGAAAGACAGGTCCAACTCCACCAGAGATGACACATTGAAAGCTCCAGCAGGGATCCCAGAGTCCACCAACTTGTTGTGGGAGATCCTTAGGTACTGCAGTGAGGGAAGCTTGTTGAGGTATCCAGCCCCAATACTGTCAATGTCGTTGTAGTCAGCATACAGGATTTCCAGTGAACTGGGGACACCAGTGGGCAGCTTCTTCAGCTTGTTGTGGCTCACATCAAGGGACAGCAGCTTCTTCGACCCTTTGAATGCCCCTGCAATGGCTTCAGAGGTGAGTTGATTGTGCTGAAGATTGATGAAGGTCAAATTTTCTTTGTCAGACAAGAGTCCAGGAGGGAACTTGGTCAACTTGTTGTGCATCATTTTCAGCTCATCGAGGGATTTTGAGGGAGGGATGACTGGCTCTGTGAGGTTGTTATAGCTGAAGAACAGTTTCTCCAGGGCAGTGAGCTTGTCGATTGTTCCCTTTGCAACCTTACCGTTGGTGATTTGGTTGTTGTCAAGTACGAGCCAGCGAAGTTCAGCAGTGACATTATCAAACACTCCAGCCTTGATCTCTTCAATCTGGTTGTTCTGGAGGTAAAGGTACTTGATCCCGGTTGGGACAAAGGGAACAGACTTGAGCTTGCGGCTGTCACAGTACATGGCAGTGGGGAAATTGATTGGGCAATCGCATTCTTGATCACAGTTGGGCCCTGAGGGTCCTAGCGGAGAGACAGGCTGGTAGTCGTAGTCATAATACTGGCACAGGGCCACACTGACCAGTATGGCTAATAGACAAACGTGTAGAGTTGACATGGCTCTCCTGGAGATCCGACAGGAAGGAAGGTGAAGCAGAATGGTTAGAACTTGGATTTGCCAAGCGCACCAAAATGTAAATCTGAAAAAATCTTAAAGGATCAGCGTCTAACATCAAGAGGGTTAACCAGGAAACATTTAATATACTACCACTTTGAATGCTTGTAGTGTATATAGTTGCATTAAAATGAAAATCTTTTAAGCTTTAGAACAAGCCTTATATACAGTATGTGCCTTAGATAAGGCTTCATTTACAGCAGCTGCCATGTTTCTGCAGCACAATTTGAAGTGGAACCTTACTATGCAAAAGAAGAATGGCTCCACCCAAATAAACCAGAAGCATAAAGTGACAGAGGGAGTGGGGATAGTTGTGAGAGTGTTTCTGGTATCTTTTCTGGTATGTAAAGGCCACCACACTCCTGATGTGTTTGGAAAATGGAGGATGAGAGGAGCAGTCCTCGCCATTTCATATCACTAATTCTTACACACTGCACCTTTAAACTTACGAACTGGAAAATGTAAGCCTTGAATAAAAGCACAAATGCACTTTATTTATTGAAAACCCTTCTATAGTTGGGGTTGTGGTGGAAATTTGACTATTTCACTGATATGAAATAGCAGACTGAGGAAGGGCCTGGATTCGAAATGTCACCTGCTAAGTTATTTTTTTTTTTTTTTTTTTTTTTTTCTTGTAACACCAATTGGTGTACAGTCTTTTTTTGCAATTTGCCATACAAATCCAGCCAGGCACTCAGTGTCTATTAAATTTCAGCATGCACAACTTCACACACTTTAAGTATCAACTGAACGGATGTTAAATGACCAGTCACTGTTCAAACCTGATGCTGATGATCAGAATACAGAAAAAAAAAAAAGAAAAAGGCATAAAATCGGCTTCTTTGAACTGGGATTAAAAAAAAGTTGTCGGTCCTGCCCCCAGTACAAATCATAGCCAACTGCCACACCCACTCTCCAGAGTGCAGTGGTATATAATAGATCAAGAGTTCATGTCAACTGACTGGACACCAATAACTCCTAGAATCCTGGAGTCTGTGTTCTGTTTCAAGCCACATCATTGGGTGAAACTGCACTGCTTCCAGCTGCAGCACTTCATCTATCATCTGGATACATAAACCAGCAATGGGAGCAGTAATGCAATGCAGATGTTAGAGTACTAGAAATATACACAAGATGAATGATTGAATATAGTATTTTAATGCTTGTTTTTTGGATGGGGGGGTATAAATACTTATGTAAACTAGGTGATTTCTGTTCTTTGTTAGGTTTATAAACAACCAAGCAAACACATAGCAAGGCTGATTAAGAGACAATGCAACACCAGAATGATGATTTCCAGATCCATGAAAAATGCAGACAGACATTGGATCCAAGTGAAACAGATTATTTTCCAAAGGCTGAAGTTAGTAGTGTTAAAAAGGCACTCTATTTCAATAAACATATGCACAATCAAGTCTAATAACACTGTTTTCTTAATTCAATATGCAAACTATTAAACTTATTACTAATTCCATGCACTGACAATGTGGTCTTCTCTGTTGCAGCACAAGCCCGTGACCAAAACGCCAGCTGTGACAGCTGATAATCCCATCCAGGAAAACAGAAATAAAGAGGAATAGTCAAACAGGAAATCACAAAGGCTCGCCACCATATGCAAGCTTACCTGTGCTTCTCTCTTTGCGTGTGTGTCGGGTGGAGGGCCAGTAGGTTAGAACAGTGTGGTCAAAAGCTGGAAGTCTCTGGAGGAAAACACAGAGGGAAAGAAGGAGAGAAGGGGAGGAGAGAGAGGGGTAGACAGAGAGAAAGAGGGGGGAAAAAAGAGGAGGGGGTGGAGAGAGGGCCTCTCCTTCCTGGAGTTATTCAAGTCATCATATAAATTGAAGATGACATCAGTATAAATGTCTGGGGGAGCATCATCCAAAAACAGTAGACAACTAACCGTGAGCAGGTGCAACAGGACATAAGGAAACAGCATCACAAAAACAAAATTTGTGTTGACATTGCCTTCAACTTTTCCAACATTTCTGACCTTTACAAATCAACCTTGTCTTCATCCATCCCTTAAATGTCTTCCCAACACAAATGAAGTGTTTGCAAGCCCACCTTTGGAACTGGGTAGATGGTGCATGCATGGAAAAGTCTTAAAAAAGTTGGAGAAGCTTTGTCTGGGAAAATGATGCCTGGCTGCCATGTAGCCCAGACACCGGAGATGATGAAGACTAAATTCAACTGTGCTGCTCGAGTTGTGAACGGCTTTGGAAAATCTGACAAAAGGGTCAGAAGACAGCCAGGGACGACTTGCATAACACTTGACACAGACTCTCTGTTTGTGAACAAAGCAATGGCACTGTAATTAGAGAAAGTCTGGTTACAGCGAATCACATATGTTTTTGTTTTAAATATCCCACCTTTCAGTCATGTACCCCCACATGTCCTTGTCCACACACTTTTTCCCTCTATGGTGTGAGGATAGGTAGACAAATTAATAAAATGGACCAGGGTGGAGTTTTACTTATCAGAAAGATAGAGTTATGGGAGAAAAGAGGGAGAAAAATGTCCAAATGTTTCCTCCATTTGCCCACTGGACATCCATCATGCCGTCAGGGCATGCTGAGAATTTACTCCTGGATTTAATTGGTCGCGGTGCCGTCTGTTACTCTACTCACATACCACGCTAAGAGAGCATCTTGTGGAAAACCTTCATTCTTCACATTCTATTTCAAAATATTTGATTTCCCAAGACATGTTAGAGAATAATCTTGCCATTTTTCTTTCACTCCCACACCAGATAATCACTTTAGCAACTACTCTGGCTCGCCCGCTTTCCCAGAATTACATGTATCTACTTTAATTTGAAAAGTTATTTCGCCCTTCTGATTTGTGATTGTTGGAAAAAAAAAAAAAAAAAAAAAAAAACAGGCCTCCAAGATTCGTTTTAGACACAAAAAATATTGATTGGAAATTTGTTCTAAGCTCAACAAAGCTAGACTATTAACATGAAGCAACCAGGTAATCAGTAACAAGATTTACAGTGTTAAACTCTGTATCATCTGCCTGAAGGTTAAGCTCGTACTGACATTGCACAGCATTGTCGGGGTCATAGATGATACTTTCATGTTTGAATCCACACCAGTCAAAGATAGACATGGGACATTAATGATCTTATAATCGATTATTAATCAAATATAGACTTAATTGTCAACTATTTTGATACCTGATTAGTTGGTTTGAGTTTTTTATTAAAAGAATTAAAACAGATTTTCTGATCATTCATGTGAATATTTTCTCGGGTTTGTGGACGTTTGGAGAACGTCATCATTTCCAGGTCTGAAAAAGACCGATCGACATTTTTCAACATTTTATGGACCAAACGATCACTCAATTAATCGAGAAAATGATCGACAGATTAATCGATTATTCATCAATTGCAGCCCTAATACAATCCCTGGCGGAGGCTCAAACAAACCAGTCAACATGTGCTGTCAGTGCGTGCACTGGGATATTTATAAGGCTGAACATTAGCTGGTGTTATTAGCTGGTCATGTACAGTATAAACACTCAAGTGTGACTGCCAGCCATTTTTAGGATCAAACATTAGTGCCTCTGGTTTTTTTTCTCCCACATTTAAAATCAGGTGTTTAGTGTCACACCAATTCCTAAATTGACTTTTTCAGAAAAACAACTCATCACGGCTGTAGTTAACAACATTGAAGAAATAAGAGGGAAGTGGGGGGTTAAGAGTAATATTTGGCACCCAAATGTTCTACATCTGTTAGCTCGCTGTAGCCACATTCCCTGTATCCCTGCTGAATTTGACCCATTTAATGAATCACTACAGTTATTTCTCTTTCTCTGTACTCAGAGTACAACCACTTCTTTCTATCTGGAGAACTCTGTCCCTGTATAAGAAATTACTCCATCTAATTACTCTCACAGGTTCCTGGTCTTGTGATAAGCCTGATTCTTTTGAGTGGATTGTTTGATTTTAAACGACTGCACAAACTCCCCTGAGATACTCATGTGGACGCAAATTGTTTTGCCCAGAAAACGCCATTTTGAAAAGGAAAACGTGGATGTAGCCTATGCTGTTATAGGGAAATAAAGTTCATGCTTATAGGAAACAAAAAGTCGGGTTTGCAAAGTTTCAAACATTGACACACACCATATGGTGAAATATTCCTTGAGCAGTGCAAACAGCACAGATTATTTGATAATAAATCATGATGCACGTAAGTGGCTTGTTTAGCTTCCATTTTATTTGACGTTTTGTTCCCCCATTGTTTGCTTGAATCTTGCACCACAGTCCTTTCTATGTCAACCTGACAACTCGTGTTGGACAAAACAGAAACCAGATGTGCAACCGCTGTGATGCACAGTGTTGCATAATGCATCATAACATATGCCTCATCCTGTCTTTCATGTCATCCAACATTGATACCACCTTTTTTACATGCTCATATAGATATCCACTACTAATCTCAGTCTTCTTTATTAGTTTAGGCCTTTTATTACACATCTGGTCCCAGGAAGAATTAGTTAAAGGACAGTTTTATCTAATTTTCTTTCACTAATGATGAAACTATCTTTGTAATACGGGGCAAACGCTGAACAAACCCCTCAGATGGAATAACCATCTGCTCCATTGCTCCAGACACAGGCCCTTCGTCAGCAGTCTTCCTAAAAATATTTATTTCCTTGAGGTTGGTGTGTTTTTACCCCTGCTACAGGCAGTGTTTTTGTGTGAACCCAGACTTAAGCTGTTCCAGATTGTTCATACAGTGGAGACTGGAAAGCAAACATTCTGTCATTTTGCTTAGTCACCGTGCTTCTCCTTAAACGTCTTAATGTCTATCTTGTGCTCTCCTTTCTGTTATTCCAGATGGCAGACATTGTTTTCCACATTTATTTCCTAAAGCTAACCACTAACTTACTAAATACCACTAACTTACTAACCACTAACTTGTTTAATTTTCCCCGCAGTAATGCCAAGATCGGCTGTACAGTTTAATATTGCACAATGTTTTTCACTGAATTTTTACCAGCATCTAGTAGAGAAATAAAAAAGATGCTACTGTGGATGTTACTAATGCACTGAACTCTTTATCTTTTACTGTAAATACCAGTTTACAAACTGTTTTCATTACTCCGTATGTGTGTTTGTAAATGATTCGCATATTGCTTTTATAAATGTTTTTATTTTTTATCTTATTCTATCTTAAGTGTGCTGTAGTGTACAAAATATGTAAAATTTGTCTGGAAGCTGCTCATACTAACTTACTTGAACTGCTACTCACTGACATTTTTGTGGATCATACTGCAATGGTAGAGATACTATATTATTGTAATTGTCTTACAATAAAGCAGGGGAATTCCTTTCCTTTCCATGTGTCTCTGCCCTGACTTCATATAATCAGTTAATGGGAAGCACCTGAGAGTTCAGGTGTTTTCAAACTCATGTATCTAAATCAAAAGAGAGAGAATTAAAGCATTGGAGCCAGTGGTTTTGTTGCATCTGATACTGGGATTTTTTTTTTTTTTTTTTTGTGTTTTATTCTTGTTTTGTCTGTAAAACACAAATATGTGGTTGTTAAAAATTTGCATTAATGGGAATAAGTTAGTGGTAGTGGATCGGGCCACTCAGTGCAGAGTGGCTTGAATTGTTTGTTTCTTTAAAGGAGAATTATCCTTGACAGTATTTGTGTGAACCACAATGAGGCTGTTCTAAAGTGACTGCATCCTCATTTGATATTTGCTAATCCTCTCACTTGCACATCAGTTATCTTAACAAATCTTAAATGTTTTATCTTTGCTTTTGTTTTAATGTTATCTTCAGTGTTAACATGGCATATTGTTATCAATGTTTCTGAGTTGCTTGCTGTGTTCTATGCTGACTTTTGCTTTTGCTTTTCCTGAAACATCAGGCCTTGGACTACAGATGAATTTCAGCCTTTCAGCTCACTCGTATTTTCGGAAAAAGTTTATTAATATGCATTAGTGTGCAAGAAGCCACTAAAAAAAAAAAACAATAAACACCAACATACAATATTAAAGCTAAAAAAGAGGATTTTACTGTATTTATCTGTTTTCAAACTCAATACACAGTAACTTATCACAGCTAATCTGTGCTACGGTAACATCTCCAGTAGCAGAGTTATGGATTATTATAACTGCTGCTCAGTAACCAGCCAAGTTAGACAGTAGTCATTTTCCAATACAAAATGTTGCTGGGTGGAAAAAAAAGGAGCCTGATTTTGTATACATTCAAACAACTGTAAATTGTAGATATTTGTCTAATCAATATGCAACAAAATAATCTTTTTGTATGAAGAGGAGATAGCCCACCAAAAAGGTCCCATGTGTAGCGTTAAGCTATTTTTATTTGCAGAAATATAATATACTTTCCATTAATGTGCTTGTAATTGCTTTAAAATAAAAACTGTTTGGTTTTCGTAGCCTAAAATAAAGTCATTTGAAATGTATTTTGTACAACAACATTACTTTGCAGGGTCCACCATCATGTGCCTCCATGAATGAACAAACCAGCCAGAGCATACATTTTTGCATTTTTCAAGCAGAAGCTAACTAATAAATGACATCCTTTTAGGTATATAAAGGCCACCGTAGTTCCCTGATGCAGAGGAGCCCTCCATTTGTTATAGCTTGCACTATTTCAGCTGGACCTTTTTAAAGGTTGATTGAATCAACACTAAATGACAATTCTCTCATTGCGATTCTAATTCTAAGATTCAATGAAGATGTGACATGTGCATCTTCTTGCCTTCATTAAACATGGAGCACATGGACAAGAAACAAAAACCCTAGTGCCTCAGTACTCATGCACATGCTCGGACAGGAGCACACGGATACAGATCGAAGCAAATGGGGATATTCTTGGATCTCTTGGCAAGGACACACAGAGGCTTCTAATAAAATCTCAGACATCACCCAGACACCACCTCCCGTTCTTACCATGTGGTCGTGTGCTAAGCGCTGCACTTAAGATGCTCATCCATGAGCATCTTACGTGATTCTCCAACATGTGCTGCCCGTATCTCACAACACCACCTACCACATGATTGATTTTATATTTTTATATGATCTTGCATTTTCTATATCACCATTTTTTCATATAACATTTCTTTTATTTTATTACATCCGTGAAAAGAGAACTTCACACTCAACAACATTGCAATGTAAACTGCTGGAGGTTGTGATGAGGTCCTTGTCATATTGCAGGTAGTTTGACAGGTATAATCCCACCTGTTGGTACGTTGGCTCCTTTTGATTCATGTTAGGATTTGCAGATAGAAGTCTGCAGCACATACGCTCCACTCATTGTTTTGACAAGGCAAAAAAAAAAAAAGAGCTCAGGTTACTTATCTTGCAAAAGTGCCACAAGGCAGCCACTTAACCTACAACAAACTCGCATATGTATGTCAAAAACCAGGTCGTGCATCAACACGTACAAATATTTGCAGGGAGCCTAAGTGCTAACAGTCCAAATAGAAGATAGAGTCGGAGCTCAAGTTGCACTGTGCAAAATGTGACAGAAAAGAGTGTTGTACTAATAACCACCACATGGGGGCAATAGATTGAAGTACAATCATGCCTGCTGTATTGGTGTTGGGATGATGGCCAGAGGTTAAACACTAATGATTTTCAGTCTGTCCTTGTCTTAAAACAAAAATTAAATTGAACAATTTTGTACTAGTCATAATTTAATTTCTCACATTATTGTTTTTAATAAAAGATCCCAAAGTGGCACCTTTTACAAGGGCGCAATCCGATGACAAATGTCCGTGTTGAATTATTATATAATCTTATTTGTTTATTTGTTTTATTTTCACTTTGTTCCCCCAACATTCTCAGTCCCAAATCTCCATTTTACATCAAGTTTCTCATTTCTGTTGTTGCTGAGAAAATAAAGAGAATGTTTTTTTTTTTTGCTCCAAGTGCATATCTAAGTTCAGTGCTTAGTGAAATATAAATGAAAAATATGGATTGACTGTGATTATATATGTGGCAGTACAAAGGGGCCGAATTTAAAATAAAAATGATGGCATAATATTAAATAGTATGCCATTTTAAGTATAATGTAGGTTCTATACAAGTTTGAGTAAAAATAGACAAAGTGAGAAAGTCTAAAGCACTGATTATTCAAATTTACGACCTGTTTCAGAAGCAGGAGTCTTAACCACTTCACATCTTCAGGGAACTCTGCCTTCTTAGGTTTTTTTCTTTAAACCAAAATATCCCCATGACAGTCACGTAAATGGCTGAAGGACCATAAATCACTGGGGCTTGTGCAAATAATTTCTTTTCACGTCAGTCCACGAAACCCATCAATATGAATTAGATGTAACTGGGAGTGAAAAACGTTATTTCATTTTACTTCAACCAAGTGTTTTTGCTCACCATGGGACCTGGCTGTGGCGGTACAATGGCTCAGTGATTGACATTGTTGCCTCGCAGCAACAAGGCCTATTATTGAACCAGCACATGCACAGTCCAGTGGACTGTTGAGTTTGCATATTCTCTCAGTGTCAGTGCTGTTTGCTCTGGGAGCTCGAGCCCCCCCCCCCCCAACAAGCCATAGACATGTGGGACTTGAATGCGTTGTCTGTCTTATTTGTGTGTGTGTGTGTGTGTGTAGTGTGTAGAGAGAGATGCATAAAAACACTATAAATGTATACAGTACGTTCTGTAAAGAAGCTGTCAAATGTTTATTATGACTCTAAGCCAATACATACTGAAAATGACTCTAGTTTGTAAAGATAGATTCAATAACAGGACCCTGCCGATTTCATTCACAAATGTGCTTTTTTTTTTTCCTAAACTAAAAAAACCAACTAAATGCCAGCTCATCTCTGTACTTGATTCAGGCCCGTGTGTTAATGTTTTGGGCACATGCAGAGGAGGAATCTAACCTTTTTCACTTGTTCACAAGACAAATGAGTACAGACTTGATGTGCCGTAACATCTGCTGTGTGACTTATTGTTACCAGATGATGAGTAAGCAGTGCTCTGTTCAAAGGAACCCATGAAAATGTGAAAATGATTCATGTGATGGTGAAGCTCAAATGTCTTTCAAACCATTTATTACTTCAAATGGCAGTTTATGAACATCTAAAGTGAAACATCCTTTATGTCTGGCTTCATTCACTTATGATTAAAAATGTCCATCATGCATCGATTGTGTCTCTGCCTTGTTAAATATATCTCTGTTGCATAATGTGTTCAAATTTGTCGCCGAAGAAACCTCACCTCAGTCCATTTTACCTGCCTCCTCTCGAGATTGTTAACCAGGAAGACGCAGTACTAATTGCATTTGTGCTGTAGTTCTTGCAGGACCATCCAGTGACTGGATATACAAGTTCTGGTCATTCTGGTCATTACATCCATCAAAAACTGCTACTGTTTCCATTAGTATTTTTATTTTGTTCAGGACACCTTAGCTGGAGCCCCTGCTCCGAGGAAAAAAAAAAGAGGAACAACTTTTATTTTTGCTGATATATTACGTCTGCGCTATGGTAAGTGCTTGTGCCTTTAAGTGATGAGAGGTTTTTTTTTTTTATACAGCATTTATGTACAGCGTCTATACATACAACATCTATACTACTGTGGGTGCGATGGGCATGCCAGTCCAAATACACCCTCCAATTTTGCTGTACTTGTAAAACAAATCAAAAAAAAAAAAAACAAGAAGAAGGAGAAAAGAAGTAAAGAGCAGGGAAACATTGACATACATACAGGCATTAAAAAAAGAGATCCCAGAAAGCACCAGATTCAAATTGAAAGGGGGGAAAAAAATAACAGCATGCATATAAATCTTTGGGAATGGCCTCTGTTTAAAACATACATGGTTTATTCTATATTTTCAGAGGCCATTTTCATCCTTTTTATGAATCAACATACACAGGGAACGGGAACAGGGAGATGGAAATGTGATGAGAGCACGTGTTAAAAAAAAAAAAAAACATCCAGAACTAAAGCAACACCGAAGTAAAACACAAGAAATCACAATGTGATAGAAGTCACGGTTGCTTTATCTCTACTTGAATTGAGCACAATACAAATAGAAACGTGGAGTTCTTTCATGGAGTGCAGCGTGGTAATTGTACACTCTAAATCCTATTCCTAGTACACAGGTAATATCTAGTACATTCTCTTATACCAGTTGTTAAAGGTATAGTAAAACACAAGTTGACCCCTGGCTGCCTGCTCTACAGGCCAGTCCTACAATCGATAAAAGGTCAAGAAGTGGGATATATCACATTAATGTTTCATATTCCACATATAAATCTTTTTTTTTTTTTTTTTTTTCGGTTAGGGTCACGCGTGGAGTTCTGAATTTGTCCATTGCATGTTTTTTTTTTTTTTTTTCACATATTAAACAATGTGAGAACACGTTATGTTAATGCTTGCTAAACTGGTCCTATAATTACTGTGCTGTGAGTGAGAGCATCACCATCGTATGCCGGTGTTTGCCGTAAGCTGTGTATGTGCTACTGTTGCACCGACCTCGAAGCTAAATACTGAAATTGATATGTTGTGTTTAAGGTCCATGTCCACTAAAATTTTGAAACGAGTGCATGGGTGGGTTCATGACATAATCATTTTCTTTTTTTTTTTTTTGGGGGGGGGGGGCAGTATTGGTAAGGGTGGGGGGTGGGGTCAGTGTTGTGGGGCTGTGGTCAAACACGCACACTTACAAAACTTTCACACACTCATTCACAAATGCACACGGTCTACTGCAGAGGCACGCAGGACGCTCTACTTCTTCCTGTAGTTGCCGAGCTGGATGGCAGAGCGGTCAAAGACGCAGCGGAAGGTGATCGGCTGAACTTCCCAGTACGGCACAGGGTTGCTGAACAGGCTGATGCCAGAGTACATGGCCTTCTTGGTGTTGAAGCCAGGAGGACAGAAGTCCTCTGTTCCCACGGCAGCGATCTTGTTGGCATGGAGGTAGACCACCTAGAGGAGGGATTTCAATCATAAAAAGCTTTAGTCACTGATGATATAATTTAGTTATTCCAAAAAAAAAAGAGCAGATAAAGAGGATGATATGAAGCCACAAAATGGAAAAAGGGGGAAAAAGCTTAAGACAGCTTTTTCCCCCTAAAGGATGTTTACATACAAACAGAGGAAAAAAGAAAATTATATAACGCTACTGAGAGAGTTAATGTTGCAGGATTGAGAACACATGAAATGCAAAAGGAAACAGTGTTAAAAAGTATGAGCAGTTAATCACCGGGTATGTTTCCATCTACAGTCAATTTTGAATGAAAAGCATCTTCCTCCACTACACTAGGTGGCGATATGCCACCTTTCAGTTTTTTTAATGTTAGGAAATTTTGCTGGTGGCTAATTGGTTGCATGTCCAGCACTTTTCAAGTCTTCCTACCATCTTTAAACTTTACAAAAATTAAATTCTGTTGCATTCTCGTTGAGATCTTCTTCTAGATCCTGGGGGCAGAAACTGCGGAACATGTGCAGAGCACCCCGGCCTGCTTGAGTCTGCCTGAATGTATACATGCAGTCGGAATTTGACTCTGGGTGTGTTCGTTTGACTTTGAGTAGTTTGATTTAGTACAGCTGAAATAAACTGTGTTTTATAACAAAGGGAAGAAGTGCCACAAATTCAGTGAAGCCGACAATTTAAGGAGATTGTGAAGCCAGCAGATCCAGAACACACTCAGTTATAGTGTACTACATGTTATAATGAATAACATTAGGTCTGTTATCTAATTGAATTATACTAAAATCAGAGAAGATTATGACAGGACCACAAATAATATTATAAAACGAAACAACTCATTAAGCACCAACGTTTTGTGAAAGTATGTTGTTGTCTGATAGGATATCACATTATTCATTTCATTTCTTATGTTACTGTATTCTTTCGTCAAATCAAATATCCAAATACTGAACGCATTGTTGTATATTCAAATAATCCTGCACCAAAAAAGAATTCAAAAGGTATACGAGGCACCAGGAAGGGTTTGTTTACACTTCTGCCTGCACAAACTAAATGAATCCAGGTGAGGTTTGTTATCAAAGCCTTGGTTGACTTGTAATCGGGCAAAGTGAACCCAAACAAAGCAAATGCAAAAAAAAAAATGAGGTCAAGTAAATTATCTCAATATGGTTTACATGAGAGACAAAGAGCCATGTGGGACCATACTGTAGGAAAATCAACCACGTGATTTTCAAACGTTACCAAGTTAATTTGCTGGAACGAAACAGTTATAGTGGCAATCTTTTCTTGTGATCCCGATTTTGAAATATCCAAGTACTGTACCTGGATGTACTTGTGGTCGGGCAAACCAGGAGGAACGCTGGTCAGGACATTGTTGTCGAGGTGCAGCTCACGCAGGTGGGGCACGTTAGCCAGTGTGCCATTCTCCACAGAGCTGATCTCGTTGTAGCTCAGGCCCAGTCTGCAAGAACAATCAGCAGCAAGATGAGGCATGGAAGTGTAAATATACATGTGTTTAGGAACAAGAAAGACAAAAGCACAAAATGAGACTGAGACATCACAGTTTGACTCCTGCTTCACAAACAGAAAAACAAGTCATAACAAATTCCCCTTTGTTCTTGCGATGCCATCTTTGGCACAATCTGAACAGTGATCCAATAAACATCATGTAACCAGTTCAATAAACAAAACTGTTATTTTGACTATCCAAACCCTACTGTTTAGGTTTTAGGGTTTCTGATACAGAGAGTCCAGAGCTGAAAACCAGAGCATGAAAAACTAGATAGAGATAAGAAAGAAGAAATGCATGTAACAGTATTCATCACTTAAATACGAAGGACTTTAGCAAGACTTTATTAGCAATGAAATGCACGTCATGTAAAGCAACACTAACTGACGGAATGTTTTCCAAACTTTCTATATGGGGACCCACTTTTATAAGGACGGCAAACAATCGTGACCTGAATCACAATCTAAACCATGACAAGAGTGAATGTGTGTTTAATTTAGTGACTTATTTACAGCCATATTGGTAACAATGAACTGGGGGAAAGAATCATACCGAAGAGATGGGAAATTAATTAAAACTTTTATGCATATTATTAAACACATATACACATTAATCTTAACTAGAAGGTTGGGAATTTTCTAGGGGACCCAAAAAAACAAAGAACAAAAAAACTATTGGCTTTACAGGTCAAAGTAAAAAAAAGATTCTAAGTTTATAATTTAAATAAAATTGTTATATATAATTTATTATAAGTTTATAATAAAATTAGTGTTTTTTAAAAGGAGGATTAAATTTTTTCAGTACTTAGCCAGGTTCTTCAGGCCTTTGAGGCTGTCACTTGTCACCTTGGTGATCTTGTTTCCATCCAGGTGGAGCTCAGAAAGAGAGCTAGGCAGACCTGGCAACCCACAAGACGAAGATTATCATAAATAACTCAAGATTCCAAAAATCCATACCACATACAGACCACATTAAGGTCCATTCACATGGACCTTAAAATGGACCTTGAAAATTACTCACATTATTTTGCAAAGGTGTTTCATCTTGTGCATCATTTCACTACATACATCGACATGTTCTCACTAAGAGATGGGATAGTTTCAAAATTCTTTTCTCGAGTAATGTGTTTTTGGTCACTTTGAGCCAGTCATTTCACTTTAGGAATACATTTAAAAAAGTGCGCTTTTCAAGACAAGCTGCGACACTGCATACCTTTGGGGATTTCTGTGATGTTGGTGTCGGCTATGCGAATGTAAGAGACTCTTTTCAGGTCAGCAAAAGCACCGGCTTCAACGCCGGCACTCTTCAGAGGGTTGGATCCAAGCTCTGAAAGAAAAAAAAAAGGGAAGAAAATGAGAAAAAACAGCAGTAACAGATCACTTCCATGAAGTTTATTCCCCTCCTGGCATGGTCTGTTACGGGAACATGGAGTCACAAGTAAACAATGTCTTAGGCAAGAGAATGGCTTGTGTTTACAAAAGAGATTCCACACCCGATTCTCTAATTTGTTACAATGGGACCATAATTGTCAAAGCATTGCATTTTAAGTGAGTGAATCCATTCTTCCTTTAGTTTAAACTACTTTAATTATTTGTGAAAAATGAAGTAAACAGCTTTGAGTTATTTGACCAACACTGAGCAGAAGCTGAAAGGGGCTTTTAGCATACAATGTGTGTCCAAATGCTATATATAATAGCTTTTCCCATTTAGTTGTGGCATGTTATCTATGTGTTACATTGGCGGAAGAGACTGTATGGAATTAGATTTCTGTCACTATTATCAAACAACACTTTTTGCGGAGCAAGCAACACTTTTTAATTGAGCAAGCAAATGACAATGACATTGAGCTGTCACTCCAAAACTCAGTAGCCAATCAGCAGGCAGCTTCCTAAGGCCCGCCCATGGATAGAACTGCAAAAAAAAAAAAAAAAAAAAACCCAGAGAGCACAAAGAACAAGTTTGGAGCGCAAATGCGAAAGAGTCGGAGCGATATTTTGTCTGCAATTAGTGTATTTTGATTTTTGTTTGCTCAATTCACAAAGTGTTGCTTGCTTCGTGAAAAGTTGTTGTTTGAGAATATTGACACAAATCTTATTCCACTACTCTGCAGCACAATTTTTGACCAAGTACTTCTAGGAAATAGGCATCAAAACTAAGGAACCATCTACAAAATATAAATTCTGTACAGTCTGATTTATGCTTCCTTTCTGTTAGAAGAACCAAGCCAACGAGTCGCTTAAAACATCTTTAACATGCATTAGAATGAGACATCTTCTGAAGATGTTGGAGCTGTCATCAGACATGTAATTTGTAATGGCCCTAAAAAAAGTACAGTTAGATCCAAAGCGGACTCCCGTCATCCTCATAAAATTATTGTGGCTGAAATGCAACATTGCCTTGCCTAAGCCAAAAGCTATCTGAAGCTTTTCCCTGTTATTCAGCAGCAGGTTTTATCTTCAGAGGCACTGGATGCATTTTTTTTTTGCCAGTCTGTACTACATTAAACCAAAGTTTGACATTTTTGGTATGCCTGTTGAGCCCTTGCCATTGATAAGATCATGGAAATACCTTGGAAGATGTTACCTACTGCTGGAAAATATGTTGCTTCCCTCCGAGTGCACTATCGACATAAACAAATCAGCACATCTTTAGGATGCATACCCATGACGATGACATGGGACATGCCCTGGAAGGAGGCCTTCTTGATCTTAGTGATGGCGTTCTCGTGAATGCGCAGCTCCTGCAGGCTCTTGGGCATGTTGGCTGGCATTTCCTTTAGCATGTTCTTAGACAGGTAGAGGCGTTGCAGCTTTGTCAGAGGGCTGAAGGCCTTGGCATGGATGACTGTTATTTTGTTGTTCACCAGGATCAGAGCCTAAAATAGAGGAATACTCAGAAGATTAGATACTTACATGAACTTAAATGAACTGCAGCATGATTGGTTTGCTCACACTCGCAGGGTCTTGCCACAGCTGCAGCGAGTGTCCTAGTCTCCGGCCAAAACAGAGGAGGCAGCAGTGTGTCACTTACCAACAAGATGCAGAGTCTTCTCCAACAAGAAGACTCTGATGAAGTAACTAAAACAACACTCTAGTCTTGGTCGATGTTGGTCACTTTCCGGTTTGGCCCAACAGGCTGTGCTTGATAAAAGTTTCTTTTTCTTTTCCTGCTTTTGTGGGGTTTCTGTTGGAGTCTGTTTCGTGCTGGGAGCCAGTTGTTTGTTGATATTAGCAGACTCCATTCCAACCCAAACAACAGCTCATTCACTTGTAATGGTGTAATGGTGTAATGTGTAATGGCGGTTAGAATTTAGCCACTGATGTTTACCTGAGGCATACAGTATAACCTGCATAACGACACATTTCTTTGGTAAATATGACCTGGCTCCTGGTGACAAGACAAATCCCTCACAATACCTACATCCTACATCATACGTAGGTCACTGGCAGGTTAATGTTCATCTGCCCAGCATGTGGCCGGTGGGCAGGTGTGGTGGAGCTGCAACAGCCTTGGTGTCCCCAACTATATTCCCCAGTGAGGTACTATGAGAACCAGGAGAGAACCACTGAATGTCAGAACACAGTCAGAGGACCTGTGCAGTTAAATGGTGTCCATATTCTGGGTCTGGGAGGCCCCAACTCTTCTTTTGCAGCAGGTAAGATATTGCATTTAGCTGAGCTAGTGTTGTCACCCCAGAGTGCAACAAAACCACTGACTCACTACTGTGTCTCACACGAAGGATGGATGTGCCATTCTTCTTTTAGTCAAACAGTGACTCACTTCCCGACTCTCCGTTCTCTTCACTTGTGGATGTACTATAGGTCACAACACTGTAGCTGCAAATACTACGCTTGCATTGATGCAGTGATGAACCACCCCAGAATTTACTTGCAAGTGGTCCGAGACCACCTTTTTTTCAAGCACAACAGAGTTCAGTTTTTTGGTCCAAATCAGAGGTCTTGGGTTACAACCACACTGACCTAAACAACCAGCACTTAAGGGTTAACCGCACCAGGGTTTAATTCAACTGCACTAAACCACGCTGATTTGAACACCCCCCTAATCTAATGTAGATTACTTTGAAAATATGTGTCCTTTTTATCCCAGCAGTATTGTATGATACTGCACCCCAGTGCCTGCTTTGATGGAGGGCGAGGTCGGAGGCCGCTATGAATTATCTCTAATGCATTTTCAAAGGAATTTCACTCCTGCTGTTCCAGTCTTGTGTAAGCAAGTTGATGTTAGGTATGCGGTCCATTCTACTCAAGAGGACGGCTGCATTACAGTGGAAACAGCTATGGCTGTCAAGCAGAAGTGTTTATTGCAAGCATGAAAGCTACAGGAGTTTAGATGTGTGCGGCCATGAGGCTGTAAGAACAGTCTGTGAATAGTTTCCATGCACCTGGAGACTGGGAGATGTGGTAGTGATGAGAATGACTGTCTCTGAATGGGAAGTGGGGCGGGGGGGGGGGGGGCTGGGGGGGGGGGCACAGGAGTGTTATGTGAGGTCAGAAGTGGGAGGAAGAGGAGGATGAAGAGATATCTCTGGTGGAAGGTGGTGTGAGCTTGCTGATTGGGTTTTGTGTGTGCTGCAAAATGTTGTGTTGCACAGTGATTTGGCAACACCTTATCACAGCTGGTTCTGATCTGCGCACACGCACACACACAGACACATAGTACTACAAATATACTGT
Organism: Brachirus orientalis; assembly: GCA_016785285.1. NCBI lineage: Eukaryota > Metazoa > Chordata > Actinopteri > Pleuronectiformes > Soleidae > Brachirus > Brachirus orientalis. Next base: position 8,736,974 of record JAFBJR010019380.1, on the reverse strand, counting down.
ACTCCCTCACTTTCTTGCATCTGCATCAACAGCACAAATAAAATACAACAAACAGGATGTTAAAGAGCGGTTGTATAAGAACACTACATTATATGCAGGTGATGTAGCCCAAAAGATGGAGGTAAAAAGCATCTCTTACATGCAGTCCTTTGAGGTTCTTGAAGTCGTTCTCCTTGATCTCAGTAATCTTGTTGTTCTGCAGGTCTAACAGGGTGGTGTCATCAGGAATGTCCCCAGGAACTGCTTTCAGACCTGATGGGCATTTTATACGAGACAGTCTTTAAGCAGATGTAGGCAACTGCATGAGGCTTAGCAATAAAGCCATTAGCATGATGGATGATGGAAAAATGAGTTGAGGTGGCAGCTCTGTTTGAGGTGATGAGTGTTACCACCACACCTCCTTGAGCATGACTGGAATCTTAAAAGTTAGTTTGCGTAAAGTGGCACATTCAACAAATGCACCAATGAGAAATAAAGTTGTGTTCAACGCAGCAACGAAGCACAAACAATCGATTTTCAGCCAGTTTTAAAAAGTTGCCTAACGTATGTTGAAAAGGCGTCAGCTGAACCTTTCATTCATTCACTCTGAATGGGGCATGGACAAGCATTGCCAGTCTGCATTGTGGGTTCATGGCTTTGCTGTGCTCGGACTGCGTGTAGCAAAAGTTGAGGAATGTTAATCTTTTCAAGAGGCAGTGTGAGTGCCAGCCAAGTTTACGTGTTTAAGCTCAAACGCTCCGTCCAAACAGAGCTGGGAGACGAGACTGCTCTCCTTGTTTCCAGTGTTTTTGTAGGTTAGTGTGCTCTTATCGTGGATGCAAAGGACCCCACAGTGCCATGGCTTTTTGTAAAATTAGCAGCTCCTGCTATGAATTTGGCATGACAGAAACTCTACTGCCGGCCCAGCATTAGTGAGTGTGCCGTACTGTCACCAACTGCTTTTTTATTAACTGTAGCTAGTATGAAAAAAATCTACTGCTGAAGCTGAGTGCCCTGTGACATGGTCTTACCCTGGATTCATAATGTTAAAAGACAAAAACTTTATTCTGAAGTTGGCCCTTACGTTTACCATGCATGCTAATGAGATAATTGCTGTGGAGGCCATGACACAGACTTTTTAGCATTGGATTTCTTGGTACAGTTCTACAACAACTCTCTCTACTTTTAAAGATGCCTGGCCTTTTTGAAAATATTAGAAAAGACAACCATTACAATGCCACAGTGCCATGGCTTTTTGTAAAATTAGCAGCTCCTGCTATGAATTTGGCATGACAGAAACTCTACTGCCGGCCCAGCATTAGTGAGTGTGCCGTACTGTCACCAACTGCTTTTTTATTAACTGTAGCTAGTATGAAAAAAATCTACTGCTGAAGCTGAGTGCCCTGTGACATGGTCTTACCCTGGATTCATAATGTTAAAAGACAAAAACTTTATTCTGAAGTTGGCCCTTACGTTTACCATGCATGCTAGTAAAATAATTGCTGTGGAAGCGGCACAGTTCTACAACTCTCTCTACTTTTTAAAACGTGTTTATAATTTTAAAGATGCCTGGCCTTTTTAAAATATTAGAAAAGACCATTAAACCAACCATTAAAATGTTCTTAATTGAAAAACAAATTCTACAGCTAAGAGAAAGAGATGGTTTAAAAAAAAAAAAAAACGAAACAAAAAAACTTAAAAGCAAAGTAAAAAAAAAAAAACAACAACTACACACAGAGCAATGCAGTTGACAGACAGCCATGTGTTTACCAAAGTAATAATAATAATAAGGTTGCACAGGAGATTTAAAAAAAAGTGCTTGGACACTTTCAGCAAGTACAAACTGTTATGTACTCAAAAAAAAAAAAAAATCAATCCTGGAAGTGCAGGAAAAGGAGTTTAATAACATTTGCACTGAAATAACAAGGTCTGCTTATAGAGTACCATGCTACATAAAGTCTCAATGACAGGGACTTGATGCAGAATTGGTTTTATGGCGACATTCTTCATGGACCACATTACTATTGTGCTCTTTGGAACATGTGGTGAAAATGGACCTTAAAACTAATTTCCTTTGGAGAAAGTTAGCGACTGCATAGCTGCACTCTAAGGTAACACTGAAGTGTTTTACTTGGACTTTAAGTGCTGTGTATCTCATGTCATGGCTAAGGTGACTTAGAAAACACATGTTTTTGAAGGAGGCGAGACGTTTTTGTGCGTGTGTGGTAAGACCAAAAATAAATAAATAAATAACACACTTAGATTTATAATATGCAGTTTACATTTGAGAAGGAGAGGCGTAGGATAAACTGTTTAACAAAAGGAGCTCACATTTCTCATTGCCTCCCCACATACGGCACATACTGTATGTCTGGGCACATTTTGTCACCAAAAGTCTGTGATGACTTCTGCTGAGCTCACCCAAACATTGCTTCCAGCTAGGTTTGCTTTAGCTGTCAGCTTTTCCAGCTCTGCAGTGGACGACCCACAAACCATCACAGCTGTTTGTGGTCGCCACCGTCATTACAGCACCACACGTACCTTTATCTGTGCGTGCTGCAAATTCGTTTTTATTGTTCTTTTCTCGGTCAGACTTTCTCAGCCTTTGCTGCTGCAATTTGGAATATCCTTTTTTTTTCTAATCTGTTCTCCATTTTTGTGGCCAGGCAAAGCCAAACAACTGGAATAGCCTTTAGCACACTTTTTTCTCACCATTGTATACAGCTTTAAATGTTAGTTTGTCTGGAACCAAAGAGAATTTCAGATGAAACCATAGAAATGGTTTTAGTTAATGGGCCTTTCTTAAATATTCCCCAGACCTGCAAACAATTTGCACCAAAACTACATGACCTTATATGTCAGTTTCTTTTTACAAGGGTACAAATCCTAAATAATTACAGTAAGAAAAAGTCCAATAAGGCACAAGGCAGGAAACATTAAATCATAAATGAGTTGTTGGTTGTCAATTCAAATAAAGAAATAACAACTAATGAGTGTTTTGGATACAAATATTGTAAAATTAATCTAACAATCCATGGATTTAAGAAATAATATATAAGAAAAAAACCTGATGATGACATTAGTATTAATCAATGAGGTTAAATTATTGAAAACTCTACGACTGGGACTTTGAATCTTGCCTCCAATGGCCATTATTCATCACTTTATTTTCGAACAGTAACAATATGGAGTGAATGATTGCTTCAGACCGGACTAGACTGGTCAGGACTGGACTCATATCAGCTCCTGAAAGCATTACTGACACTGTTATGTAATATCCTGTGCGTGTCTGGGCGGGTAAGTTAATGCGGCTGTGTCGCCAAAGGCCTGACTGTCTAAAGGGTTAGTTAAAGTAAGTCTGGACTTTTTGGTGGGTCATTTGAGAGTGTGGGTGGACGTGACTACACATCTTACACAATCACTTTAATGAGAATTTGGTGATTGTGGCATCAAACGCTCTCAGACGGAAAAAAAAGGAGTTGTGACAGCAAAACCTCCTCTTGGCAGAGCTGTAAATATAACACAACATATTTTAAACATGTTTCCTTCCTGTTATCCTGTAAGCTGCCAACTACTTTGAAAACAAATGTACATGTATTTTACAAAAGCTAATGAGTGCTTTGTGATAGTGAGCAGACTCTTTCTGTCTTGACCAGGCCTGTCTCGCTCTCTGTGGGTGTGTGTGTGTTCAAACATATACAGGTTTACTCCTGACTGTGTGTTTGCATGCATGCCAGCAGGTCTGGGGAGCAGATGAAGGCTTGGGGCCAAGTTGAAAGTCCAGCCAATGAGCTTCATCTCGGGGGAAAGCGCTGCCGCTGCTGATGGGGCCCCAGCTGCAGCACTGATGTAATGGAATCACTGTTTTCTTGTACATCACTCTCTCCAACTGTATTTGTCTTTGACCAAACTGTCCCAGTCTCTGAGTATCGCTCTCATCCTTCAACTACCTGTCCATCTGCCGACGTTATGTTTACTTCTAAAACTGTCTTTCTTTTTATTGTCCGGAATCCTGCGATTCATTTCCCTTGAATTTTTTAGCCATATCCCTTTTAGCCCGAAAACTGAAAGTGGTTATAAGTTGTCTGTCTTCCCTTTTCATTTTGTCCCTGTTTCCCCCATCTGTTTCATTGAAGCTGCAGCCCCTCCCTTTGCAAACAAAAGCCCAGCCAAAAAACTATCAAACCCAACTGTGTTGCGAGGCACTTTTATGTAATATACAAGAATAAATGAGGTCAAAGCCTTTTCTGTGGCAAACTTTGTTTGCTCTTTTAATTGCTATACATCAGATTGAATAAACAGAACTGATAAATTCCAGATACTGATGATGGCATTGAGTAAACTGCTATGACTGAACTTGGACAAAATACTGACAAATTGTCGCCTGGGAAAGAAAATAAATAAATAAAACAAATAATATATATATATAAAACGTCTGAGGTGTGAGGGTTTGTTCAAGATTGTTCAAGAACTATCATTTAAGCTTTACCATTGTTTGAGAAATGTTTTGCCCACAGTGAGGAAATAATGTAACCGTTACAGGAAGTGGAATAAGACTCACATCTGTGAGCATTTAACTTATCATCATTTGTGTCATGTCCTCTGGGGGACTTCACACTAATGCGTAACATAATACACCCCACCAGTGACCCCGTGGGTTTGGGTGGATGGTGGAGACAGGCCGGCTCGTAAACTTGCTGACTTAAAACCCACCAATGTCACTCACCACAGTAAAAGTACATTCTGTACTGTTGCAGATACTGCCTGACCTCTGTTTTTAAACAAAGCCAGAACATCAAATAGAGGCTTTTAGTGAAGACAGTGAATCCCAACAATAGGCTTTTCCAGCTACATTTAAATCAAACCAAGTCAAACTGATACATATTATATCTACATGGCTACATGCAGCATCTGTGCTGGTGTGGTAAAGCAAAGAAATGACAGAGGATTAATAGGCTCCTGGTTGGATGTATTCTAAAAGACCAACATTACATTTTTGAGGGTGTGAACTTAGCGTTATAATTACCATAAAAGTATATTTAGAGCTAAAATGAATTTTGTGGCTTTTTAGATTTGCTCCATTTTATGTCGTTGGTAAAAACGGAATAAATAAAGATCTGTGTCGTTGTCATGGACTTTTACCTTTATGCTATGATTTCATAAAAGCATAAAATAATCAACCTCATTATGACTGAATAAAAAATATTAAAAATACTGATGCAAAATTCCTATAATGTGTATCAATATTATGTATTCTTTAATATCATCAGGGTTTTTTTTGTCATATTCTTCCTTTTTAAAGCACTTCAAAACTACTGCTATGTGTGAGTCTTTTTTGCATTAGTTATGAGAGTATGCATCTATACACATTTTGCACACACAATGTGTATGAAGTTTAATCGACTATTTTTCCAGCACTTTTGTTGGAGAATCAGTGTGGTTAATGAATCATTAAGACTAAAATGCTGCACGTTAAAAGAGACTTTCTGTCTTTCTGTCGACTACAAGGGCACACTTTTTTGTTGAAGTCATTTTAAATGGGGTATTTTATTAATGTCTACAGATTAATACTCATGTGGAATTTGCATTTTAAGCCTGTGCAATTGTCTCTTGGCCACAGTACTGTGGGTGAGCTCATCTATAAGCTTCAGGAGGATCATATGCAACCATCAGTGAGTGGTGTCTGTTCTCACCGAGGTCGGAGCACTGGATCACACGAAGGTGGCACTGGCATCTGAATGGGCACTTGGGTCCCTCGGGGATGGCAGGGATGCTTAAATCTGGAATCACACCCGATCCTCCCTCATCCTCCAACATGAAGTCTAGAAAGCCAGATTGGCGGAAGGGCAGAGCCCAGCATGCAGTGACCAGGAGCAGAGAGAGACAGGCCGACCTCATGGTGCTGCAAGTAGGGAGCCTGGAGGACGAGAGGACACAGTTTAAACGTTTGGGCTGGAAACTATTTCAGAAATAGTCTGTGTAACTATCTGTTTGTGATTTAATGTTATAATTTCAAGGAAAGTATAAGGAGGATAGATTTTCAGGATGGCAGTGGTTCAAAGGCAAACAGAGGAATGCTCTGTGAGACAGACAGAACATCAGACACTGAGTGATATCCAGAGAGGCAAAGGTCAGAGGTCAGAGGTGGAAATTCGGGAGTTAAACACTTGGGTGAAAGAGGCCAAACAGGCTATTTAACTGTTGATTTTTTCTTTCTTTTTTTGTGCAGAAAAGAACAAACCTTGTGTGTTTTTAACAAAAAAGAAAGGAATTTTATTGTAAAGCTAATTTATTGGGTCTCATTCATTAAGAATATAAAGCAAAAATAAAAATAAGACATATGATAAGTATATTAATTTCACAGTTCATAAATGGACATAGACTTTTGGTTTCCTTCTGTACCCAGAAAGGCAGTAAAAAATATATGAAATACCCACCAGTAGGGGGCTTACTCTGCTGGGTGCAAAAAAGATCCCTGATTTCTAACATTGGCAAACTTTTACCTGCAGATTCTAGTTCTTCTTCAATCTTGCAAATTATGCTCACATTTAGAGGAAACTAGACACTGACTGTCGGATGGCATCGTAATTAGGCGCCTGTTCACAGGTGACATTTCTAAGTTTCTGGTTGCCAGCCAAACTCCAAATCAGATTATTTTAGGTGACTTGCAACTTGGTTTGTATCCATAAGATCCATAACATCCAGTCTAGACCTTTGCATTTAAATTCACTGTATTTGGTTAGTTTGTAATTTGCATTGGAGACAAGAGAACATTTATTTACACAACCTGAGAATTTGCTTCTGGTCTCTTCATTCTCTTTTCATTCACAGTGTTGACATAAAACTGATACACTCTCATTTCAGAAGCGTAATTTTTAGAAGATATCTCTCAAATCATTGGAGCTACGTTACTGCCTTTCCACATACACTCCAGAAACTAGAAGAATCCCCAATAATGTGTCCACTTCAAAATACAGTAAAAGAAAAGCCAAACGAGTGACTCAATGAGGAACATCTGCATTAGCTTTTGCAGTCATACTCATGAGACATTTCATGGCTGCCACTTTTGTCTGCTGTAGGCTACTGCGTTTTCTTATTCCGCAGTAATGAATCACAGTGATCGTGTGTTTGCCAAGAACTTCACGGTGTCAGTGTGCATGTGTAGGGAAGATACACCAAAGATGCATGAATCCAGTGTCACTGTTTCCTTTTGCACTTTGCTTTCAAAGAGACAACCACGACCCAGCTCACACCCCTCCCCACACACACACACACACACATACTGTCTCTCTCTTTCTATTTTATTCAAATCCAGTACGGACATCCACAAAGACTCCTTGACCTTTTACACACACACACACACACAGTCTTAGAGACCTAGCAATCTGCTTGTCAAGCGTGAAGCCAAAAGTTGCTCCTTCCTTCGTGGTGCCACAATAATTGAAGGGCGGATTTTATCCGCGGCTGCTAACAAATGATTTGAGAGAAGCTGGTCTGCAGCAGCAGAAGTCCTTGACCTGAACTTTATGAAACTGGACCAAAACCATCGGAGTTAAAAGAGACTCTGGACATGTTTATATGATCTGTGTTTATGTGTCGTAACTAGGCTCACTTTCTGTTACTAGCAAGTGCATTTACATGCTTTGAATTGTGCTGTAAGCCATTTGCTCGGGTTGTCCTTGTACCTTTAAATACTTACACATACAGGTGAATAGAGACAGAGTAGAGTGCTCTGTAGTATTTGTCTCTCAGTGAGAGAGAAGGCGAGAAAAAGCGATGTGCTGATGCAGTATTATCCAGGTTTAGGGTTACATGAGGTCATGTGGATCGTGGCCGCGAATGACTCTCAACACGCTCTGTAATTACAGTCAAGGCCACCGCTGTGACACACTGTACAGCTTCAGTCCAGTGGTTACAGTGCTTGCATACAGTATGACCAAACTTGAAATCACTTCAGTGTAGAAGAGACTTGTGTATGATATTTCTGCCTCTTTAATAGTCTTGTCATGGTCTTTATCTGTTGCTAAGATGTGGAAAAAACCGAAAACACACTCAACAGCATGATTTCATACACCCACGATTAGAACCTGGAGTTGCGTCACAACGATGTTTAACGTCTAGAAGTTTTTCCACTTAAAAAGAGTCCTAACATACAGTAGATCCAGAGGACATGTTGTTCTAGTCTTCAACACACTGAGCAATCTTGGCTGTGTTAGATCATCTTATCTCAGCATGGCTGTAAGCTCAATCCAATGAAAACCTTGTTTGCAGATTTGGCAGTCATGTTCTGCTGCAGTACTGTAAAGCTCTCTTGGGTCAACCAGTGCTTGCTGGTGCCTTTGTTGGTTCATTTTATCCGCTGTAGATGCCAGAAGGTTTGGGGCTTGTCTTGTAGCTTATTACATTTACTGCCAGTACTGGCAAGTATTTGAACGTCAGTTTATCAAACTTTTCACGGTGGTGCAGATGTCGTGACCTTCTCACATCTGGCACATCTTGCAGGCTAAATCATTCGGAATTATAGCCAAAGCCATGTATATGAGCTCTGTAGAAGAATAAAAGGTTTCACTTGTGATTACTGACCCTGATCTCCCGGCTTTGACCTGAGACCACAGGCACATAAACAGATATACATGCGTATGTGCATTGGGACAGATTTTCAGATGGCCCTCTATATGACCTGCCTCCAATCAATCAATCATGTCCATATATTTTTCAGCAGCTTTCACTGTGAGCGCCAGGCAGGCAAGAAGAATAAGTCATCTGTGGGGACTTTTAATTGCTAGAGACAAGGGTTACAACTATATTTTAGATTTAGGAGTTGGTAATAGTATAAAGAAACCAATATTTTGAAATAATTTACACTTCTTTGAAATAATCTTATTTTTCCATTATCTACCAGGTTTATCCCAGGTTTTTATCAACTTTGGCTGTGATTGGCCTAAAAATACCAGACCAGGGTAAACTCACAAATTTCTTTTTGTCTACTTTATTTTGGCAGCGATGCAAATTCTGTTATTTATCTTCCAACTCTTAGCATAGCTGTTGGCCATGAATGTTTTTACCTAACTCTACACTCAATATTTTTCATTTTCACATACTTTTTTTTTCACAAAATGTTTACAATGTATGTATACAACTACATTTTTATTAGTGCCCTGAAATCATTGAGTTTTGACAAGGGACTGGAGTAACAGATACAAAATAGTATCTGTATCATTAGTAACTGTATCATTGTCACTGAGGTTGTCTTTTTTGAGGTTGTCTTTTTTTTTTGTCTGTAAACTGTGTTTGCTTGTGGTGCATTTGTAACACACATAACAAACACCACAGGGGAGAACAACCACTGACAATGATAAAGATGTTAATTGCATCCCACGGAGATGCAAAAGTATTAATGGGAAAGAAGCTCGAGTGATCAAACCAAATTGAGTGAATAGTCAACGTCCTGTTGAGACAAATCTGTTTTAGTTGTTTTTCATTATGAGTCAGTTCAGGGCTTCAGCCAGGACAATATGGACAATATCACATGGCTCTGTGCTAGAATCAAACTGGGACAGGCTTTATTGACAAGAAGTAGACTTATAATAATAACTGAATTTTGGCAATCTCACTTTGGCAATGTCACAATTGAGCAATCTATTTATTGTCTTTAAAAATGTTATTGTAAAAAACCTTAAACACAAAGTGAGCACAAACAGAAGAGGCTATACTAATGACAGACAGACACATAAAGTGTCTCAGATAGAAGAGCAACTGGAGGAGGACACATCTGATGACTCTGGCCTTTTTAGGTTTGACTTAAATATGCCAAGGTCATGTTGGACTTTTTGGTAAATCATACATTTTTTTTGGCGAACCAGATTTGCACTTTGAAATATGGGTTTAAGACAGTCCAAAGAGACTGAAAGGACTGTGACGTGTCAGCAGATGCCTGCTGACGTGCCACACATAGTGTGTGTGATGTCATGGTTGTGAAAAAAAAATGTCTCAAAAGTAATATACAACAGGCAGATGTGTCAAAGTTAGGTCCGTATTTTCAAAATATTAACATTCTCAGAAAAGCATAGGTGGTAAGTCGTACGCTAACCAATTCTGTCTTCATCTCTCGTGTCTCTGAAACCTGCGATTAATCATCTCTGTCTCGTCTGACCAAGAAAAAAATGGGATGGAGGTTGACATTTCCTGTGGTGCAGCAGCATCCTTGTCGATTCTCCAGTCGCCCTCTTTTGCCTCATCCCTCTCTTTTCTCCCTGCACCGTAACCCCCCCCCCCCCCCCCCCCCCCCCCCCCCACCGGACCCCCCCCCCCCCCCAAGTCTGGCCCCAGCATTACTAATGATTCCCAGACAGGAAGTAGAGCTCGCACGAGGGAGTAAAGTGATTCTTCCCTCCTTTGCTTTGTCACTTTCTCCTCTTTTATCGCAGCCTAGTTTTCAAACTTTGAAAAATAAAACTACACTAATCTTTTATTTGGATGTCTGCAGCAAAGCAATGATGATGAGCATTATGAAACAATGTGGTAACATCATGGAAACAACATAATCAGACCAACGGTACCAACTACTATCCCGCTCGTCCACTTCCTCCCCCATCCCACCTGTCTCCTCACCTCTGCAGCCCGTCTGTCAGCAATGAATCACTGTAAGGTATTTACAAGGCCACAGGACATTTAAAACACGTGTGGCCCTTTTAACCTACCAGCAAATGAATGTGAGCTTCCCTCCCACATGGCTGCATAAACACATGCTTGCACACATATGCCTGATTGATAACAAAGCTGAAAGGTCTTCGCAAAAATGTGTTCTAATGGGTTTTGCCTTTAGTTATGGTCTAAGGAGTCAGTGGTCATTATTTTCAACTTGTTTCAGATATGTCAGGGGATTTTTGTGATTCAGTATGTGCATCTGCAAATATGCACAGACACAGCCAACAAACAATTTTAGAGCCAAAACATTCTTTGTATTAGGGGTTAGGCCAACTCGCTTTTGTCTGGAAAAGAGCCATCCATGCTCCCATGTGTGCTTTCGTAGGAGGTTTTTGGCTTCAAAAAAGCCTAAGGCACTTTCAACACAATCACTGATTTCTTTTTTGCAGCAAAAAAACCCCCACTGTTTTAAAAAGTGTCAGATCCATAACTATTCCTAAAACATCATTTCAGGACCAGTTGAACATATTTTCTGTTGTTTGAAGCCATAGCATGAGAAAGAGAGCGAGTGGTTAAGCCACATTTCAGCTGTTCCATGAGAGGAGCTGTCGGCCTGCCATCAACCTCAGTCCCATTATCAACAGACTGCGTGCAGCACAGACGTGGACAAACTGCCCAACCTTCTCTCCTTTCTTCTCTTTCCATCTCCTCCTCCCAATTAAAGCTCTTTCCTTCCCTCCCATAGCTTATGGCATTTCTCTTTCTCTGTCTGACCCCTAAAATTTTGGCCACAAAGAATGACATGTGGAACTTTCTGGTATTCCAGGAGAGTGAAAAAACAAAACCCTTCATGGCTGATATCCATTCAATTCCATTGTTCTATGGTGCTTTTTTTGACCCAGATAGCTGAAGTCCAGATGGAAAAAATGCAGCCCCCAAGTGCAAATCTGGGCCTTGTCTCCTCCCAAGCCTCCGTTTGCTCAGTCCTGACTTCAAATGTTAAACATCTGCTCTGCTGAACATTAAAATATGAAGTCCTGAGGTACTTATATTGCTCTGGGTGTAGATTTTAGTTGCACTTTTTATTCCATCGTGTTTATCTTAGTATTTCCCTTGTTCGGTTTCACTCCAGTCCACCCAGTGCATTTCAGTGCAGCTGAATCTTATTAGGGTTATTTTCCCTTCTGGCAAAAAGGATGTAATGACTTAGTTGTGCTGGAGTTGTGGGGTGGCTTGTCGGGAAGCCTTCAGACCTTTCTTTGATAGAAGAAGCGTATCATTACAGGATTAATGGTACTGTGTGTTGCCAGGTACAGCTTAAAGTTACCCCTAGCAATTTTGGTGCTGTTCTGCTCCTGAGAAAACACAACGGTGAACGCCACTGTGGGCAGGGAAGGTTCACGGTGAGGAGGAACAGAGATGCAGAGCAGACAGATAAGACACTGGGGTTAAAATAGCCTGGTTGCAATCTAAAACAAACTACTAAGACGGAAAGTGTCGGAAGTAGCAGAAACAGCTTTTCCAGTCAGAGACTTGACACACTTGACACAAAGTTAATACAGAGAAATCGTCACTGTTGAGGAGAGAAAAGAGAAGAAAAGTAGATAAAGCAAGACAGAAAAGTCAACCAATAAATGGGGGAAATAGGATAATATTTCTGCCTTTCCCTGTCTAAACCCCGTTTCTTTATGCAAGAATAACAACCCAGATTCACTTACTAGTATAAGTACAAAGCATTACATCTAAACAGACAAGTGTCCCAGCACTTCCCTTGTTAGTAGCAACAAAACGCAATACATTTCAAAACTATAACCTGATGAACTATAGAAAAAAAAACACCCCATGGCACTCAGCGATGGATACAGAACAGAGATTAGCATCAGTTTTTTTTCCCCCTTTGGCAGAGGATTGAGGGACCAGCATCAACAGCACCACCACTCCCCCTTCCCCAGCCGCTGCTCTTTTCAGTGAGTTGTATGCAGATTGGACTGGAAACAATTAAGTTCTCTCATCACAAAGCCAAGAGTGTTGTGGGAACAAGACCTGGCAACATATTTGGAATATAATACAACGCAGACACTCTCTCACACACACACACACATGAAAGATGAACAAAGTAAACGCAACTTAATATATAAAGGAGCAAATCAAACATCTTGAAATCCATTTCACACAAAATGATATATGGATACATATGCACCAGAATATTTTAATAAATAGAAGAGCATCATCAGCATATGACGTGTGACTTTTAAAATAACGAATAAAAGCAATTTTTTTTTGTGTTTGCTTAAACTGTATAAAGGACGCCACAATGAAGAAAATAATCAGCCAACCTCTCAAGTTTTCCCTCTCTCATTAAAATTAGTCCAAAGTGAAACCATACTCCTTTCCCTCAACCTCAGTGATGCCCCACTCTTTTCTCCTCTCCACAAGATAAAGGATTGACCTACCTGTTCTCAGTTAAAGTGAGGCAAAGAGAGAAGAAGTGGGCGAGATGAGCTTGACTCCCAAAATCCAGCCGAATGGGGGGATGAGACTGTGAAGTGGCTGCGAGGGCCTATGGGGTAATTGGACTCGGAGCACGTTCAGCCAAGATCAAGCAGGTGTGCTCTGTCACAACAAGGGGAGGAGAGAGAGGGCGAGAGAGGAGCAGAAACAGAGGAGAGAGAGAGAGAGAGAGAGAGAGAGAGAGAGAGAAGGAGGGAGGGATCCAACCGTTGAGCTCCTCTCAGGACCGAAAAACAATTGGTGGAGGACTTCCCCAGTTCTCGCTGTGCGTGTTCCAAAAACAGCTAGAAATGGAGAAGGGGGGGAGAGGGTTGTGCAGGGAAAGGGAGGGGGGGGGAGAGGGAAGGAAAAGGGAGAAAAGAAACAAGGAGAGAGAAGAAAGAAGCAGAGAGTTGGAGTTAAAGGCAAAGAGCAGCGACTGGGCTGGCAGCCACCCTCACTGTGACATCTGGTAATGATAGGTCCTGTGTGGAGCTAAGCTGAGAACTCTGCACACTAACTCGTCTTTCTTCCTCACACTCTCTCTCTCTCTGCCATTCATTCTCTTCAAGACTCTGTGCAAACACACACTCACTTGCTCCAAGATCCTCACTGATGCATTACCTCACCCTAAACTTAACCATTAAATATAAATGCCCTTCTTTAACCGTGACCCGAACATTAACCTCTCACTAAACCTGTCTTCCCATTGAAAGCCTATGATTTATGATTTAAAACCCTTCTGCAAACCATTTGAACAGACGTTAATTGATATTGTTGATGAATAATTTAAATATTTCACATTTGTCGATCAACTAATGCAGTGCTTCCCAAACTTTTTATGTTGAGGATGACAAACTATCGCGAACCGAATTGCATTATAAAACCTGACAAAAGAAAAATTTCTGCATCGTATAATATTTCTGACAAATCATGTGGTTATTCCTGTAAAATCTAACATTATTTTGGAACAGATAAAAAAACATTTCCAAGAAATGTATGTTTAATGTATGAATCACAATTCCTGTATTATTATGTATTTTTTTAATAGATCTGAAGTAAAAGCCTGGAAAAAGTCTGCAAATTTATTTAGCCGCCCTCAAAATATGTGGGTCCTGACGCAGTCTCTGCGAATGACTGAATTTATGAAGGGAGTATTTCAGTTTAGTCAATAAAAAGACAGCACTGTAAATGCAATTGTATACCAGCAAAAAAGATCATATTGTACATCACATCATGTCACATCATGACAGCATTCCAGCATTTCTTTAACTCGGCCATCTGAATGTTCATTCTCTGGGGACGATGAACTGCCGGATTCAGTCGTCAACAATCGGCAGACTCTCAGCTGTGCCAGAGGAAAAGTCCCTGAATAACTCAACTTTATCAACATTGTCTGGACTGAATTCAACTTTGTGCTTCCTCATATAATACATTAGAAGCCTTATTTGCAGATGGTGCACAAGAAAAGTTAGACGGTCACCAAATTGATTAGTGGCTAACTTCCTGTATCGACATATGATGATTCATCCATTCATTGTCTTCTGCTTTATTCTCCACATGGGGGTTGTGGGTTGCGTCAGAGCGACGCCCAGCTGACACGGGGCAAAAAATAGAAAAAACAACCGCTCACTCTCATGTTCACACCTACGGTCAATATAGAGGAAACCCGAAAGAACCTGCAGAGAACCGACAGACACAGAACATGCCAACCCCACACAGAAAGGCCCCAAACCAGGATGCAAACCGGCAACCTTTCTGCTGTGAGGCAACAGCGCTAGCCTATAGTTCCACCGTGTGAACCTGTCATGTGATATAAATGTGGAAATTGTGGTAATTGAACTGGGCCTGGCTGCCAAAGCTGGATCTAATCAACATGTAACATGTAAAGATCTGTGTTTTTAACTGAAGCTGATCTTATTTTATCGTCATCACTGGGTGACATCAGGGGGTAAACGTGTTTATAGAGACAGTGTGATGCTGCTGCAGGAATGTCTCAAGTCAAGTTTGAGTCTCATCCTTGACTGACTCTCTTTTTGTTACTCCACATAAGTTACAACTAAAATTTAGAGCTTCACAAATTAGAAATTTACAATTCAGTGCCTTCATCAACAGGTTCACATCAGTATTACAAACAACATCAGTAAACCATATTAAACTGAGTCAAAAATAATAAAACGGATGAATTACTTTAATTTAGCTCAGTATATTCAAGTGCTGTGTCAATCCAGATGTAATTCTAGTTTTAGTATCTGAGAAAACGGTCTGTTACTAGTCCAAATGTAATGTTTTGTACAGGTGCATGAGTTAAGGTCAGTTGTAAGAATTAGTGACAGCTAACGGTGCCAATGCAGAACTGAGGATGCCTGGGGTCACGCCTCCCTTTCCGAAATGTGTGTCAGGAATCGCGGGTTGCCCTCACACACCAACGGGTAGTATATTACAAGTTTTGCCAATAAACTCTCATAAATGTTACACACTGGACCGTTAAACGAGGCAGCAAAGGGGAATTTAACAAATAGACCAAAATATGTCATCCCCGCTGTAACTGAGACTCTTTCCAGTCAAATCTGTGTCTCATCACTTTGCTTCTTGTGTCTTTACAGAGCGAGATGACTTTCACTTAAAAAAAGGGGGGGGGGGGGGGAAATTGAGATTGTCCTCCTCCCTCTGACTCCTCTTCGTCTTCTGCTCTTTATCTTCAAGGCTAAAAGGGATCAGATATCAGAGGAGCAGGTTTCGTCCTGTCTGGCTTTGCCTCTCTCTACTTGACTGTCTTCTTTGGCAGAACTTCATTTGTGGAGGCCTCAGATGTTTATATGGTCCATCTCAGCTCAAGGAGTCTGACTTTCACTTTTCGATTTTTTTTTTTTTTCACGTTGACCCAAGCTGACTGTAATCCTTGACGGACACAAATTGAGGCAACAGAACAAAAATGAGGAAAAAGGTCAGAGGACAGGGAGCGTGACGTGAAGCACTGGAAAACTCCAGGTGTTTTAATGCAAAAGCTGAGATCATACCTCGAGCATTTTTCAATAATGGAAATGAAAAAGACGTCTTTCAATCTTAGAATGGAATGATGGAACGATTTGTAGGTCCCTTATATTTGAAATACAGTACATGTGGCAATGTGGCAACTGAGATTTAACCTTTACCCCTCTGGCAAAACGTTTTTGAGAGAAGGTCTTATTACCCTCAGGCAAAGCCAAGCAGATTATGTTTATGGAGGATCAAAAGATTGCCTTGTTACAAACATATTAATTAAAAGGTACCTGCTATCATTGTACTCAGATGTTAACATCTCAACCCAGGGGGGAGAGACAGTCATTTCAAAGGGCAGCAAAGGATGTGATGGGATCAAGAGACATGAAATGATAGCTTAGATGAGCCATAACAATAGAATTTGATGAAATAGGGTGGTAAAAGGGAGCAGAGTCACATGAATCTACTTTTTAAAAGTGGGATTTCAGGTAGCTTTGGATTTCTGTATGTATTCAGAACAAAGGAGGGAAAGGTTGGGGAAAATGAAGAAGATTGCAGGTATGATTACATGCATTTGGAGGAAAGAAAGGGTTTTAAAGAAGGGTCAGATGAGGTTGTGACCTCAAGAACTTCTTGGCCTAAAGCGAAAACAGGCGATGTCAACATTTACGTTCGATTCTGGGTGCAGTGGAAGGTTTTTAAGCCTTGAACTTGCTTCTAGGAAGTTAATGGTTTTATATAAGGAAGATCAATTTGAAATATAGTATAGTTGACAGAGTTTCCTCACAAGACAATTTACAAAAAGTGATTTCCAAATGTAGACATATTGGTTTGCATGTTCAGACATGCTCAGTAGTGGGACTAACCCTTTACAACTCAGTGTCTCATAATTAAACAGACACAAGTTTATGGAAAGAGCTGTAGACTACACTACTGTGGAAAAAAAGTCTTAAAATACAAGAAACGTGTGTGCAGTATTGAAATGAGAACATTTTCAGAAAACAAAACAGCTTCTACAGAGTGGAACCTTAATGTTTTCGGTAAAACCTGCGTTTGTCCTACTCTTTCATGTTGAGAAATATGTGCTTCATACATACAGTATGTGTGAGTTAAACCCATTGACGGTTTGTTAATATATCGGACCATCTTTCAGTCACATGATCCAGTCGTCAATGGTTAGCGAATTTGAAAGACATGAAAACAACAAAGCTGGTGGAGATCTAAGACTTTTGCGCCGATCTGTATACAGTATGTTCTGTAAAAAAGAATCCATTGAGAAAAATGTGTCCTAAATGTTCTCACATTTTCCAAGCTGAAACTAACACTGCACACCCTACCTCTGCCGTGGAAGACCTGTACGAGGCAGAAGCAAAAGAATCATTTAAGGCCCATTAAATGCAGCGATTCCATGAAGTGAAATGTATGTGAACATTAACATGTTGTAAAAAGGGGTTATATCTTTTCGTTTGGACAAGTTTAACAGATGGAAGCTAAATGGAGGGCGTGGCCCTGCTAAGAGACGCAGCCCCGGGGGATGTCTAGATGAAAAAGGTGATGAAACATCTTAGCCTTTTTTTGAAGTATTTCATCTTTCTGCGTGTATGAGTCATAATCCAAATATAGCAGAAAATTCACAGGAAGCTCTGTTTGAGTGAGATAAAGAAATGGAAATCATCTGTCTATTGCAATGTCTTTTGTGAACAACTGTGTGTGCAATTGTGAGAGCGAGACCTCAGATACAACAGATTACATTAGTCCTGTTGTAGACAGAGGTTCCATGCAGTCACACTGTTCCATTGCAATGCAATTCTGATTTATTACAGATCAGATGTGATGATGATTCACATTCACAAGCATCTTACATCTGATGAACATGATTGCCCTCTGAAATGGCAAACGTCCACACATTGCATGTCAGTGGCGTGTCTAGACTTTTTTCACTGGGGCGGTCAAAGTTGGGCACTGAGTAAAGCAGGGGTGGCACTGTGGCGGCCTAAAGAATCCTTGTGTATCAAGGATTCTATCAATTTACTGCTTTTTTCTTTTGGAATTAATTTAATTACTAAAAAATTACAGTGTTGAAAAATTATTTTTGAAAATAAATAACCCAAACCATCACGGCAGAGTGGCACCAAAAAAATGTAATACAAAGCATCAAGCTTTTATTTGCGCAACCAAAAATGTACAAGAAAAGGGCACAATGCAAAATAACACATAAGCACGTACACTAACAATATAAAGTGCCAACAAAATAACAAATAAGATAAAATAAATAAATAGCCCCCCCACCAACCCTAATCCAACGCATACAGATAGCAAATCATGCCAGCAGTACAGGAAGCAGGGTGGCATCTGGGATGGCCAATGAGATTTTAGGCCACCCCCCTAGACACGCCCATGTTGCATGTATCATCAGTCATAACAGAAAATGTCATATTGTGAGATCACATGGTTCTTAAGTGTGTTAGATTTCGCTTCAGATGGCAACACTTTCCATCATTGTTATCTGGCTTTGTTGCTCATTACATGTGAACAGGCAGAGAGTAAAATGGACGCTGCAATTATCACTCTCACTTATATTGCATGACCACATATTGGATATACTGTATATCAGATCTAGGATCACATATCGAAGTAAAAAAAAAATCTGATTTGAAAATCAGAATTGATTATAATATTTCTGTGTCCACACAGTCCTGAAACCCTGGTAATAAGAGGCTGCATTTACAATTCATGGTCCAAGTGTAAAAATGCAACTGTGGCAAATTAACACATGAGGACACCATCATCTGTGATCACATGACTCTCTTTTAACTGGTGTAAAAAAAACATTAATGGAATGTTTACTTCCATTTTGGCCTACACATTTTAATGCAGGTTGTCTTCCATTAACATTAACAGTGTTAATGCAAATCTCAAATACGGGCCACTTTTTGACAGACAATGTAAACTGGTTATGAAAAGAGTTATCAATCAGCCAAATATCAAAATTGGGCATCAAGAGCTCCAGTGCAAATGCAGCCATGATTGACCAGAGATTTAGGTCATCAGGTGCTATTGGCTTTCAGGTGTGTGTCCTTTCTCACCTGAGGACAATCAGCCTGGTGGGGAGCCTATATAGACAGGTTGACGAGCCCGTCCTCAGTTGCTCAAGAGGGTCAAAAACTTCAGCTGAATTTCTGTTTGTTTTTTAAATTAAAATTTGAGTTGGTTTCATCTGAAAATGTATTTCCTCCCGTAGGGCATTTATTTTGTTTTCTCCCTCTCCGATGGCTCTCAGTTTTTTGTTCATTTGTCACTTTAATAGAATTAGCAGGTGTGTGTGGGGAGTTTTATTATACCACAACCTTTTTAAGAACTCTTTCCAAAGTGTGAGCACTGATCTCCAGGTTTTCTTCGGTGAAGACCTAACATTTCACAGCTAACCACTTTAAACTGTAGGAGTGTCTGCATCTACAAGTGACAGGAGTGTCATTGTTTGGATACTCCCTAAAGAAGTTGTCTGCTACTAAAGCTTGCTACCAGAAATTTGTAATTTCACAGTGTTAAGGTGTGGATCATGAAATACAGTTACTGATTTCAGTCAAAAAGTAAAAAACACTGAACCAAATGTGGTTCCGGTAAAAAAAAAACTTACGTTTTGATGAGATGCACACATTCATTCAGCGCTTTGATGAATGAAATGGGGACTTATTTGCCATCAGCTATGTGTGGTCTTGATTTGATGGTGCTCACATCAAAAAAAAAACCCCACTACATTCTGTAACATGACAGCAGGGCAACCCACAGAGTCACCAACTCAGCATGGGAGAAAAATCCGAGTCGTGTTCTCACATTCCGAGAATCGTTCCTTGTGGACAGCTAACTACAGTTTGCCATAATGAGTTAAAAGTCATGTTGCGTTCACAATGCAAAAGAAGCCTTGATGTGGCTGCAGTTACCAGAGGAGGGGGATGTGATGGACTGAGAATTGCTGCATGCGTGAAACTGTAAAGTCACATGGCACGGGACAGAGTAGCATCCCACCCACGGAGCATATTTAGTTAGGTTAATCAACTTTTTCTGAAAAATGAAAAAAAAATGCCACAAAATTAGCATTCTGCATGTTTTGTTTACACCGCGGGCATCACATCCCACACATTGTCTCCAAAGCATTCTAAGACCAGTGTGTAAGAATTAGTGACATCTAGAATTGAATTGACTGGACTCCATTGAAGCTCCCATGGAGGCTCCCTGTGTGACAGAAAGAGCTCCTAATTTTGAGCTGATATTAAATTGATTAAAACATAATTTTAAATAATGAAATCCCCCATAATTCTAAACGGGACCTTTTTTTTCTATGTTCTAATGTAACGTTGGTAACCTAAGTATTGTTTTCATGCATTATGTTCTTGAAACACAACATTTAAATTGCAGTTGGGCAATTGCATGGTTTCAAAATGTCATCTACAGAATGTTTATGACACTTTTACTTTTTACTTTTACCAAGACATTTGCTTATCACTTTAAAGCAAGACTGTGCACAAATCCCATCGCAGCCTCTTAAGTAATTTAGCAGCCGAGAGGTGGAGCTTTGTCATTCCTGTCTCTGACTGGAGTATCTCATCCGTGATGGACAAAACAGACCGTCCACACACACGGACACGTGTCCTCACACACACACACATGCAGAGCAGAGGCACCAGAGATGGCAGTGACAGGCTGACAATCGGATTCTGGGCCATTGCTACTGTGGGAAATGACCTCGTTTGGACCAATCACTGTGAGCCTGTGTGTTGATACTTATTCATATGATAATGGCTCTAGAGCAAATCCTGTCAGTTTGCTTCACTGTTTACACACTTTTTCTTTTAAGTTACAAGGGGCCCCACACACACACACACACACACACACACACACGCACGCACACACACTGGAAAAAGATTTTTATGTTTTGGAGTGAGATGAGTTGGATGCTGCCACTTTGATAACTACTGCAAAAATCATAACAAATTACTCTGCCATCAGTGGTTAAGCGAAGATTTTAATGACAGACCTACCAATACCAGCAGTACCAGAGGCCACCCATTTGCAGCTATTTATCATTCAATGCTTGACCCGGAGGATCAGATTCTGCAGTAAAATGGATAATATGGAGGCTGAATACACAGTGGATGAATAGGGAAAGGATTGAAAACAGTAGTCCAGTGAAGCTGCTGCTATAGGCCGAGAAGGTGAATTGTATCTCTGTAAACCAAAAGGAGCCTTTATCATCTATTGTCATAATAATGTACAGCCACACAAATGCCTTTTTAAAGGAGGAGACTCGCTCCCTGTTCCTCCATGGCCCCACATGGCTCTGGGAAAAAATGGGGGTGACGGAAACACTCCCTCAAGTAGTGTTTTGGTATAAACGTAGCCATTCAAGGCCAGGCAGGACTTGTTGTCTCCATGGTGACAGACTCTATGGCGGAAAGCTAAATAAAAAAAAAAGGGGCAACACTTCACAACCGGCCAAGTTTACATCACACCCTGTAATAAGGGAGAGGGATATGGTGAAGTATAAGCAAACACAGCTGCCTGGTGCTGAGCAGCATAGCATTAAAACATTAATTAATCGTGATTTAATTTTTTAGATTTAAAAACCAAATCTGTAGCTTCATGAGTTAATGACAATGGTGACAAGGATGAGTTAATGTTTCTTCTGTGCAGCCATCACATAATGAAATCATTGAATCCCATTATAAATACCTAGTCAAACACAGCTGCGGGCAAGTGAATATTACGGCATTAAAGAGCTGACTTAATGTGATTGCATGGTTTTAAATATGGGAAGTAGGATTAAGGTTTGTGAACGACAAAAGCAAGCAAAAGTTCCGCTGTGAAACAGAATATGTTACAAAGGCAAACATTTAAAAAGGATCCTAACCTACAAAGTGGATCACTTGTAAGAAACGGTGCAAACAAATACATTTTAACAACTTCAGCTTTTCGTGCATGTTTTAATTTTTTCATTCTAACTACTTTTGTGCCGTATTTGGGATTACCGTATATAATACTGCAGGCCTGGGTTGAAACTCTGATCACGCCCACGATGAAACACATTATTCCTTTGCATGACATAATTAACAACTTCACATCTTGCAAACCCAATTTCAGTATTTTCACTGCACACAGCACAAGAGTCCTTGTTAGTTTCTAGCAGAAACAGTTGTCATTTTCATGTCCAGCGCCCAAATTGTGAATAGCAAAGTGAATAGCAAATGCATTTGCATCCATAATTGTGCCCGTGGGTGTGTTGGTCTTAAAATGAGGTGTGGTTGAGTGCATAGTTGATGCATTGCTATCTTGAGGCATGAGAAGCTGCATCCATTGACAACAAAAAACTATTTTAAAGTCAATGACAGAGTATTTTCATGCTTATTTATAGGCAGGTTCACAATGCACGTACACCAGACTATTCACTTACAAACTCAGTTGGGCTACATTTTCAAACAGAGAAATGTAGCTGGGTCAGACATTTCCTATAACCAGTAGGCAACAGGTAACTCTTTATTAAGATGTTTCACTTTAAAATTTTGACACACATTCAAAAAAAAAGTGCATTCAGAAACCATGAAAGAACGACGCTTGAGCAAAATCTTATGTATCTTTTTTAAAAATAAAACAAATAAATGAATGTGCGGTAATTCTATCCCTCACACACCTCAAAGTACATGAAAACAAAAATTTGACCCAAGTGCAAATCATGGTGCTTAATTTTCAAAAAGTGCAGATTATAAGCAACAATGTCTGTTTTTCTTTGAAATAAGATACATTTCGTATATGTCATACATGTCAAAGTGCATTCAGGAGAAAAGAAAATAACTAATAGCAGAATGCATTCATGGTCAGTGCTACTGTAAGAGTTTATGTAGGAATGATCCAGGTTACATTTTCTGAAGTTCACTAAGTTGACAGTTATTTTCCAGCTTAAGTGCAGCTTCTTATGTTTCCTTTTTTCTGTTTTCTGGATTTTATGAAACTGGTTTCCTTATGGACTTTGGTCTGTTGACAGTTACTGAAAGTGGGAGACAGAACTGACCTCATAGCTGTGATTGTGTGATGAACATGAATTCATAGTGTTAATGAGGCTGCCGGTGAACTTACTGTATGTCACACATTAGTAGGTGTGTTGGAAAATGTCAACTGGAAACTGTTCAACCGGAAAAAAGTTTACAGTCTTGATTAGAGGACCTCCACTGATGAATGTGAGAATATGAGAAACTACAGATATTTATTGGCTGTTGTTAAATAATCACAATTTTACACCAAAAAAGGATTTGGAGAAGGATGAAGGACATTTTATTTCTTAAAGGTATAAAACTGAGCAATGTTGCGTAAGTGTTTTTATAGATGTTTGTTGTTCTTATTTAATCGTGTAATTATTTTAATTGTTAACCACTGTGGTTTGAGTTGACTAACACTAACAAGAAATTAAACCAGTCCTTTAACAAACAACACTTTTATTTTCCCTGCAAGTTTCTCTGTCAGACATTTATGTGATGAGCACATAAACACTTGGTGAACAATCTGTGCTGCTGTCAAATAAGCATTTTATGGAGGAGAAACATAATTCTCTAGTCATGTGCAAGTACAAGTGTTCACTGGGCTTTGGAGCGACTTCACTAATCTCCTGAATTGGGTTTTGGATGAATTTTTCGTGGGCACTTTTCTCTCTTTCCACTTGAGTCTGTTTCTGCTTTACTGGGCCGAGGTGAGCGGCCAAGAACTTCTCTTGTCTGCCAACAAAACCGAGTATGATCCTCCCAGAGCTGTTTGCGTTTACACAGAAAGTATGATGCGTTAGGTGCCAAGCTTTTCAATGAAAAGCCCTTTGAGCACCACCTATCTACATTTTCCCTCACTCTCATTATGTGTCATGGAAAATATATTATAGTAAAGTCTGCTGCATTTACAGTTGATGATGATGATCCGCTTACTCTGTACCTGCCAACCACTACACTAAAGCTTTATGTACCATTATTAAGATTACTCAACTCTGGAAAATCTATGGGCGGTCTAACACGGTGACTCATTATATTTGATTTTATTAAGCTTATTGAATTTGGACTGTGCAAATGAATTAACAAATCAGCAGAAAGCATCAATGTAAACATGCTGTCAATAGCACAATTGCTGAATTATTACATCTGTCATCCTAATGCAGGTACCATGAAACAAACAATTACCCGGGATATCACACAAATAACTCACACATAGTACCGTAAAATATACAGCCTAAATGTATAAAAAAGACCCTGAGAATGTGCATCAAATGAGAGTGTGAGTTTCCTACTGTATGAGAGCATGACTGGTTTATTTTCAGCCAAGGTTTGAGGGCTTTTTTTTTGAAGGTTAAATAGTTGTCACGGTCCCTGATAAGAGCTGATAGTTTGTGCCATGAATGTGAGCCTCTAACCAACACAACCATTTGACTAAATTTGGCCCCCTGTGCCTCGGTACATTACAGTCTCCCATCAACGGTGCTAATTAAACGATTTTTTTTCCTATACGAAATAACAAATCATCAAAAAAGATCTGCTGCTGTACGTGTCTAGAATGCTGCTCATGATGTTGCAGTAAAGAAATGGGTACCATATTGTAGTAATGCGTGTAGGTCTTCACGTCCACAATTTCATGAAGAGAGACTTGAGCGTCAAAGTGCTTACACTAGTATGTGACCTGGTTGTGTCCCAGAAAGTTCAGAGAGGAAAAAGGCCTTTGCTTGCAGGTACGTTTCTGCTGATTATGTGGCACGAAAAGGTCTGATTTCTTTTTAATGTTAATAGAATGTGAGATTTGAATCAAAAACCACACTAGGATACTTTTCCACTACATCATACCTCTCTCCATTGACTACTTCTAATGGTTGATGGCTTCCTGATATAATTCTCCGCAGTAGAAACTCACTGACTTGTGCTCATAAGTACAATTAACCAACAGGACAAATCAAGTCACCTGGATAAATACTAATTTGTGCTTAGTTAGTTATTATTTACATTATTTTCAATGTGCTATTAGAGATAAATGACAAACATTAATAATATCTTTATTATTGACATTAAAGCTCATCTAAGTTAAAGCATCGACATGTGCATGCTTTTCTTTCGCAATGTTTTTTTTTTTTTCTTTTAACCATGTCAGCAAAGATTTCTAATGGTCCCCACCCAAATAATGTGATTTCATCAAAGTATCAATTTAATACTTCTTGACGGAGCAAATACAGCAAACAAAGGAAGTGCCAGATCAGCATTTTAAGAGGCCGCCACTGGGAATCCACACAAACAGTTTGAAATCTGTCAAAAACACTCATGTTGTGAATCAAATAAAAATGTCAATGCACATTCCCATGTGGGATGAAAAACGGACAAATGTACAAATTCAGAATGATACAGATTCTGCTGGTGGAGCAGCAACAGCAGAGAGGAAAATTTGGTGAATTAAAATGTGATGTTCTCCAAACAATGCATCAATTATACTGGTATGTAGTACTGAAGTGCTGTATGTAGGTTAGATATCAGCTCACACAGTGAACAGTGATGCAGGACCTGGGGCATCTTCAAAATGTTAGTTCATTCATGATCAGCAGTCATTGTTAGAGGAAAGAAAAGGGGTGTGCCAAAGAACAACCATTTGTTTTGCAAGTTAAAAAGTACTACTACTAGCTAATAAAGTAAAATTTCCGTATAATTGATTAATTTCATTTTAATGTTCATCCATGTTAAATTTAAAAGCAGTGCCTCAGTCCCTCTACACATATCCACTGTTTATACAATAGACCTGATGACATCTGGTTGATCCCACTCATCATGTGAAAGTTTTGCAAAAAAATAATGATTCCAGGACGAATGATGTCAGAAGTTCTTGCAAATATGCAATGCTTGGCTTGAGTCATGGTTACAAATCAAGAGAAAGAAACTCCGGGATGAAACTTTACATATTAATTGACTTGTAACTCAAAATGTGGCCCTCAAACCTCAAAAAAGTTTATTTGCACATGTAATAAAACAATTTAGCGAAAACAGTATTTTCACTAGGTGCAGATTTACCACGGTTTTAACTGGAATTATGGTGAAAATTTAAGAGCACTTGAGTGGAGACATGCACTAGCTGTAAAACTGGTGATGCCTTCACCAGGTGATCCAAAGCTCCTGGGTGCCATTTGACTGAATATATCTGACCTGGGAAAGACATTACGGGCCAAACACACCGCCATGGCATCGTTTGCTCAGCGTAGCAGAGACAATCACCTCTAACAAGGAGCGGTTTGTAAGTCGGAGTGAGTCACAGTCGCCTAGTGTTTACAAACACAAAGTTGACTAAGGTGGTGATGATGACATGATTTAAAGGGAAGAACAGCCCCTTTAAACAGCCCCTCTGCTAATAATACTGAACATGAAATTACAGTTATAAGTCATGAGCTACCATCAATTTGGACTCTCCTGAACCAGCACTGTTGCTTTGGAAGAGGCACAACTGCCATATAACAAGATAAACAAATGTTGACATCACAAACACTACCAGTCAAAAGTTTGGACACACTTTCTCATTGAATTCAATGAGAAAATGCATTCCCTAGTCCCTTAACCTAACCTTAACCTAAACCCAATTCTAACCCTAAACCTAAATCCAGGTCTTAACCCTCAAAAAGCCCTTTAAAGATGTGAGGGCCAGCCAAAATGCCCTCACTCCCATAGGATAAGTTCTTTGGTCCTCACAAACATACCCATACAAGAACACACACATGCGCACACACCTGTTTGTGCAGCATTCAAAGTGAGGACCCTTATGAACATGATGCGTTCCCTTTTATATTTACCCTTAATCTTAACATCACAACTAAATGCCTAATCCTAACCTAAACCCAATTCTAACCCTAAAACCAGATCTTAAACCCAAAAAGCCCTTTAAAGATGTGAGGGCCAGCCAAAATGTCCTCACTCCCTGTCCTCACAAGCAGAAGAATAAACACACCAGTGATATTGCTAAGCAACATTTAATGAATCATGAGATATGTCCAGTCTGGCTGCTGCAGATGTCCACTTAGTTGTTCCTGAAGAATATCTTCACTCGTTGTCAGCGTTACATAAAATACTCACATGGTCGTGATGCAGAAGACCCAGATTATAAACAAGCTGCGGCACCATGTGTAACTGCCATCTTCTCATAATCCAAACGCAGCAGGAGACCAGCAGAGGAAAGTTATTGTTTGAGCAAGTAAATTAACAGCTGGAAACAGAGCTGAAATATAAATATTGTTACAAAGTTTTAATACAGTATAATGGAAATGGAAAATGACACAATATTCACCCCTGAGTCATTAATTTAGATTCAGCATTCTCATAATTTCCATGTTGGTCACTGGATTTTGAAGAAATTAAAAACATAATGTTTTGATCAGGATTTATATGTGATTTATGATTTAATGAGCAAAACTAAAGTAGAATAATTCAGCCTTTAAGGCTGGGTCATACTTTCTGGTTCCGCATGTCTACTTGGGTCCGTGTCAAGTAAATTTTTGTCATCCCCGTTAGTCCCTGTTAGATGAATCCAAACACAACTCCAGCTTGACTCGGTGCAGACTGTCCGCACTGACTGCACATGCTCCCTGTAGTACAATACGTTCCAGTCCAGTTGGTGGTGCTCTTTCTTTATTAGGTCAAAATTGACACTGATGAAGACCCTCAGTGCTCCAACAATACAAGGAGACACAAGTGAGGGCAATTTCCTGGTGTGAAATCGTTGCCACTTAAATAAAATGTGTGCATGCTTGGAACTCTAGACTGGTGCAGACCCTCATTTGAGTATGAGCAGTACCGCAGGCTTGTACACCCATGCAAAAATGCAAAGCAGCACTCTGTGGACACGGAAGATGTGTTAAGTGTGACACGGCCCTTAAAACCTCTGTAGCCTATTTGGTATTAAGCAGGTTAGGTTGTCTGTTTGTGAGGTGCATAAAAATTAAATGGTTATTGATGAAATTCTGCGGAGGAACTGCAGGGGGTCGCAACATTTTTGGTTGATTAGGAATTTTTTTCTTTGCATTTTTTAATATTGTTAAAATAGGTTAGAGACGTTTTGTGCCACTCATCAGATTCACTGTCCCCCGCTACATGTATAAACATGATTCTGTCAGTTGTATGCAAGATAACAGGTATGACACTAATAGACCATCGCTAAAGTGGCACTAATAGACCATTGCTCATTTTTGTGTCCACATTTATGTTTAAAATAAAAATGTAAGTTTGAACAGCTCGTATGCATGATTATCATAATGCACTGACACGTTGTGGATGCTGGCAGTGGTGTCAGTTAACCAAATGGCAGTGTCACCACCACCCTAGTACCTTGCACACATTTAAAATAAAATTTGAATATATGAACCTGTGTATTATTTGAATAGCTTAATATTGAATGCACATTTTATGCAATATACAGTATACGGTTTGCGGGTCCTTGGCCTGAAAAGTGTAAAATTTGTGTTTTCCCAAGTGAAATGTGAAGCAACAAAAATTAATTAGCTTAACTTGCCTTAGCTGGCTCTGCTCTGTCCAAAGCAAACGCAACAAAAAACACCTCAAATGTCCTATATAAACATATATAATGAAAAAAAAACATGAGATTTTACTGCTTAGTCTTTTTTTTTTTTTTTTTGACACCACGAGTTTGACAGACAACCAGAAAAAATGTCATTGGGTCAGTCTTTAAGTGAGGCTAAGCCGACTAGCTGCTAGCTGCAGTTTCATGCTAAGTGTACAAAATACCAGTTCTTTTAAAAAAATCTTGAAAAATCTTATAATGAAATGACAGAGGCTTGAGGGAGACTTGTAAACCACAAATGCCTTAAGTTTGTTCATATATTTACTGTACTTTTCAAAAGGGTTTTGTTGTTTTTCCACTCGGTAATTGCTCCAGGTAGATTCAAAAGACACGGATGTGGACAAGATTTTTATGGATGCACTCAGGCTTCATTTGGCTTTTACCTTCCAGCTACAGTGGGATTCATGACTGAGCAAGTGTTCCCAATTGTTTATTGAAAACAGACCGCTGCAGCCCATATTGATTATTATCACGGACTTAGGGAAAGTGTTTGTTATATTTGGCAACATTTTTAGCAGATCTAGTGGAAAATTCCCACCAACAACATGGGAATCGACTCACTGATTTCACAGACAATAACAACTGACTCTTTAAGGAGTCAGCTTTTCTTAAGGGGGCTGTAAAGATCAGCCCATCTCCTCAAATATAGATAATTGCAATTGTAACTGTTTGGCTCTGATATTGGTCTGGATTGGCAGCTGTTGAAAAAAGTGGTATTTGACCAATATACTGTACTTATGGCCCTAATAAACCACT
Source organism: Brachirus orientalis (assembly GCA_016785285.1). Classification (NCBI taxonomy): domain Eukaryota; kingdom Metazoa; phylum Chordata; class Actinopteri; order Pleuronectiformes; family Soleidae; genus Brachirus; species Brachirus orientalis. The sequence goes on along the minus strand of JAFBJR010019380.1, from coordinate 8,707,499 downwards.
GTCATGTCTCGTCCACACCCTATATTAGCCAAAACTGTATTGTGTGGGTGTTTATGATAAAAAGAAGGTCAACCATGTTTCTTCACCATAAAGTTAAGCCAACTGAGTCTCAAAAGAGCCAGACGTCGATTCTTACTGAACTGACCAGACACCTACAGTATATGCTGGAGGCCTGTTTCCAGCCAGCCTGACACTAAGTCGGACAGACAGACAGCACTGTTTGCGTCCTCAGGAAGTTTCTAATGTGCCGTCCACATTTATCATTTCACTTGCCAGACGAGTAAAAGCACATCTTCCCTTTTTAGCTGTTACGTTTATTTCTTCATGGCGTGTGGCAGGAACCTGCAGGTTTGTTGCGGAACAGTATGTGACTCTGCGGAAGAAAGTGAAGAAAAACATCCAGGACACACAGGTTTTTTGTTATTTTGCTTCTTGGATGTGAATAAAATAAATATTCTACAGTTTATTTCTTTGCAGGACAACTGACATTTGGGGTTAAGGAGCACACATTCTTTACATCTCTGTTTTAATTTAAAATAGCATGCTACCACTTCACTCCCAATTGCATAAGTATGAAGCCATATCTCATTTTTCTGCTGCACATCCACATTTGTGGATTCCACAACTCACATGATGTAGATACAGGCCTGGTGGGAACCTTCAGTATTCGATGTGATAGCGTTTTAGATGGTAGGACCAGTTTGTACAGCAACACGTGGGAGCACTCGCCAGAGGATGGAAACCGCTCTCAAACTCATGTAATGTGGAAGACACATGTTCAAGACAACTTCAAAACAGTGATGTATACAGTACTCCTCAGGAAGGGAGTAGCAGGATGAGGCAGAACAAGAGGGAAAAGGGATCAGCAGACGGAGAGAGTGTTGTTGAAACCAATTAGGTGTTGGCCACATCTGTTCTCTTCTAGACACTTAGTAATTCATCTGTGGTCAATGGCAGACCAGCTTTGCATGGAACGGATAAGATGCGGTCAGACATTTCTCCAGTGTTCTCATGGTGCTTTCCAAAATGCCTTGGCTGCTGCAAAACTTTAAACACTCCATGTGTATTCCAGTGTAAAATGGAATTTAATATTCTTATATTGGCCATTTCTGAATAACTCACTGGTGGTGTATGGCAGCCAGCATATATGGCAGGGAATCAGAGCATCAAAAGCCAATGACTAAGGTTACTTACTCACTGAATCCAGCATATGTGATCCAGAAATTCTGCCTGACTGGTTGAATCTGGATATTTCACGTCTTAAAAGACCAGCAGGTCATAGGATCATTCAGTTTCTCTTGGATCAGTCAGTGTTTACTCTAGAGTCTGCCCCCCTTCTTTCCACATACTTCACATTTTCACATCCAAGTTTGCGTGGTGTGTCAGTGACTATCCTGTCTACAACTGATAGGAAAGATAACCACACAAAAACAGAATCAGGGTCATAATGTTTCCACCTTACACACATCTGCAGCAGTCCAAAATGCAGGCGTTTAAAGCTGTCTCTCCCAGGCTGCAAAACACTTGTCTGTAATTCAAACAAATGCATTAATTCAAGAGGAGTATGAATGGTGTCAGAGCTGAGGCAATGATCCTTAAGTTTTTAAGTAAAATTTAATAATATTGATCATGTTGGGCCAAACACAGATTCGGATGCTGTGAGGGCAAAAGCATCAGCGATGAGTGCGCAGACACACAGACTCGTAGTCTGTGATGCAAAACGATGAAGACAACTTGCACATAGTTGTGGTTGGACAACTACAAGTAAAATGTATGTCAAATTATTCTTTGGAAGTTTGACTAAATGTGTATTTATTTTGTAGATTACCAGATGTGAACAGAAAAACAAACAAACACAAAAACACAGTGCATGCTTAATGTTTTGACTTAAGACTTCCATGAGCCACTGGCAATGGATGTGAAACACTTATTTTTATCCAGCGGTGCATTTTTCCATAATCCTAACATACATTTTTTTACATGAGAGAAAAGTATAATACAGCATTTTTACACAAAAGAGGATTTAAAGGTCGTGTGTAAAATTCCGGTGACTGCAGATAAAATATCACATGGCCAACTTGCACCAACTTATTAACTCTCGCATTCACACCTACTGTAAATTTAGCATCCAAATAACCTCGACATGTTTTTGAACTGCGGGTGGAAACTGGAGAACCCAGAGAAAACCCACACACATGGGGAGAACCTGCAAACTCCATGCAGAAAGACCCTCAGTTGGACTGGCTCACAAACCCAGATCTTTTTGCTGTAAGGCAACAGTGCTAACTATTATTAGTTATTATACATATTTTTAATCATATTAATTAATATTAATATCATATTAATATCAGGAGTCGGGTAAACTTCATGTAAACCGTCATATGTTTACAGTAGCCCACAATGGACAAACAAAATATCTTTTGAGTTCTGCTGCTAACTGAAGGTTCTCCGTCGCACTTAGAAGGAAAGCGTGAGGTGAGGGAGTTTCAACTGCAACATGCACCTTCACCAATAAAACATTGCTAAATTTTACACATGATGCACCTTTTTAATATATGAGTAAAATAACAGTGAATACCTCTGAACTGTTGGACAGCTGCAGTGTTTGGCACCAGGTAACAGTTTCATAACTGGCACAAACAGCCAAGTGTTTGTCTATAAATCTTTTTGGGAAAAAAATGCATTTTAACGAGTGAGTTATATAGAGGGTTTGCTATTATGCTCTGTAGAGTCTGTTTTTATAGGAGCTTTTGATTCAGAAATTAGGCATCTTACTTTACTATACAGTGTATTCAGTGTGTATCTTAGTGATATGACTTATTTTCAATACAATCTTGTATTATGCAAACAGGAATGACTTAATAGTTTTGCTGGTTTGTTGAATTTTCATGTTGCAGAGACTGCAATGAATTCTATATCTTGTCAGCCAGCTGACACTGGCAGAGAATCTACAGACGTAAACAAGCATTTCTACTCCCATTTACACCTGCGGTCAACGTAGCGTCTCCAATTAACCTTAGCACAATGTGCATGTCTTTGGATCGTGAGAGGAACCCACACACACAAGGAGACATGAAAACTACGCATAGAAACAACGTGGTTTTCTGAAATTCCCACCAAAAACTTTCACCCAGAGACTGACATGAAGATACAAAACATGTATTAGTGGATTTAACCTCATGCTACATCCACTCTTTTAAATAAATGAAAGATTGACATAAATAAATAAAAGTTGCAGTGCACTCGATGGACAATTGTTTCACTGTGGGACAAATGATAGTTTGACATCACAAATCGGACACATCTGTTTTCTGTCTGCCACTTCCTTCTTTCTGGAACAGTTTTTCCTTGAAGAGTTTGAAGAGTCACAGAAAGTGTATCATGTTGCTGCCAAGTGTTGCTTCACTCTGCTGATGCAGCAAAGACACTTTATCTTTTTTTTTCCTGATGCGAGACCAAAATTGCCATGACAACAAGTCATTAATCATATGCTGTTTCATGACTATAACACAGTCTAATCAAATAAACCGAACATTGTCACAGTGCACTGCCATGATTCGTAGGCTCTTAATCTTAGTTTCAAAAGCAAAGTGTGGGATGAACGTATGCCAAAATAAAACAAGATGGGCTGCCTGGATTTGTTGGTGTCATTTCCATTTGTCACTGTTTTACCATCAATACGTGTCATAACTGATAAACAATATAATCTCTAACCAACCCACTTTGTTGGTATTTTAAGAATGTTGTAGTTCATAAGGAGGAAATCTGTCATTATCACATTGTTAAAGGAAATCAAATTAGCCTTGACACACTCTTGAACAAACTCCCAGATGACAAAATGGTATCTCCTTGCGTTTAGGATCGCCTCCCTATCAGCAAAGTACTGTATAGTAGCTCAATTCCTCCTCCCTTTCTGCTCACATTAAAGCTCTGCAATACCTGCTGCGATCAGAGAAAGAAATCACCTCTAATTTGCCATAGTTGCCACCGAGACCAATTCATTTTTATGGCTGTCAAATTAGAGGCAAAACAGGAAGTGGAGCTTCCTGTGCTGTAATTTGCTGATGCTGTTGCTTACGTCCAGACAGGGCGAGATCTCAAGTGTTCCTTCCTTGCATCTCTTTTAATGACTCAGCTGGTTCTGTCGGCCCCAGTTTCTGCTCATTGGTAAACTGGCATCAGTGAAAATGGCAAAGGAGGGAACAAGTGCTTAGGTAATGTCTGCAGTTTAGCACAGAAAAAGCCTGTGTTCCAGTTGTAACGCTCAGGAGACGAGCAAAAAAACAGAAGAAAAAAAAAACTTAATTATTTATTTTAATAGTTTTTTTTTTTAAACTTTCACTGTCTCTTTTATACCACTATTTTTAGTCCCGTTAAATGTTTTGTCGTGCAAACCTGTCTAGACATTGAGCAACCGTGGAATAGCCAACAAAGAAAGCAGCAAAATACAGAGGAAGTGCTTCCTTTAGTGAACTAGTTTATAGTATTTGGTGCCTGGGGCAGACAGATGATTGAGGGAAAAAATAAGCTGAACCATGAGAGAAGAGACCGTTTACTTAAACATCATTAAACAATTAACAACAAAATAACTTCTCAATGGTAGTTTCTCAAAAGATGGTCAATTACTGTAGTAAATAAAATATGTTACAACCTCCAAGTGGAATGCTTTATATTTAAGGGGACACCTGAAAAGCCTGAGGGAGTTTCTTTTTCTCTGTCTCACTGGCCTGCCAGTGTAAAGCCAGGGATTTTCAGGAAGTCACTGTGCAAGATTAACCTTTGACTCAAAGATATGTGGATCACAGCAAAGCAAAAGAGAGACAAGTCTGTTCAGACTAGATCGGACATTTAGAGAACAACAACATTCATTTTGCTTCAATTCTGCATGTTAAGTCTTTGTACAAAAAAAAAAAAAAAAAAAAAAGAATAAAAGCTCGTCCTGATGAAGACAGCTCTCACAAACTCATTCCTGAGGTTACATAAAGGGATAGGTGTTTTAATTTTGTGGATTGTTCCAACAGAGCGAGCAGTCTATCCTAAATCAGCTGCGGCGTGGTTTTAATGAGGCAGCAGCAAATGACTGGGTAAGTTAAGTACAGGCCAGAGATCCAGAGCAGCAAAGAAGAAATTTAAGATGGGAATTTTTTTAGGCAAGATCTAATTTGTGCATGGATAAATACTCATATGGTTATAGGGGAGCATGAAGCTGACCGCTAAAACTGTAAAAAAAAAAAAAAAAAGGGGGGGGGATTTAGTCCAAATGAATTTAGTTTTTACAGTAAAATGTAATCTTATCAACTGTGCCTCAGTATCTTGTCTGCACAGACATTTATTTTAAATACTTAATACCATTTATATATTGAGAATCGTGAACAGCACAGAATACAACCCTGTGGGAAACACCAAATTTTGTGTCCCTTTAATACAGACAATTTAAAGTGAAAATCACTAAATTAAGTTCAATAGAATGCAAAAAAAAAAAAATCTAAAATATGGCTATTTGCCTCTGGTTTATAAAGCTATTAGTTACTTGGAATTCTATTTTGCAGCACTGGTGCTTTCCTCTATTAATTAATTTCAAACAGCAAATATCTTGTGTGATGACAAGCTGCACCACAGGTCTTCTTTTAAGTTCTTTCTGCACAAGTATGTGATGATACAAAAACTGAATGATTGATCCTTTAAGCGTGTGTGTGTTGTCAGTGTAGGTCCAGACCAGGAGCAGACGATGAGCCTTGTATGTATGTATGTATGTATGTACGTACATGTGTGTGAGGTTATGTGTGTCTGGAGGTCCCTCTGGCTCCCATGGTTTCTCTCTATATCCCCTCCTCCCTCTCTTTCTCCCCTCCCTCTTTTCCTTCTAACCTCCTCAGTCTCACCCCTGTCTCTCCGCTAACTCAAGCGCCACCTCCCTCCTGCACATGCAATAGCACTCTGCTCTGAAACTGAGGCAGGTTAACCCTTTGCCACTGTATATCCAAGTGAAATTCACTTTGAGTGTGGTCACAGTGGTCAATCCTAAAATCTGAATTTAGGCCTAAATTACAATTAAGATTAGATTTGAGGTTAAAGGTATAGTTTTCTGTGATTGGTGGGTTTTGTGTTTGGGTTGGAGTTAGAGGTGATGAATGCAGTAAATGGGGAGGTGTGTCTTTGTGTGATCGTTCTGCGAAACTACATCTAGGTGTGCGTTTCTTGCAGCTGCACATAATAACTGATGTGAATAATCACAGCCACAAATTATATGCTATCAACTGAAGCCATCACTAAATTGTAACATACAGTAAATGTTCTCTATAAAATTCTTGCTGCAGCTCATAAATTGTTTAATACTCAATTCATAATAGCTTTATTTGCGTTTACAAGCTGCTTTATAGATAGTTGAGATGGACTACTTTCCTTATATTTTCCAGCTCCAGCTGCATGTTTGGAACAAAGCATCCAAGAATCACAAATATGAGAATTGGCTCGACGACTGAAAAGTACCACAATTGGGTGTGGTTTAATATCCTGTTCCCTCAGTTATAATCCTTATTTTATGTTTATTTTTTATTTCCCTGCTTATTGAAATATGGATCGCAGAAAGAGCTCAGGTTTTATGTTTCAAGGTATTTTTTTTATGAGCAATTTGTAAAGACATTTTGAAAAGTCTTCTATAGACACTTCTTCCACAGAGCTTGCTGTTTCATGTTATATTTTTACATCTTATCATTTTCTAATGTCTCACAACAATCAATGAAATAGCAGACGGGTGACACACACTAACAAAAACACAACAGGCTCTCTTGGGAGAGAATGGCAGTAAACAAGAGCCTGCAATCAAACAATCCAGTTGGGATAAGCCTCAGCATCAGACTGTGTCCAGCACAGGATACAGACGAACACAAATAAAGTCAACCGTTTGCCAAACTACTTAAATGAGCACATGGGTTCAGACTTTGTCGAGGGAGCAGTTCACATGATCATTATGTGTGTCAGTCCCCAGCACGCATGCACGCATGCACGCATGCACGCATGCACCAGACAAGTGTGCAAACAGGTACTGCATACTGATCCACTGTAGGTATGTGCATATTTCCACAATCTCTAGGATGATAGAGTGACTGAAAAGAAAGAATAGGAGGGGAAAAGACAGAAAAGGAGAAAATAAGGGAGGCAAAAGGAGAAGGGACTCTGAAGGAAACCAGGTAGACGTTAGGTGTGATGGGGTGAGGGTCCTGCTGGACCATAGGGAGGTGCTGGTGAGCTCCCTTGCCCAGTCAAACCTCTTCTCTTCTGGACACGCACCGAGCCAGTGGAGCCTGGATCCATCCTTTAAGCCCGTCCTCCTCCCCTTCACTCTCTCTCTCTCTTCTTTGCACCCCCTCTTCCTTCTCCTCCTCCTCCTTCTTTTCGTCCTCCTCCCCCTCCTGGCACTCCCTCTTGTCCCCCTCCTCCTGCTCTTCTTCCAGGCCGTATGGGTGCAGTGCCACGTCGCTGAGTGAACTTATTAGACTAAAGAAAAAAAGAGAGGGGGAAAAAAAAGAGAAAAGTGGGGGGAAAAAAAGAGAGAGAAAAGTCCTAAGCACCTCCACGTGGGCAAATGCCTTTTGCTCCTCTTTTGCTCTTTTCACCTCAAATCACTGCTTCTTGTGTATATTTTCTTAATATATATAATTTTAAAAAAACCCAGATGCTCAAAATTTATTGCACAAGAAACCTATAAATTTCTGTTTTATGATTCACACTTGTGTGTGTGAAAGTGTGTGTTTGAGTGTGTGGTGCATGCACTTCTTCATTTCCCGACTGGTGTGAGTCTTAAATATAACCTTCTCCCCCCACAAGATAAACTTCCTGAAACATATGTATTTCATTTGCTGCAACTTCAGTATTTGGTGACTGGAAATGAGTCAGATTCAAGTTCTTGAGATCTCATTTTACACACCATAGAAACAGATGCAGCCCTCATGACAACTGATTCCTTAGAGCTCATTGCCATCTAGTGGGTATTTTGTCAATGACACATACATTTTTGTAGGAGCTTAAGGAGAAAAATGTGTCAGAGATACAGTTTAAAGCTGTTAACTGTAACTATACAGTTCTTATGCTATAAAGTATATTGCTAGAGTATCAGCAGTATTTTCCTGCACACTTTAAACAGCAAGTTTAGAGGAGTTTCCTGTGGTAGCTTCAGCGAAGTTAACAAAAAAATTACAAAACTGTAAAAAATAAAAAATACAGAATACTGAATTGTGATGTTGTTGTGATGAATTGTGATGAACCAAATTACCTGTAAAGTTACAGAAATAAGTAAATGGCAGGTCACAGTCAAAGCAGAGGTATTTAATAGCCTATACACTTACTCATATTCCCTACCTTCAACTATAATTTAATCCCACCCACTAATAGTTTGTTTGTACATCTGAAAAAGTCATAGGAAACTTCAGTGAACTGAAAATAAGTGAGCAAATGCCCAAAGAACTGACTTATCAAATTTAATTACGACATAAATGCAACCATTTTAAAAAGGCTCAAATGATAATCATCACATAAACACAGATATTGTCAAAATATACACCTCAGGCATGAAATGTAATCATTTGGAGGAAGAAACAACCTTTCATTCACATGGTAGGAGCTGCATTTACGTTTTGGCGGAGGAAAAACTGCAAATATAGTGTTTTAGTGATTTATTTGCCCTTTATAGGTTTTTCATTCATTAAGTTAAATGAAATAAGTGAACTGTAATCACAAATATAACCCTCAACCATGAAATGAATTCAAACTAAACAATCTCTCAGTCGCAATCATTGTTTGAATAGGAAAAAAATGCTGTTTTTTTAATTGGATTAGCACTGCATAGTTCATGTAAATTTGTCAAATGTGCCCCTCAAGATTAATGTCAAACTGTTATCACTCATAAAAAATATTTCAGTAAAAAAAAAAAAAGCAAAGTCTGCATTTGTGGCAACAGAAAAACAATCGGTTTCACTGGCCAATTATTAACTAGGTCTAAATGACTAAGGAAGCTATAATCTCTTAAATATAACCCTCAAGCATGAAATTTTGAGGAAGAAAGAATCCTAGTCACAAGGCAGGAACTGAAATCAGTTATTTGCAGCTGCACTCATTGTTTGACAATGACCGTAAAGGTAAATAAAAGACTAAAGTAACTTGATATGAATATAATCTCTTAATATCCCTCAAGATTGATGTTTCAGCCACAAGGAAAGAGATACATTCAATTTCAGGCAGCTGAAAAACTGCATCATATTTTTGTAATGGCCCTTTATGTGTATTTTAATGGGTTAAAATGAGTAAGTGAATTAATCAATCAATGCTCAAGCTGTCATTTTGAGGAGGAACAAGGTGGGAGAAGATTTATTGCCAAAACAGCATTCAAAGAGTGAGACTTGGGCGGAAAATGATTAATTCAAATTTATTAATAATAAATACAGTAAAGAAGTTTTACACTGGTCACTTTCACATTTGTTGTTTTTGGTGCATAAGGGAATAAACTTTTGAAAGTAGGTTCTTTCAGTCCAATGGACAGTGGCTCAGTAGAAATGCACCACCTGGAATCCCCGTAAACATCTGAAAGCCTGTGCATCCAGCTTCCCCATATCAATTAAATTGTGTTCCAGCTGCACTTGTATGAGCCTGCTGGGCCTCAGACTATTACTGCCCCAACAGAACGCATCACGAGGCACAGATTCAATCTTATTGTGCATTAAAGCTACTGAGTGCAAGCCCTGTGGCAGCTGTCTAGGCACTTGGAGCAAGGTGTTGTGGCCCAGGTCTAACTGGTGCAGGAGAGATAATGTCCTGAAAGCACCTAGTGCAACTTGGGAGATCTTGTTCCTTCCCAAGCCTAAGTGTTCTAGGTTTTTCATGTTGCTAAATGCTGCTTTCTTTATCACGGATATGAGGTTTCCTTTCAGATTGAGAGTTTTTAGTGAGTTTGGAAGGTGTCGAGGAACTTGCTTTAGTTTATTCCCTTCCAAGTTGAGGCTTTCCAAGTGAGTAGAATTCAGGAGCGAATCCCTGAGAAGACCTTTGTTTGTGAGTCTGTTTGCACTCAGATCTAACACCAGCAGCTCTGATATACCATTAAAGGCTCCTTCACGAAACTGCTCAATGTGATTCCCTTTGAGATACAACTCCTTGATGGACAGTGGCAAACCCAAAGGAACCTCCGTCAACTGGTTGTGATTCAGGTTCAGAGTGCGCAGGTTACGCAGAGGAGATAGCACCGCGTTAGGGAGAGACTTGGATTCATTCCCTAGGCTGTTGTTGCTGAGGCTCAGAACCAAAAGGCCGGGACACCGGGCCCAGGCTGCCTCAGACATCACAGTCAAACGGTTACCGTCGAGGCGAAGCTCCTCAAGAGAAGCAGGGAGATCAGTTGGCACACTTTCCAGAAGGTTTTTCTCCAGGTAGAGGCGTTTCAAAGCTGGGACGCCCTCAAAGGCTCCCTCTATGGCGCCATCTGTGAGCCCATTGTTGCTCAACACAAGGAACTCCATGGAGACGTACTGGTTGAGCAGGTCCAGCTGGATGCTGTGGATGTGGTTATTCATGAGGAGGATGTAGCGGGAATTATAGGGAATACCATAAGGAATTTTGTCCACACCTTTGTCTGAGCACTGGACCACTCTGAAACACAGCATGAGACTCAGGTTACATTTCTTAACAACTATGCTCATTGCACATATACATTATATTCCATACACATTTCATTAAATATGTGTCAGTTCATACTTTCATCCTTTTTTTTTGAGCTGTCCTGCCGCTACAAACACAAGATTGCTATCTATCTTTAAACTGTAGTGTGCAGCTTTTAAATATAGTCAAATGTCTGTTCCATTCAAACCATTTTCAAATGAGGCAATAAAATACCATGTCAGCTGCACACGACTCTGTGTTTCTCAGTATAGCAGTGTTCTGCTTTGTGTCTGTGATGACTCAGTGATGCGATTTTACAAGATGAACCTAGGGTTGTCCTTTCAGAAACTCTGCAAGCACGATAACTTTCTTACCTCCCATAGCAGGCACACTCAGGTGGACAGTAATTGTCCATAAAGTAAGGAAAGTGCGTAGGTGTGGTAACCTTCTCCTTCCTCTCTGATGGCTTTTGGGTTTTACTGGCCTTTTTTCTTTTCTTTTCCTTGGACCTTTTAACCGTCTTGTTTTTACTACTTCTGTTGATTTTCATTGGCCTCATTGAAGGCGTTTTGGCAGCTGTCAGATGTGGTCGTTCTGAAGGTTTGGTCATTTGTGGTCGGGGAGGAGATGCTCTGGTGTCATTTTCCACCAGCTTATTGGATTTTGGTTTGTCAATGGGCTGTGTCGTGTTTGGTTTATGTGTAAACCTGACCAGTTTAGCTGTTGATATGTTTTCATTTGATTTCGGTGTTGGATTTAGCCATTCGCTGCTTGACTCTTTGAAGATAAACTGTGCTACGTTTGGTTTTGGTGTTGCTGTGTGCACACTGGCAGAAATTTTTCTCTCTGGTTGAACAACAGTGTTTATTTCTTGTGCCTCATGTGTGGTGTTTGGCTCCTTCTGCACAGGTTTAAACCATATTTTTTGGTCAATTTCATCTTCTAAATTTGAACCAGCCTTTGATTCCAGTTGATTCTGTTTGAGGTGATGGCCAGGAGTCTGCAACACCTCAACGAGGAGGTCTTGAAGCAGCGAGACGGACCTCACCTCGCCAGGAACCACTGTTGAGACTGTGGGGCTGGGAAAAGTGACAGCAGGAAGAAATGAATGAGGGCTAACTGAAGCATGAGAGCTGGGAGGGAGAGAGGAGATTGGAAGAACCTGTGTGGCTGTAACCAGAAAGTGTGGAGGGACATGATGATGATTTCGAGGAGGGGGAGGCAAAGTAGGAGGATTTTGAGACTGGGTGATAACTTCAATTGCTGCAGGAATGTTTGTCTCCACCTCTGCTTGAGCGGAGGACGTTCTTGACAGAGGAACTAGTGTGTGATCCTCATTCTCTCTTTCTATCCAGTCATTATGTCTGGCATTTTTAATGATCTTTTCCTCCTCATAAGTGTGTCCTCTTGTCTCATAAAGACTAATCCCTGCAACTAGCTCACTTTCTCTCTCCTCTTCCACCATTTCTTGTGTCAGCTTCTCCACTGGATCACTTTCCCTAAACTTCACATCCATTTCAACATATTTTTTATTCTCTTGTTGCCTTGAATTATGACTTTGGAGCATTTTCCATTTTTTGGTGTCATCTGAATGTATTGTTGGAGTTCTTGGTGACTTCCAAACCAAATCCTCTCTTTTCTGCACATCAGCCTCTGTATCTAAATCTTCCACCATATCAGCCACAGGCTGTTCCTCTCCTTTCTCTCCCTCCCTTAAACTGGCCCTTTCAGAAAATGTCTCACTTCTCTCCTCACGGCCTCTGATAGCTTCAGTTCTTCTCACGGGGTTTGTCTCCAGACTAAATCCTTTACTCGTCTCTTGCAGTTCTGCTTTGTTGTCCATGTGTCCTCCAGGTTCCCTCTCCTCAGCTAAAATATAAACATCTCTCAGTTCAGACTGGTGGTTGCTCTGTGTGACACCTGCTTCTGAAGAACAAAAAAACTATTAATACCAATCATGCTGCAGACAAGTAACCCATGGCATGTTTCCTTTGAAAGGCCCATTAAATAATTTGCATGTGAGTGTTTATGACCTGTTAAGGGCAAGTAAAGTCTAACTTCTCAAAGTGGTAATGTGATACTTACTTGGCTGTAAAATGTATGAATATCCAGGAACTGTGCAGAACATGAGCAGGAGTAGGAGCCCTTCCATTTTATCTAGGGGAAAAGCATTGGATGAAAAAAAAAATCTTTAAATACGTGAAACAACACTTTTGCACAGATTTGAATCATTTTAGTTCGTCTTTTGTTAATTAATGTCACAAGGCCAACCTGTTTACAATCCTGGTTCCTGTTTGACAGCTCAGTACAACAACCTGGAACAGTTTTAACACCTTGATACGTGGTCATTTTATTTAATTTTAGAAGGTGTTTCAAAATGTAAATTTGAATTAAAATAAAAAAAAAGCAGTTTATTCTCTGCTAGACTGATTAACAATAGGAATGTGTTTAATGATTGCATGGGAGTATATTGTGTATTTATGAATGTATATATAGATTGATGACCGACAGATATAAACAAAATAAATTAATTAACTGAAATTCAAAATAGAATTTATCACCCACATGTTATATAATATAAACTATAATATAAAATACCTTTTGCCCCCTGCATTTTGTTGCCATCACATGTTTATGTGCAGTTTCGCAATTTCAATATTCTTGAAATACTTTTTTTTTTTTTTTTTTTTTTTAGAGAGAGAGTTGGGAAATCAATAAAACAGGGTTAAAAGACATTACCCAAACAAATGTCACTGATAATGCAGCACCTTTTGTTGAGTCAGCCTAATTTATGAGCACAGCATACAATCTTAATTTGATAAAAAAAAAAAAAATTAAAAAGCACAATGTCCACATGCAGATTCTCTAAGGCAACAGTTACCATTTCCATAACTCAGAAAAGAGTCTTTGAATTTCACATTAGCATCTCTATATGTCCACAATAAGCCTTTCCTTGACAATGCAATACATTAAGTCAGCTTGATTTATGAGTGCAGTCCTTACCGATGAGCTGGGCCTCCTTGTGTGCCAAAGTGAATAAGTCAAAGTTATTCCCTCGACCCTACACCTGTCCCTCTGTGTGGACTGAGAAGGCCCTTAAGAAATGTGGCAACCTTTGAACCACACACACCGACTGCCACGGGCCATTCGTGCCTTTAAATGATGCATTTCAGTGTCCCTCTCTTTGACTGAGCTTCACACACACACACATGCACACGCACACACACGCACACTGTATGAGCCATAGTTAACACTCCTCAAATGCCTTTATGTGGAGGAGAATTCTCACACTTACCCTCAACGTCACAGGAATCTGAGGGATCAATAGCAGGAAAGAGGAGGGGGAACGTTCAGGAGAGGGGTCAAAGGTGACAGTTACTTTTTCCACACAGGTTACTGTTTGCTCCGCTAAGAAGAGCCACATTAGCATCCATGTGGCTGAGTGACAAGGAGCCCCTGGAAATGTGCTGCTGTACTTCAGGAAGTCTCAGGGTCCCTGATGCTAATGTGTAACTTCATGGATATCTTGTGTTCTTTCGCTAGAAGGTTCTACTCAGTTTCGTTACAGATTTAAAGGTCCAGTGTGTCTGTTTTAATTGAAATTATTTTCGTTTGGCAAAATAAATAAATAAAAATACACTTTTTTTACAATTAAGTGAATGTATGAATTACTTTTTTATTAACACAAAACTTAACACCTTTTGGTTTTTAATGAAGGCCCCGGCAGGTTCTGGTGAGCTGAGAGATATTGGGCTGCAACATGCAACTCCGCCAATAGATGTTGCTAGATCCTACACACTGGTTTACTGAAAGAGCCTTCTCTCACCCAGTCACAGCAGCTGAATGTAAAAAGGGGGTATTCATATGTGACTACAATAATATAGTTCAAAATTACAACTTGATATTAGGCCTGAAAAGAAAAAATGTCAAAAGAATATACTAAAAAAGGCATGTCATGATTCCAAACAAATTCAATATTCTTGTTTTGTGTGATATAACAGTTATAACACAAAGATTTTCCAGGAGAATGAAACCTCGCATTTTTATTTTTGATGTTTGTGACTTTTTCAACTCTAATATGTAACTTTTAATGTACTTTTAGTAAACTTTTAACATACAAATTAGGTTACATTGTTTCTATTCACAAAGACCAGAGGCAGAAAAATAACATCAGCAACAACAAAAGTCACTGCTCTTACACACAAGGTAAATAGTAAAGAAATACCAGCAATATGGTCCGAAGTGAGATTTAGAAATGTGCTTTTATTTTCCACAAAACCAAACATTCTCAGTCATTCCAGACAGCCTCTTGGATGGTCTAGTTTTCCTTCATTTATAATTTAAAACACAAAGATTTTGAATTTGTTATGATATAAAACAGACAAAATTAAGAATATAGGAATAAATGAATAACACAAGGTAATGTAATGACTGTGCTACCAATCCATAAAGTATAAGTCACAGTTCAAAACCACCATAAAATGTCCCAATTTAACAAAACAAAACACAAACAAATAGAGACTTTATTACTTTAAAATTAAAAGGTAAAAACTGAAGCCCTAATGAAAATTATAGTGTCCATTATATCACTGAGGTGAGTCATTAGATGACATGGACCTCAGCTGGAAACAAGATAGGAAGCAGTGATGGATTTATCTGTTTACCTTTGCTGAGTAAGTCCCAAAAATAAACAAAACACATACATATACTAGCACAGAGATGCATCTCTTATAAATGCTGAATTTTAGCAGAGAATGCTCTCCTTTCAGATTTTACATGTTTTTTTTTTAATATTTATTTGTATTTTAATTGTTTTGTTTATTATTATTATTATTATTATTATTATTATTATTATATTTCATTATAATATAGTTATTATAATATATAATTTTATATTATTAGTGTGTATATTGATGTGGACTAGTATATATGTAACTCAATTTGCCACTTAAGTTTGGAACTATAAACGTGTGAATGTTAAAGTAATATTTCAAGGGGTGTTCTATTCTATTCTGGGTTTTTTTTTTCTATTCTGGTTGGACAAGCTGGTTCTATTCCGTTCTATTCTATTTAAAGTACAAAATATGAGCTGTGAATAAGTCAAAATCACTGAACTGCTCCGTACGCCACACTGTAGTACCTTGCATTAGCCACAGAGAGGCAGAACACACCCACACATGATTGCACTGTTTGCCTGAGAGTCATGTTTTGCAGAACACTAGCAGGGAAAACAGAGCAGAGGTGTTGGTGTGATCTTTGCGTCTGTGGCCAAATTCGATCCTGTTCTTCAGAAGCGTGACGGCAGAACCACCTGATCCCTGAATGACAGTCAAATGTGTCTGACTGAGCTGAAAACCCACAAGAGGAAATGGACGAGCCTTTTAACAACTTGAGCTGTGGCATCTCATTTCCTGTTGAAGGTGACGTAATGTGATGAGGAGGAGGTGTGAAAGGCAGCCATAATGAAAGGGGATGTGAGATGGGGGTTGTTTTTAATTACACCTGCACCTGTTTAAGGATAAAAGCAACAGACTATTTCGGTGTACATACACCCGCTGTTTACACGTCTCTTCCCTTTAACTCGAATTATGACACACATGAGGTTAAAAGCTCAGGTTTGTGCTGAGGTCCTTAAGTGGCCTGGCAGTTGAGTGTGGAATTTGTATGTAAGGCTGAATGGGTTTACAGTATGTATGTCCACGGCTACAACATTTTAGTTTAAAAATGTTGTGTATATATATATATATATATATATTCACTACCTGGTTGTTTATTACTATGCTACAGAGAAACAGCTCCATTAACACTTACAGTTCCCCCACTTAACAGAAATCCTTGTTCTACCTTCCGCCATCATTGTTTTTCCTTAGTTGTATGCTCTAAAACTAAGCAAAGGAGAGGCAACTTCCTGTTTACACCAGCATGTACATGCCCAGTGTAACTGAATGGTTACATGATATATACGTTTATGGGCGTATTAGCCACTCCGTCCTACAAAAACATCGGGAACACGGGGAACAACCTTGTCTGAGAGTAGTGTTTTAGCTAAATGGGATTTTATTGGCCAGTGATCGTGCTGGAATATTTGCATACAATGATTTGACTGGCTGATGCTTGGAAAGTTGAACATTTCTCAACTAAGCAATGAGCTGTAATGCAGCTGGGTGACACTTGGCATTGCTTCATTTAAAGACCCAAAAACATAATATTTAAATAAAAATATAGTAGTGTGGATGCAGCCTAATAGTGAGTAAAGGTGTAATTTTGGTAATGTGTCCAGGGCCACTGCAGAGCTTCTGCTGTGCTATGATGGAGGCTGTTTTAATTGGACAGATAACTGATGACAGCATTAACGCCGCATGCCCAGGGGGTTTTCTGGACCAACACACACGCAATCCAATTTACAATAAACAGACCAAGTGTTATGAAACTGGAGGGCGTAAACCCATGAACCCACAAAAAAAACTTGGTAAAATGAAGTATATGGAAATACATGCAGTAGAAGGGAGAACGCTTGACTGACAACACGCCTGTGTAAAAACCCTCCCCCCACCAAACTATTCCATCTGCTCAGAGTCTGTCTGCTGCATTAGCGGCGGTGGCAGTGGGGTTAACAAGGTCAAAGGCTATAGGTCACAGACTGCGATCAATTTGTTGGCTAAGAGCGTCAGGCACACATTTGTGTGTGTGTGTGTGTCTAAGAGTGTGGTACTAGTGACTGACAGCACACAATGGGAACAGAGTTGCTTGTTCTCTCAGATCATATTCCTCATGTTTCTCGTGACACTTTGCACTGCCACACCTTCATTTCTGTACAGTGTGTGCAGGGTGTTTACACTGTAAACAAAAGCTATGACTGAAAAACCAGGTTGCTTTTAACTGGAAAAAGAGATCCTGTTCTCCTGCACTGGAGCTCACCTGGTTAGACAAAGGTTTTATAAAGAGGCTGATGTGTTACTATGAAATGTTTCTTTTGCTGTCACTGTGAATATGATCATTGTGATATAACTTGTAAACTTGACTTGAATCGCTGCCTTAAAAACAACTCCAAGATTTGCTTTGTTGCATTTGAACAAAATGCCCATGTTTAATTGGTGATTAATTATACTCTTCAGAAAATTCAACTGATCTTTTAATTAAAATGATACATTGAACTAGCTAAGAAACGTGCATGGATACTTTTAATTCAAGTTTCAGTAAATTAAGTGATGACGTTATAATGACTTATTATTCTTACACAGATTTAAATATGTCTTATATACTTGCTTATCTTTGCACATAAAAATACAATAAAATCTTATTTAGTATTTCAATCCCAGTAGCAAACATATTAATTTATTTCCAGAATCACCTTTTTTACTGACATTGCTTTTAACAGTTTCAACAAAATACAGTCTGTATCAGTCAAGTGAGGATAAAGTAATCATTAACAAATACCGACTGTGCAGTTCAAACATGTTTTGGCAGCAAAACAGAGACACTGTCAAATAAGAATAATATTATTGAGCAACTGAATATTTCAACATTAAAAAAAGTAAGAGTAAATAAAACTTTATTTATATATGTACATTTTTAACCCTTTCTTTTCTTTCATCCAAATATTTTTCCTGCTTTTTTTCCTTCCAGGAGTGACTTGGAGCCATGATAAGCAGAGGCTCCACTCTAACGCTGTTGTCTTAACCCTGTCTAGAATAACTCTACCAAATTAAACTTGTGTTTTTTTTGTATAAAAATGGAGTTCTTGTGTCAGTGAGTGCAACATGGCAAAAAAAAGGGGAAAGGGAGAGAAGATGGAACAGGATGACAAATTGGAATTTTGAGCAGAAAAAAAAGGACAATTTAGAGTCATTTTACTCTCTGCTGAAAAGTGTACACTAAATCACTATATACAAACTAAAATGAGATTAATTCTTGTGTGTTAAACCAGCTTGTCTCATCTATAGGTCAGTCAGCTCCATGAACACTAGAAGAAACCAATAAAAATATGTAAAGCTTGTGTGCTTAGGACACTACATACTGTATACTCCAAATCTTATTAATATGGTTTACAGCTTACAAACAGACCAGGACATAAAGGGACATTTTGTACTATTACATGATACAATAATACTGATATTTTATTGTAGTTTTAAGTGTTTGTCCAAGAAGAGTAACAATCTCTTCTCTTTCAGGAACTCACTTCTGGAGGGGAAAAAGAAAAGCATAGCACAGTAGGCTACTTCACTTTTATTTTGAGCTCACATTATGTTAGACGCTGTGAAATTACCCATTTATAATAGTGACCTGCCAACATACACCCGACTTTTAAAATGAATGGGAGATGGCTTCGTGATTTATTGCCTGTTACACCTGAAATTAACCGTGAAACTAAGTACAACCTCTGCGGACCATGCTCTCGTCTGGCACAGCCACCCCTCTCTCTCTCTCTCTCTCTCTCTCTCTCTCTGCTGTTCAGCTCATTACTAGATGTTGATGAATCCTAAACGCACCTGTGTTTGCCGCACAATACTAGAAAAGCACCAACAAACTTAAATGTACAAGCATTTGAAAACAGAGGTTTTTAAAACGACAACAAATCCATTGAGTTTTTTTTATTTGTTTTTTTTTTGGTCCCCCTTCAGAGTGGAGAAGCATAAAAGCATCTATTCGACTGACATTTGGCCGTCTGAAAACAGGAACAGTGAAGCACTGCAGCAGAGCGGCTCCCATTGTCCTGTAAATGACTCCTTTGTTGCTCCAGAGTGACTCATATGTTGCCACGATCTCTATTTAGAGCATAATGATGATACTGCCCTGTGTGTGTGTGTGTGTGTGTGCTTAACTAATGACTATCACCTCACCATATGCTTCATGACGCATGTGTCAGCTTGACATATTCCAATTGATCAGGTGGTCTGCCAAAACCGACCATCTTGTCTTATTTGTTTTTTATCCCACGTCGACATTAATGGCCTTGATATGGGAATGTAGGAGCAACAGGTGTCGAGTATGTGGGTGGAAAATGTACAGGATGTATATGGGGTGGCATTGTTTCAGCAGGACACAGGGCCAGATGAACAAACAGCGTTTTGCTGCTGGGTGACGTGGGTCGTTAACTCTGAGTTAAATATTCTCCAGATCTATTAGGCAGTCTGTCACCGGCTGATGAATGACAAGGTCACAGCTTCATATTTATTTATTTGTTTTTTTGTTTTGTTTTTTATTCTCAGAACCTCGTGAAAGCATCAGCTAAGATTATAAGCATCACACATTATTTGGACCACTATTTGCCATTTTGTAAGTCCCTAAGTGCATAAAACTTTACATTTTGGCTTTTTAATATTTTTTTTATTAAAAAATAAAACTTTGTTGTTAGTTAATAGTTGTGTTTTATCATATACAGAATATATATATGTAGGCCAAACAATCAATTATCATGCAACAATTATCAGGAATCAGATGCTCTGATTTCTAAAAATCAGCCTAGACATCAGCCATAACAAATTAATTGCAATTAATGTGAAATGTGAAAAGAAAAAGTGACTGGAGTCATCCTCGATGTAACAGAGAACCAAAGCATCTTTCAGTTAACTTATAGTCTTCTGGCTCACAACTTCTCTTCATCTGCGTCACATTTCTCAGAAACATTTCTGTATGTTTTCTGCCCAGCCACTAATTACAATCATAGCAAGTTTTTTTCCAAACATGGCGATGCTGAAGAAACAACATCTCGCACTGCAGTCGGTGTACAAACCAAAAACAGATTTAGCAGTGCAAGCGTTCATCAGATGTTCAGGAAACACAGATGCAAGAGAAAAGAGAAGACTTAAGTTGCTAAAGGTTTTTATTAACCATATCTCACATCAAAAGAAGTGTGTGATGTGTTTACAGCTTGTCTTTCTTTGCTCCACTGCTACATTTGTAATCACCGTACAGCCTTTGTTTGTACAGACTTTTTGTTGAAGAACCTGATTTTGAATGTAATGCGTTAAACTGTATAGTGGAAAAAGAAGAAAAATCCAAGTAATACCTGTAGCATTTTAACAAGAAACTTGTCTTCTAGTTTTCTCTGTGTGTGTGTGTGTGTGTGCATGTGTATGTGTGCGTGTGTGTGCGTGGGTGGTAATGGGGGGGGGGGGGGGGGGTGTGTGTGTGTGCGTGGGTGGTGATGGGGGGGGGGAGTGATCGTGCACGGCGTGGGGCCCTTGTTATTATGTCCCGCTGCTTTTCAATACAACAGCTGTGTGAGTCTCCAGCCGCCTCCAAACAAGGCACAGGCTGCCTGGCAACTGCACTCCCATTGGCCAACTTTCCCCCCCTCCTTTGACCAATCACACGGGCCGCACGTTTAGGAAGTGAATGGGGAGAGAAAAACAACAGAGACAGTGAGAAAGTTTGCCATGAAGAGAGAGAGAGAATAAAAGATTGAGAAGCTATTTGTAATTTCAGGCATTAATGTTTGATTAATAATGACCTTTATACAGTCAGGTTTTATGCCATAGTCATTTTGACCTTTTATTTATTGGAAGAGAGCAAAAACTAATCCACACAGTCATTTTCTGGACTCAGTGCCTGTCTTTTCTTTGTTGTCACGACCAAAACGTCATGTAAACGGAATAAAAACTCACATGTAATAAAACCCACATGAAACAAATCTGGTGCAGAAGAAGAAAAGTTTTGACAAAAAACACTCCTCTAGGTGTCTGGCCATCATATGAGGGACCCACATGTACACATTTCTCAGGGTCTTTTAACCCATGTTATAGACTCGTTTAGAGTGACAACAAAACCCGGCGACTGGTCTTTTGTTGTTGCCGACCTGGTGTTTTTGCAGGCTGAGACATGCCACTGCACAAACCTGCCTTTCCAGGGCTTTGAGTGGGCTTTGCTTACTGGGGGGATTTGAGTCACATCTCTCGGGAATAATGGGTGTTTGTTTTACAGTAGCCGTGACGCATTTGGTTGCTAGATGTGAGGTCGGCAGACGAGAAAAGAGTTGTGGATGACAAACAAGTGTGAGTGTAGATGAGTGGGTGGGTGCTGGGCTTGTATACATCCTGTAATTAAATTAATCAAAGCAATGGGCAAATCTCTTTGAGAACGTTCAGGTACATACACACACACACACACATCATCATCATCATCAGGATATGCAATCCTTTCTCACAGAAGTGAGAAAGAAGCCAGGTGGCCTATGTGATGTGGTGAGGAATGCTTAAAACTGCTTATTAAGCAAACAAAAAGAAAAAAAAAACAAACATGTACCAAACACTCCTGTAATTGCTGACAGACACATTTCCAATGAAAACACACCCAGGAACACATACATTCAAGTATCACCAAGGATCAGTCATGATCTAAAATGGACAACAATAAAAATAAATAAAATAAACAATGTGTTATCACATAAGAAGTGCAACTCTGAGTCATTGGACATTCTGACCACCAGGAGCACCACAACATCACGGTTCTCATTGCACACACACACACACACACACACAGCAACTGTAACACTGTCAACTTTTATGACGGCAACATTTTACATTCACTCTGTACAACCACTCGGGTGGTTGGTCATACTTGTTGATATTATTCTGCCTCTGTTTGGCCTTCACGAACATAAAAAAACGACGGAACATAACTTGTTTGCTCTGTCCTTTGCTTGAAAACAGGCTCTGCCAAGCAAAACTATCAGACCTGACTGAGGGTAGCGATTGGGTGTGTACAGCAGCAGTGCAGCAGAGTCAATTATGCAACGACAATATTGTGTTAAGCTTTCATATCCATTAAAATGCCAGGCTTTTCCTTCTGCCTATATGCAGCATTAATGATTTCATTCAAGCTTGTCACCTTTTTCTGAAAGTACTTAATAATTAAAATGACTCATTAGATGATTAATCTATTGTCTGGTTCCTTTCTCATTTATCACAGAATTTTTGGAATATATACGGGATATTAATAATTATTATTTTATTTTACTAAGTCAGTTTAATAGATATAATAAATGTGTGTTATTGGGGGTAACACTTGAGTGCACTTTTAGAGAAACAATTTTATCTTGCTGATTAATTAATAAAACGGTTTTCCCTCAAGAGGGAAGCAAGTTTTCTACACCCAGATGAAGTATGAGTGTGTGTGAATTTAATGATTGAAGCCTCCAAAATAAAAACATTTTAACTTCAAAACCAATTATAATTGCCTTGAAATTTTTGGTATAAAGTGTCAGTTATTTGCAGAGTAAAACAAAGCCTGTGGGGCTGAAGCTGTAAATGACTAATACTTAATTAAAAAGTGGCATTAAAAATGTCATATTTAGTATATTTTGTCCTTAAAATAAACAACTTTTATATTTTCATATTTACCCAAGTATATCAGTAGCACATTTGGAACCCTTTACACAGTATTTGCACAGTCTGTAGCCCATTTCTCCCATAATGACACAGTCCATTAATTGTTTTGTATCTTGATGAGCCATCTTATTTTGTAATGACATCCCCTGTAGCCTGAGGTCATAACAGGCACTAACTGTAAAATCACCACAGCTGCTGAGGCGGGAGATGCCGGGAAGCACCAGCAAGTTGCCATAAAAAAGAAAAAGTAGTCACACTGGTGTTAACGGTGCGCTTTTTTTCCTGCTTTAGGATTTGCACTTTCATCTTGCTTCCTTTACTACAGTGCTAATGCTTATTGTGTTGATGATGTTCCTGTCACCACGGGGCCGTAGGTTTTACTGTGGCTCCATCAGCACACACAAATTTCATGGAAATCATGATTGGAATTATACAGTTTACTTCATACAGTGAAAAGAAATTGCTCACTATGAGGTGGGCACCTTGACAAGTGATCCGCAGACCAGCCATTCCCGAACATACAAGTGCCCACTTTGAAATCTGAAAATCCTCTGAGGTCCACAGCCAAATCTTAAATCACAACTCTGATCAACACACAAGACTAGCATCGATAATTCCCATCTATATTGCTGTTTTTTCATGTGAAGAGGAAGATACAAAAATTAAGTCCATATTAATAATCAGTCCACTTGACTGAACCTGCATATCACATGCATGTGGTGATTACAGCATGGGCTCCATGTAATATTTGAAAGGATTAGCTTCACAACAATGCGTAGTTATCCATCACCCTAACTAACAATTTACCAAATACTAAAATGTTAGGCCTGTATGCTGACCGGCTGACGCTCCATACTTACTCATAAAAAGTCACAGGATTGCTATAGTCATATGTTACCAGCTATACTCAGTCAGACAGAAGAAAAATACTTCAAGTTAATTTAAATAAAATAAAAATTTAAACCATATTTATTTATATTTGATTACCTTTCATGGCCCACCTGCAGTACCATCACAGCCTGCGTTGGGAATCACTGCATTTGCAGCACATTTGGTTGAAAATCCAATGTGTATCATGAAAGAGGGTTTATTGGATGAAACTGAATATACTACAAATAAGTATGTATAAGGGAGGCTTCCATCGTGCAGTACCACATTTCCTTGTCCAAAGAACAACCAGAGCATGCGTTCTGCATTTGGAAGCCAAAGGAGCTTCACATCCTTTGTGGTTCCAGAATTACAGACTGGACCTTTAAGATGTTTGCATTTGAGACATATGTGTTTATTTGATGAAGTTTGATTTCATCCCAATTCACACTTTGGCCCATGTGACTTTAGCGACTCTCGTGGTGCACAGGGGGGAAACAGTGACAGTGATGAATCACATCTTGGCTCATGTGACCACAACAACTCACATAACCGTTATGTTAATGACCCCATGGTGCCACCAAGGGTTTATAAACCTGGAGACTCCCACACCAAAATCAGAACTGAAGAAGCCTCTTGGATGAGAGGAGAAATACCTTCAAGAACCTAACAGAAGACCAGTTGCCTTTTTTTAGCACCTGAAGGACTCAAACTGCTTGTTTTTTTTTTTTGTTTGTTTTTTTTCCATCTGTGTCGTGTGTGTGTTGAGCTGTAAAGCCCACCGATTTAAAAATATTTCATTCCAGGGTTTCTGTTTCTCAATCCTAGTCACAGGGACTCACTGCCCTACATGTTTAGAAACACCTGTGTGCTGGACCAGGGAAAACATCTAACACAACTAGTTTTAGAGATGCAACAGCATCACTATCACATTTGCTCACCAGGTGCAAACTGTTCCTTTTTCCTTTTATGCTTTTATATGTGTCGTATCTCTTTGATTATTCGCATGGCATCCAGCCAAAATTGCATCATATCATTCTATAATCTTGCATAAATCCAAACTGAAAAATTGCTGCTCAAATCAATAAAGGGCACCTCACCTTCTCCATGTGCGTGAAAACAGCCCCAAATTGCTCCCACTATGTTTCCCAGACAACCCCAGCCTTAATCCATAGAGTCCAGTTCTGGATTACCATGTCTGCTCCACCCACCATCACCCCATTATAGACAGGATTGTATGAACTGTAAAAAACACACACCCACAAACAAGGACACCACCGGCTCCCAAAACTTGCCAGACATCGCTCTGTTTTCCTGGAAGTAGTGATTACACCTGTCATTTCCTCAGATTAGTTGGCGTGGAGTAGATTTGAGAGGATCAACTCCACTCAAGACAAACACAGCATTTAGGCTGATTTCCTCTCCTCTGACAGGATGGAGAAAACATGGAAAATATCAAATGTACATTTGTTTTGTTTGCTGCATGAGAACACGTTGCCATAGTGACCATGATACCATGATTTCTTGGTGCGAGTATTTCTGCTCTAGCAGATGGTTTCAATTCAGCGAGTGTTTTCAACTGGTGGCGTGTAAATGAATGAATGAGGGAAAAGAGAGAATGTGTGAATTTCTATCACACATGTACATGTGAAGACCTGTGTGTGCGCATGTGCCTGTGCGCGTGTGTGTCTGTGTTGCATCGTTGCAGAATATGTGTTAATGGTTGTGAATGGAGATGAAAACCTCATTAGCAGATGGTTCAGTAACTGTTTCTGGAGCTTCAGCGGAACTTTCATTAGCCATGTGATCTCTGATGACCTTATTTTTCTTCTCTTATCCCAACAAAAACATGCCAAACCGCTAATGTAGTCTCTCTTCATGAGCGTCTCTCATTCTCCACCAGCTTTTTTTTTTTTTTTCCACGGCTGATAAAAACCATTTAGAACAGCTCATGCAGAGACGTTGAAATAAACAGCCAATTTTTGCTTTTTTTTGGAGTAATGAATGAGCAAAATGCTTTTTAGAGTTTGACACTTGATCGGAAAGATGCTCTGACATGTGCCGCATGCTTGCGATGCTTGTGATCGGCCATTTTAAAGCCTTGACCAAAGTGTGAAGACATGGAGTTGTGGAGTTAGCTGTCAATCAAAGGGTGCCCATGCCCCAGTACATGCACTGCTTTATAAGGGTGTTGAAAATAATAGTTTCTAAGATGCAATGTAATGTGGAAATAGACAGTTCTGCATCTGTGCAGTTACAGCTTATAGCCATGCAACAACACTCAATTTTCCATTTGCTAAAAGATGAAACTTGATTGCAGAAACATTACTTTTCTTTGGGAATAGAATGTGGTCCATTTCACTCACAATTGGGAGCACAATTTACAAAGTAGACGTCATTCGGTTTTGAAAAAGATCTGAAACTAGTGATTATGACGTTAAACTCATCAGGAAACGTTTTCTGATACTTCATTGTGCATCGCTTTCTCGGTGAATGTGGGTTTCAGGCACTTCCACGTTGGCTTCAATTCAATTCAGTTTTGTTTGTATAGTGTCACTTCAGATGATACATTATCTCAAAGCACTTTACATGTTAAGGTCAAGACCTTAGAGAAACCCAGAAACAGGAACACAATTAACAAGCACTTGGCAACAGCGGAGAAAAAAAATGTTATGTAACAGGTGTATATAAAGAATAATTAACATTAATAACAATCATCATCATCACTATCATCTCCATCTCGGTTCCAGTTCCTCATGTGACCCACAGAAAAAGGACAAGCTGTAGATGAACCGTGGATGAGGATAATAATAATAATAATGTTAGCAGAAATGAGTCGCTATATAATATATAGTAAAATTAATATCAAATTGTGGTCATTGATACAAATGGAAAGTGAATGCTTGTGGCCACTATATGCTTTTAAACATTTTACCTTTGCATGCACAGTTGCAGGCAATCCAGAACTTTACACTGCCGTCGCGACAGTAGTTACTTTATAGACGTTTTTTTAGCTCGTGAATACACTACCAGTCCAAACTTTTGACACGTTCAAAGTTTTTGTAATTTTCCGGACTGACTGACTTTCAGTTCTTAACGATGGACTGTCGTTTCTCTTCACTTAGCTGATTGGTTCTTGCCATAATATGGATTCTAACAGTTGTCAAATAGGGCTGTCAGCTGTGTACCAAGCTGACTTCTGCACAACACAACTGATGGTCCCAACCCCATTAATAAGACAAGAAATTCCACAAATGAACACTGTCAAGGCACAGCTGAAGTGAAAACCATTACATCAAGGAATCTAAAATATAAAAAATATTTAGAGTTATTTCACACTTTTTTGTTTGCTACATAATTCCACATGGGTTCATTCATAGTTTCGATGCCTTCAGAAGGTGTATCCGAAACTTTTGACTGGTAGTGTAAATATCTCTTGTGAGGTGGGCATAACTGTCTTTACATTATAAAATGTGTCCTTTCTGAGTTGTTTTGAAGCCATGCAAAAATGAAAAAAAAATAATAATAAAAAAGCCAAATAAGATCGACTCTCTTGAGAGTTCGCCCAAACTTTTACCACTGATAAGTGTGAAAGGCACCTGACCTGCAAAATGTTATCGCAGCTGACCTTTGGTTACACGGTCTCTCAAAATAGTGAGAGCAATACAAGCAAACACTTAACCCCAACCTTAAACAACGACCCCAGCCCGTCCTCATAAGATTCAGCACGACAGAGGCTCCAGTATCTGAATGTCAATGTAAAATTGTGCTGAAACCACGCAAATGTGCACCCAACACTTCAAAACATAGAACCACCCTTTCCAGTTTTCTTATTAGCGTTACATGGATTTTCCAGTTGGTTGAGTTCAGTCTTGCCATTATCTTTAGGCACAGCTCTGCAGAAGTGGATGATGAGTGGTTTTGTGAAAATGATCCAGACTTAAACAGTGATTTACGTCCCTGGTGAAAGACTCAGTGGCCCAGACAAATTCCCAGGCAGCTCAGAAGCTGTGTTTTCCCTCTCCAGGCTGCAGGCTTCTGCAAACCTCTGCGGGCAATAGACATTAAAGGGCAATGTCTTTTTCTATAATTAGACAGTGCAGTGGCACATTGAAAATAATGAGGACTCTGTGTGGAAAAGTGGATGTATGTAAATTAGACTTTTCTGCAAAGCAAAACCTCAGCCTCTCGAGCTGCATTGGAGCTGCAGCAGCAGGACGCGTGGTCACTTTGATGGAAGCTAATGCTGATCCTAATCAAACTACATGTGACGCGCGTGTTTTCTGCAGAGCAGCTGAATACGTGCACGTATGTGACCTCAGAGAAGGAGGCCCTGTTTACCAAATAGTCCTGGAGCAAATCCCAGCCAATTACTGTCCAAGGTCAAACGTGTGCAAGAAAATCAGTGTGATTTGTGAAATTGGCAGTGATCAAAGCTAACACACGCACATGCTTCTTCAAAGAGACTTGATTTGACTTTGAGGGTTTTATACACAGAAAGTTGCACTTGCTCTCTTTAGTAGAAGCACAGATACTTAAAGTAGAAATACTATTCAACTTCCAGTAAAATTAAAAAAAAAAATGTACTCACTTGACCATGAAACTTTAATTTTGTTGTAATATTTGATCATGTATTTCTTATCTGAATCTGTCATTTTCCCTCGTTCATTCTCTTCATCCACGTCACTGTAACGTCTCCTCTGACTGTTCCTGTCTGTGTTGTTCACACTGTACCATCGTCATGTTGGTTAAAATTAATCTTGATATCAACCAGAACTTAAAAGTACATATAGTAAATAAATCTATTTAAGAACTCTTTGTACTTTCTTACTGCCCATGCCTGGTGCTTAGTGCACTCATTTTCCTACAGAAGACACAAAGTCTCTACAGATATTCAACTGTGTCCCTTGGAAGAAAAACTGTGCTGCAAATATATTCCAGCACATAATCCACATTCTTGTAGGGAAGCTATAGTTTGTTTTGACTAATAAAATCAGACTTAATCCAGTGGGACATTGGTGTTTTAGTTGAGCCCAGTGTAATCCAGACTGAAGGTATTACGATATGGTTGCATGATCTCTGCAACACTGGCAAATAAAGCAGTGCGCAGTGTGTTATTGATGTAAACATAAGCCACACAGGTACTGTATGTCCAGGCAGCAGAAAACGAACCCCCAGTTAATTTCACTGCTTCGTGGAGCAATAAAATAACAACTGGTTAGTGTTTTCCTTGTACCTCCATGTGTCTGTGTCAGTGCAGGGAGGTCAAATGGATGTGCAAGTATTTAAATGTTTTCTTCATATACTGAATGACCTTATAATATTTGTTCGCCTTTTCTTTCACATGATTACATGACTTTTCCATCAGGGCTCCCAGACTGTGGAACAGTCAGAAAGTTCTGTTTCCATTTTTAAATCACTCTTGAAAAGTCTTTTTTTAGTTTTCTTAAACATGGCTTTTCAGTGACTTTTCTAAATATGTTAACTTGCTTGTTCATTCTGTGCTTTTTTAATTTGAAATTGTTCCACTTTCTATGCTTTTATGTTTTGCTATTGATGATTTCTTTTTCCTCTGCTTTATGTTTTTTGTCTTTTAATTATTGTACAGCACCTTGTAACTATTTTCTCTTTTCAAAATACACTATAGTAAATGTATCTTTATTTTATAATTATTTAATTATTATCAAACAATCTTCTTTTTAACATACATGAGACATACAGTATATATCATATACCACATACTCTGAAAGTGCATATAATCACACATGCAAATCTTTATCTTCTATCCATTTCTACTGTACTATCATAACGTTTTTTTAAATTTTACCTTCCAATTCCCATCTTGCTCTGCTGCTGAGGGTGTTTTCATCCCCTCTTCATATAGTCTGTTGATGCTGCAAACTTTGAAAGTCATTACAGGAACATTTTAAGACTTGAGTTTGCATCATTTAATTTATGGTTGTCTCCAACTTCATGTCTTTGAGTGGCTATTTTTTTTTTTTTTTTTGCTGTCAGGGAATGTAAGGGTGAATGAAACATGTTATATTTAGAGGGGAGAAAAGGCAAAGTGTAGGATTTACCAAGATAATTTGACAAATTTATTTATTTATGCTTTTTCTGAGGGGAAAAAAAAAGAAAACAACAAGCTTGCTTGCCATAGTTTGTTAGTGTGCACGCACAGATACAGTTTAATCTCATGCATCATTACAGCTCAGAACGTGCCACTCTGGATGAGATACGTGGATAACAAAAACGCTCTTGGCCAGAGTTTGTGTGTCCATTCTCACAAACACAGTGTTTTACAAGAACATTTTGTGGTGAGCGAGCTAACAGCCAAGAGGCCGTTGAAACAGGAAAAACTGTGAGAGGTTTTCCACAGATTATTTAAAATATGACTGCTTCACAGTGGTGTCTGTGACTTTAAACAGATTTGTGAGAATGAAGTGGAAACAGTGATTTGGATCAATCTTAACATGATAACCTCGCAAAATGTGGATTTCACACATGCCTGTGAATGCAACTTTAATAATTTAATAAAAAGGAATTGTAGACTCTACCACCAACAATAGAAACTACTCCAGGATGATATACTGAATAATTACATTTAAAGAAATAGTAGTATAGTATAGTATAGTGTAGTATAGTATAGTATAGTATAGTATAGTATAGTATAGTATAGTATAGTATAGTATAGTATAGTATAGTATACCTGTAGCCATTATGGTATGTATGTGTTTGATTTCTTGAGCAAATGTACTAAAATAAAACATTTCTTAATTTATAATAGGAGGGGGATAGAAAAAGAAACTTTTTGCTTTGTGTATATTTAGTTTGTTATTTTTAATGGTATTTCCTTTGTTTGTTGTCTTTTTCTTATCTTAGTGACCTTGTTTGTGGATTTGTTCTGTTTTATTTTTTCCTGTTTTTTCCTTATCTCTACATCCTGCTGTGTCACATTACCTATCTATGTATTGTTTTTCATTTGATTGTACACACTGGTTCAAAATGTACAATTTAATAAAACAAATTCTGATATTTACTTGTGCTTTACATGTACGTCAAGCTCACAAATAGCAAGCTCTTCTGTTATCTTATCTTTATTTGTACTTTCATAAACTTTGGACACTGTATAGTCAAACCCTGTAACGATTAATTCACTGTGTGTCTGACCCACTTCACACACACACATGCAGGTTTGCGTAACTATTCTTCTTAGGACACTTCATTGACTTCCATTCATTTGGTCAGTCTGAACAAAACATTATCCCAAACCTTATCCCAAACTAGTTAATGTCTAACCCTAAACTTGACCAGCTCCAAACCAGGAGGTCAGTATTTGTGCCAGAAAAGGTCATAAAGAAGCAGCAAATACAAGTTTACACACAATTAAATTACCTCAAATAAATAAATAAATGCATCTAAACAAAGCAAACAAGTTGGTTCTCTCTGACTGTGGTGTTCACAGTGTGTTTGCAATGAGAAGCACCTCATTAAAACATGTATTAAATTGCAGGGAGAGTCAGAACATCCTGCCCTCCAAGCATTGCATGTGTGTGTGTGTGTGTGTCTGTCAGAGCAATGACAAAAGAGACACATTATGTGCAGCAAAAACACAGTGTGACTGACAGAGACTTGGACCTACAGAGAGTTCACATGCATGTGCGTGTGTGCTCAGTGCAGTCACAAAACATGATGATGAATAGGAAACAAAGAGACAAAGTGAAAAATGGAAGCTGGCAGGCTTCACTGACTAAATGCTGGAACATTAGTGTTTGCCTGCTGCATAAACAGCAAACATGACTGCACTCTGGATAATAGATAATACTGTATGGAACTGTGGCTTCTATTATTAAAGAGTTGAACATCCATCTGTTCCAGCAGCTCCACAAGAGAAAACATTGGGTTTTTAATAGACTTTGTGTGAAAAGAATGATTCAAACACATTTTCCAAAAGTTACAGAGAGAGACTGAAAGACATGACACACCTGTGGCTTCCTGCTCAGCATTAAAGGCAGTAAGTTGAAGGATTAAAGGCCCAACCATCCATTTTGCCTGTGTCATGTTTAAATTTTTGGTAGGTCTAATGAAACTGACACAAAAAAGCCCTATACGTGTGTGATGTGTGTGAATTTACCATAACTCGAGGGTCCATCCAGTTGACAATGATATGTTGTTTGCGTTGACCTGAATAAATTGTGGTAGATTCAGATGACTTTAAAATGATAAAAGTTGACAAATTTCCAGATAGTTTTATGTGTTCAAAGTCTGCGCAACCTGGTTCTTCTCTCTTTGTTTGCGTGTGA
This sequence comes from Brachirus orientalis, assembly GCA_016785285.1. Taxonomy (NCBI): domain Eukaryota; kingdom Metazoa; phylum Chordata; class Actinopteri; order Pleuronectiformes; family Soleidae; genus Brachirus; species Brachirus orientalis. Next base: position 8,675,353 of record JAFBJR010019380.1, on the reverse strand, counting down.
TTTAAGGACAGAGCATGATTAAGGATCATCATTTATGATAATGGAAGCTTATCATCACTTTTGTTCAGACTCATTGAACCTGAAAGTGGGGACAAACATGCATCACTGCTCAAGAACCTTTCGGTGTGCCTCACTGCACGTATGTGTTTGCGTAACTCACTCAACCTTGATTTCATTACTGCATTCATCTTGGACATTGCTGCCAACTTCCTACACAGTTTAATATTAATGGAGGTACAGGTTTGAATTACATTTACCCAGAATGTACTGAGCGAGGTAGAAAAACAGAAAAAAAATCCTACAGGAGTCTTTAAAAATCTAAATGTCTGTGAGGTTTCGTGTTGTTTTTTGCTTTTTTTTTTTTTTTTTTTTTTATCAAATTGAAATGAAGTCGTATTCTTTCTAAATATTTAGAAATTACAACATTTAGCCAGTGACCTGAATAACATGACATGACATTCATATGCATACACCCTCAGGCACAAACAGGATCTCTGCCCTCCTGGGTCTTTGCCAGATTCACGGATTATACAACCAGTCCTGCAGTAGGTTACCATGTTCCACAGTTTACTGCCAGCTGCCTGTGTGTGTGCTGATGTGTGTGTGTGTGTGTGTGTGTGTGTGTGAGGTGTCCATGTCCATCCAAACAGCCTTAAAACTGTTTTTTTTTTTTCATGCTGGCAAGTGACATTTGATTTTCAAATATTCGATATGTGACTGCGGATGTGATGGTCATCGGAGATCCAGCAAACAGTTTTCAATGAATTCCAGCAGAGACACAACCTCCTGAAGACACAGAGCTTTACTGAGCTTGAGGACGCCTCACAGATCTTACCAGCTGCCTCTTATTTGTGTGTCCACTCCCAAAGGCTTTAACGTTTATGTTTTCCGTTTCTGATTGCTTAATGTATCACCAGTGATGAAACCACATATTGTGCTCTGGCTCCTGCCTGTTTTTGAGTCATGTATTATTCATTTAAAGGAAAATTCTGTTCCAATTTTAAAATGCCTTTTCTTATGTTTGACCGTTTGACCTGCGATGTTACATGAAATAAGAGGCAGCTTTGGTTATCTTCTCTGTCAGTCATACTGAAGCCTGTAGCTCTGTTTACCCATGCTGAGCACAGCCTGTATTTTGATACGAGATTCTATAAACATTTTATGTGGCAAAAAGGATATAATCCTCTGGTTCTCTGAATGATGCCAATGCAGAAGTATTGAAGTATTCAAATATATTGAATAGCCACCAGTGGTGACTGCTGGTTACAAAAAGAAGCATGCTTGATTGGAAGTCTATGGGAAAAGTAATGTACTTCTCACTTGATTAACAGTGTCTCAGTTGCTAGCCTTCTTTAATAGCACATGGTGTCAACTTTGTAAATTATGTTCTATTTAGAGGACATAACAATGCAGCACATACGGTATAAGGGGACAACATGATTGTTTGCTGGTATTGTACTTGGCTGCAGGTGACTTCTGTGGATTTCCACTTGCAAAACCTCAACATGGTACAAGCCTTATCATGAATCTCGAGGCTTCAGAATGGGAGTTTCGATTGCTTTGGATGATGTCACATCTTTTTGCCTCTTGAGGCCCATTTATCCTAGATTTTCATCTGTTTTACATCCATCCATCTCAAACGTTATCTCCGTCACTACCCTGTACTGTACCTCTGTGTGTTTTTTGCTTTGCTATGGACGTTTATAAAATACTTCCTCTAGAGGGCGGTACCAGTACCAAGTTGCAGGCCTTAGCAAACATAGCAACCATTTAAGAGGTTATTTTACTGTGTTTGATCCTAAATAGACAGGATTATGTGAAATGTAACGACCACTAAATGTAAATCAACCCATTAATGGGGAGTATTACTCAATTTGTGTTTCTGATGAGAGAGAGATCGATAATCGCGTGCACTGCAGGTGATGAACTGAGCAGCTTTGCAAGACCGTTCCTGTTGTTTCACAAACTGGAGGTTTTCGCACTTTACATAATGCATGGGTGAATCGTGGAGGCTTTTATTTCACCTGCTTTTTTTTCGTTTCAGTCTGGTGTCGTCTGCATGCACAGATCTGTGCTGCACTAAAACGAGTGTGGAGTTTGCTCTCATAAGTCAATATAAAAATAATGCATCACGTCTGAGGGCAACTGCATGACAGTAATTCATTCCTACCAAAAGAACAACATTGGTCTGTTGTCTTCAAAGGCTGTGTGACATGAGTTGTCATCCCCCCAGCACGGTATAGCACGTCTACCACATCACTGACGACGTCTGCTAAAGCCTGAGGGTGCTGTCATGTTGTTGCCATGACATCTGGAATCCACAAAATGATTCTGGTGTGCTTGGTGCAAAAAAAAGGGTAAGTGGGTGTTGATAGAAAGAAACAGACTTTCATGAACCCAAAGACACAGAGTCAGAAAAACATAGAGACATATGGACACATATTATCCACTAAGATAAAAGGGGAGGGAGTGGCTGCTTTCATTGAAAACATGTTTGTGATTAGAATCTTGTGTTCTCAGGTAGCAAAGCTGATTGCCCCCCCCCCCGCAGCAGCCGCCAATGACAGACTGACTGCTTTCTGTCCAACTTTGAATCATCATCGCAGGAGTTTGCAGATCTCTCCCTGACAAATCTCATGCATTCTGTCAGTAAAAATGTCATAGTGAGTCATTTGATGGAAACATTGTGGTAAGGAAAGTGTTGTGTAAACATGTGTCGGTGCCCTAAAATAGAACATAAAACCAAGCCATAGAGAAATTATGTCAGAATAAAAGAATCCAAGAAGTATTTGAAATGAAAGCAATCAAATATACAAATGCACAACAGTAAAACAGACAAAAAGGGATCATGAAAGTAATTCTGAAGAGGTTTTGCATGTTTTTAATCCAGTATGTTGATGACACACCCCAAACACTTTGAATATTTATCTGTGTCTTTGTTTGTTCTGCAGTATTAATCTGAAATCCAAACATGCAGCCATCTAAAGGTGAAGGATGTGTAATGGGTTACATCACTTCATTTTTAGACACACACATGTAATCCCACAGGAGGACTATTGTCCATGTTTAGCACAGTATCTGTATAGGATATACAACACATTTATTATGAAACAAAAATTAGGATGAGCATTTTTAACAGAGCTATGAACAAAGGGCAAAAAAAGCACTAGGATTCAAAATATGACGGTAAAACAGGAAAAGCAGGAAATCAAAATTGAACACAGTCCACTATCTGGAAACAAATCCACAGCAAAAACAACATGATAAAACTTTTTTTTGTTTAAAGCTCAGTGGGACATAATTTAATGGGATTAATCCAGTGTTTTGTAACTAATGTCAGGTGATGGTTGCCATGGTAATCTGTGCCAGACCACCACCTTTGAGAAGAACTTCCTTGGGCCAGTCATGAGCCTCATGGCTCTGGTCTGAAGCTTTGTATTTCCTAGCTGTGGTGCACTGGTGGTCAACTTTACCTAAACTGTCTTTGGTTATTTTGGTTATTTTGGCCACAGCATTTGATAATGGAAACACAAATTATTGTGTAACGTACCAAACTGGAGTTATGCTTCTTACTCACCCCGGTCTAGGTTTGATGAACTTCTGATTTCTTATTTAAGTCAATCTTGATCTGTAGAGTGTAATCAGGAAGTTATCTTGTTGTTAGACATGTGCGTCCCATTTACATCACAGGTTGGAAGTCCGAAGTCAGCCCTCTCAACTCAGAAAATCTGACTAAAATGTTGTTTATTCTTATCTGGAACGATCCAGCATCACTCATCCAACCCTCGGGTAAATCCATCTGACTTAATTCCTTTGTATTTTTTCTTCCCTTTCAAACAAAACAGTGCCATGTTTATTTTAACAGGTTTTTTTCTGTGAGGCGTTCTTGGGGCAACAATGGATGTTTAGCTGTTTGCACATGAAACCCTCTTTAGAACAAGTGTCAACCCTATTTTGACTCTCCTGCAAATGCAAACATTGTGTGTTGAGGTTCTGATGAGAAATAAATAGCTTTCCCATGTGCTTCTGGCCTATTGTTCACCAGACCGAATACAATCTGCCCCTGTAATCAGCTGCTGTCTTGCTTGATCGACCCTCAGACTTGGCATGGTGCTTATGCATGGAGCTATCTGTACCAGGAAGCTTTAGCTCGGGGTTTTATCAGTAACAATTTGACAATAAATTAATGAAGAAAGGTACCAAATCACTTACTTTGTTATGTCGAGCAGGTGAAAACTTGGACTAAATCCCAGCACAGAGCTGATCATGAATCTCCCAGCACGTGGGAGGGATTTAGTACGTTTTTAGTCATCTTCTTGTTTTCACATCATTCCCTCCATTTATTTTTCGGACATGTTTTATACTAAAGCTGTTTTAAACATAAGTCCCCGAAAGCAAGCTTTGGACATTTTCCTGGAGTATTCAAGAAGCAAGAGATGGATGTACTGGGACATTTACTGGTTCAGGTGTGCTCACGACATCGAGGGGGAAGTATGATCTGTGACTTAATGCGTGAGGCAGGGGATTCGGTTGCTTTTCACATGGACTCACTCATTATGTAGAAATTGACAAGGGGCCTTGCAAAGGTAAGTTCCAAAATATGTATGGGACAACTTTTGTGTTCTTACATACCACCTTTCCAGACAATTTCAGGGGAAAAAAAAAATACTTTTCTGAGAGGAGCTTAAATGAACAAATCCTAAACTCTGCTGTTTCTCTTCATAACACAGAAAAGAGAAGCCAAAAATGGCCAAGTTGATCTCCAGAATTGCTCTGATTGTATAAAAAATACAATATAGTATGTATATATATATATATATATATATATATATCTGTGGCTCTTTGTTTCACCAATACCTGTATGACACACAGAAATTCATAAACACCCTTTTGAAACCAAAATCAAAACTAGCTTTAAGATTCCATGATTTGTCAAGTGCATATATTCCCCTCACACCTGAATTGTGTTGACTATTGTGAGGTTATTTCTCCTTTTTAATGGCTGACAGCGTCATGTGAAATGGAAAGTATGAGTGTATGTGTTGAGTGGGAGTATGAGTTTAAGTTGCTCTTCCTTCATTGTTGATCTCATGTACAACAGTGAAAGGGAAACTGCCTGAACTAAAGCTTCCCTTATAGGTATTTAAATCTGCCTTATGACATCAATCTGAAGTTCAGCGTTTGTGCAGCAATGGCACATTTTACAACTAACTTATTTTATTCAGCCTTTAGGTTTATGGAACTTTTTCTTTTCAGAAAATTCTATCTCGCAGGCTTTTGTAGGCTAATCCTCTTTTACTTTAGGGAGTGACATAAGAAGAAGGGAAAACATACCCAAGAAGTTCAGAAACATGACAGAAGAAGTCGCACCTCATCAGTGAATGCAAATGTCACCCTGGCACCAGCCTCAGGTGCAGTTGTGACTCTGGATGCCAAAAAATGTGTGAAACTAATCCTCAGGATTTGCAAAGCTTCCCCCCCCCCACCTTCCCACTCCTCTAAACTCTGTTCCCCATCTCCCTTTCCTGTCATGCTGCACAAACTTTTCCTCTGTTTTCCTCATTTGTTATTGTTTTTAAAAAGTTATTTGTCCACTCATCTATTTCCCATTTATTTATATTTCCAACAGTTACAATGTAAACCCTCTTTTTGTCCTCATTTTGCTTGTCGCTCACTGCCCCCCCCCTCCTCATATGCTTCCTCACTCATCATCATCACCCTCTGTCTTTTCCTGTTCTCCTTCTCACACTCCTCCTCAACTTCTTCCCTCGTCCTCTCACCTATGGCTCCATGAGCAAACTCACACTGGGGTCCTAACGGTCATTTAAACCCTTGTAGCAGACTCCACCAAACCATTTCATGGGTCACAGCGTTGACCTTGGAAGAACAGTGCTGCTATGGCAACAGCGTTGGGGCCATGTTGAGCTACTACCTCCACCTTAATCCACAGACAGCGAGGAAGTTGTTTGACCAGTCGAGATTTAATTCCACATTTTGTTGTTGCTACGTTGGCACAAATGTTTGTGCATCATCATTAGCAGAGGTGGAAGTTAAGACACCACAGAACTGACATACTGTGACACTGTCATGCAGCAGAAGTACAGTAATTTGCTTGTTTATGTTGTGTTCTAAAGGACATTGCAGAGGAAAAAGTCCGGGGGCTTAAAAGCATAGGTAACTATAGCTTAATTTAGACTTTGGAACAACTATTTGTAGTTTATACAGTTCACACAAAGCAGTCTCATTTAATGTGCTAATGAGTTGTTGCCAAATACCAAACACTGACAACATGGTGAAACAATGGGCAGTTGTATTAAATTTGAAATAAAGGGAGCTTTGTCCAAAGGTGAGGGTCAATACAAAAACACTAAACATGCTTGGGCTGGAATGTTTTTTGTTTTTTTTTTTACATCAATGGCTGACTCAGCGTGATCAGATGAGGATATCCTGTTTGGACTGGAAACAATCAGTTTTTCAAAGCTTAACTGTTTTACTGTTTAGGTGTGTTATGCTTCCCTGTTTGAAAGTTTGTGCCAAGTGAGGAACAGAAAGACGGGACTCCTCACTCAGTGCTTATGTTTCTGCGATCTTCCAGGCAATTAAAGACATTATACATTTTTTTAATTATCACACATTTCCAAACATTGCACTATATCCCATTTTGCTGGTAAAAACCTGGTCAAACCCATCGGCCACCCCAAAATGTTAATGATAAATGTATTAATTATTATATTAATTATTTGAATTGCTAAAATTGATAACAATATTCAAATAAAAAGGAACACAGTATTCTATCATTTCCCATCTTAGTTAATGATTTTTTTTTATCCCCAACTTCATGTTTCCTTATAAATACGTGAATATACAAGTTAGCGTCTAAACTTGGATTGAAAACACGGACTGTGCTTCCATTAACTATAAACATATCGTATATATGAATATATCGTGTTCCTGTCCTTCTCAGTCGGTCTCCGTCTGTCTTATCGCGGCTTAGCCGACTGGAGTTTGACTCCTGCGTCACAGTGGACTGAATCCTGGCAGCAACAGCAGCGTTTGAGTGGCGTTACCAAGGTGACCAATCTCTGTGTCGCTGGAGATGGAAGATAGATTCTGTGCACTTGTGCTGACAGTGCTGCTGTGAGGTGAATATGAGGGCGACAACAAACCTTGAGTGCAATTGTCTGACCTGGCCAACATTTAAGGAAGGTCTTTCTTTCAACTATTATGTGAGTGTATCATGATTTCTAAATCATGAGTGTTTTATTGTCCCTGACTGTCCAGGAGGAAGAGATTTAGTGGCAGGGATTTGCAGTTCTGAGCTGAATGAAGACTGGCTTTCTTAATTTTATGAGTATGAAGTGCATCATGATTTGCATGGTATGCTCATATGTTCCAACAGAATGTACTAAGTCATATTAACTTAACAGTGAAATGTTTTTTTCATTTTAGTGACAGATTTAAATGAATTGAATATACACTGCACAATAAAGGTCTAAAATATTGTGCATTGCCTTTAGAAAAACAAAGTTAAGACTTTGCAGGGAGGCCTTTCCTTGCGTGCTGGGAAATGAGGGATCCAGCCCTCAATGGCCCTAAAGGTCTGCACACTACAGCATCTCAGGAAATATTACAGGATTAGAGACAACGCAACACTTGTATTTGCCTATAGCATCCACTGCAGTTAAGAAGTAGAAATAGGAAATGACATCAGGGACTTTTGTCCCACCCTTTCCTAGGATGTAAAATGCTGTCATGTTTTGTGTGAAATGTTGTTGTGATTACTGTAATATCGTAGACCGTTGGGGCCACACGGTTGGTGTAGTTCGCAACCGGGTTGGAACAAGGGCCCTTCTGCAAGGAGTTTGCATGTTTTCCCTGTGTGTGTGTGGGTTTTCACCGGATACCCCAGCTTCCTCCCACAGTCCAAAAACATGCAGACTTGGGGATTAGGCCAATTGGACACTCTAAATTGCCCGTAGAGTGAATGGTTGTTTGTCTCTATGTGGCCCTGTGATGGACTGGCGACCTGTCCTGGGTGTACCCCGCCTCTTGCCCTATGTCAGCTGGAGTCAGTGAGTGTTGATCATCAAGGCTGCACACAGTAACATGTTCACTTGTACACATTAGAGGCATTTTGCCTTACACTTGCACACATGCACACATCATATAGACAAAACAGTGATTCTCACATCATCCAGTCCACAGAGGGAGAATAATGCTCATGCTCAGACTTCACACAAATAGACACACTTTCTTCACCTCCACATCATTACTGCACATAGAGAAGACGCTTCACCAGCACTGTTACACATGCGGTGCATAATGGGGAGATTTATGCTGTGTGTGCGTGCATGATCACAGAATTAGCCTCACAGTCTGGCATTTGAGCACAAGCGGCAGCCTCCTCCTGTACGCACAAGGGCACTCTAACTCTTATTTGCATGTGTGCATTCACACAAAGCTCCATTGTTCACACACACACATACAGTATGCACATACACAGATAGTATCTGTGTATGTGCATATGTGTAATTATGAGGCCACTTTGGTCCCTTGGACAAGAATATTCTTGCATCTTTCTTTATCATGCGTCTATTGTTCACTGTCTTGCTGTGTTTCTCCACATGTAAAAAATTGAGCTCATGTTTGCAATTTACCACATTAACATTTTGTCAAAGGTTTTATTCATTTATTCATTTGAAAATGTATAAGTAGATAAACCCCTTGAGAGACACCGTCTCATTTTCAAGGGAAAACATAAAAAAAAAAAAAAACATGAAAGTTAAGCAAACATTATTTAAATAAATACTTGGATATGCAAAATAACATTAATACCACCTTTACCCACAATTCTTTTTTTCAGCATGTCTGAGTAGTTATGATAATATAAAAAGTAAGTGAAAAGCTATTTCTTTAGTTTTCTGCATAATTATGCTTGTGTGAATAATTAAATATGAATACATTTGTGGATCTGAATGAACAAAAAGTAAGAATTAAAAACCTTGGTGGAAGTAAATCAATTAAAAAAAATAACAGAGGTCAGTTCTTGTCTCTGAATTTATTCGCATGATGCAAAACCTACTTAACTGTTTTGTCCTACATCTGTCAACTTGTTTAGGGAAACCATATTTTGTCCAGGATGTTACTTTGCCAGATTAGGAGAGTAGGAGTGTGTCTGCATAGTAACAAGGCCTGCCAACACATGGGGAATAATCCAGTGTGGGTGGGTGGGTCTGAGACTGTCTGGTGCAGTGGCCCATCTTCACTGCAGGGGGTCTGTTCCTCTTCACTGGGCACAGAGATACAATGTAAACAACTGTGCCTGTCAGCCAATCAGACAGCATGCTATGGTGACCACCCATGCCCTGACAGTAACCTCACCAACACATACACACAAATTCACACACTGAAAAACACAAGGTCCATCTCAATCGGGATGAATATAAACTACATATACTGTATATTCATGTGAAAAATTATTTACGCCCCAAGGTGAAACACTTTGAACAAATAAGCTGTAAAATTTGCATTTGGCTTGTAGCTTGTTTTGATAGTCACATAAAAAAGTAAGCACAGAGGGACTTAATCCTGGAGGCACAACTGGGTGTAACTTCCAGAGCAGAAGTGGAAGCAGACGTAAAATAGTCCGATAATCAGAACTGATTGACACTTTTAGTGTTACTTTCACACTGCAAAATTGATTGCATAGAAAAAGGCAGGGAATGATCACTTCATCCCTTTTGAGGTTGGGGTTGGGTTTAGGGTTAGAGTTAGAGCTCCCTGACAAAATCATAGAAGACCAACATAATTTCCAGTTATGTGAAGGTCACCAGAGTTAAATAATAATAAAAAGGACAACATTAAAAAAGGCTACATTTTGGAAGTGAATACATGGAGGCAAAGACCTGGTCTTGTGAAATAATATGCATATGAATATAAGTTATATTTGGTCATGGCAATTGTAGATGTGGTTGGCACTGATTAATGACTGGTTTTCATGAGAAGAACTTCAGACCCACTGGAAAGATTGGCAGACAAAATGTTAAGGTTTGGAGTTTCCTTACCGCGTCTGGGACTGGTCAGTTTGATATTTTTTCACCATGAATCATGTCACCATGAATTCCTATCAAAAACAATGTGAGGGCCAACAGAGGTGCATCTTTCAATGGAATAAAAATGATGCAGTTCAAGCAAGTCCAGCTAAGAATGGCCTAAAAGAGAAATTGTGGGGAATGAAATAGTCCAACCCCAGATCTAAATCTGAAATCTAACAGAAAGGTATATTTAACACTCCAGATACCTTATGAGCTAATACATTGTCCTGAAATGACTACTGTATTCTCAGTGTACCTGCCTCACAAAGCTGCATATGATATACTCTACTTAGCTATGTATAACCCCTCTAGCCTTATTTTACGAATTGGAAATATATTACTCGATGTAATTATTTTTTTGGTTTTGCTTGTTTTTGTCATGTCTGGTCTGGGTTGCTCCTTTGTTTCCTGTTTTATTTTCTTAAATTCTTTTGTTACTTCCTGGGAGTGTTCACTGCTTTTACCCTAGGAGTCTGAGTGACAGGTGAGGCGGGACTTCATCAGCACAGCTGCCCCTCATTTCCAATCAGTGCCTGCCCTACTTAAGACCTGGATTTCCTGTGCCTCCTCGTCAGCGCGTCTACTCTGTTTAGTTGGTAACCACGTCACGTCACTCTGCCTCAAAGCTCCATTCTCTGCGTTTAGTATAGCTTCTCAGATTTTTTGCGTTATTTTCTAATGATCGTTTTTGTTTCTTCCTTTTCTAGTTTTTCCCCGTTCCTGAGCTCCGCCTCACCAGCCGGCCAGACTCAGCGTTTTTCGTTCCTATGGACTGGTTCTTTTGTTTTTGTTTAATTAAAGACTCTTTTTGTTATTCCTTTACTCAGCCTCCGTTTTTGATCCTTCTCGTAGTTTAGCTGATTATTCTATAATCATGACAGTTTTGTTTCTTTTATGCATATTTTTTGTGGAAAACTTAATTTTAAATGCATACGAGATGGCAAGAAGGAAATGTAAAAAATACAACAGCCACTTCCTCTCTATTATATTTTAATGTATTTCCACTGTGGACCCTCATTTTTCTTCTCTTCTGGTCAAGATGTTTCTGAGAGGAGCACCAAGGCTTTCAAGGGGTACTATAGCTGCTCTCCGCTCATTTAGCTACCATCCCATATGTTGATGTGCTCGTGCTTATTGGATTAGTGGCAGTGGGTGAAGTAATGGACGAAAGTACCAAACCAAAACATGAATCACTGACGCCGGGATTTAAATTTTACAATCTCTGCTCACATGTCATGGTCATTTTATATCTTAATATAAGACAGTTGTAGATTTCACCTTTAAGTAAAAAACAGCAACAAAACAAAAACCTAAGACGTCTTGCAAGAGCTTGTATGGAAGATTGGTCCACATTTCTGTAAATGTCAGGAGGATAATAATTCAGAACACCTACAAGGTGTTATCACAGGGTCAGCTCTTTGTTCTGATGCTGAGGTTGTACTGATTCTTTTTTTTTTTTTGTTGAGAAAAAGTCAACACTGTCTGTGGGATTTGCTTCTTTTCCTGCATGACTGCATGTGGACTCCAACATGCACCAGGCAGCACGGAGTGCTGGAAGACATGCATGACCCTGTCTGACCTAATTGCAGTTCAAGTGTGTGAAAGTGTGTGTCTGAATGGGGGGGGGGGGTTTTAGACAGACATACATTAGTGATGGAGCTCGCTCTGGAGTCCCACACGTCCGACAGAACGGAACAAACAGCGCACTCGAAAAGCTATTTCACCGAGCACACAGTATACACCTCCAGTCAGGAAACGACAGCATGTGTGATACGCTCACCACCTTGAGAAAATACGGCGTGAAAAACTCCAGCAGGGTCCGTTAAGATGTTTGCCCTTGTGTAAAACCTTGTTTACTTGTAATTTTTTTTCTTTCTTCTGGATGGAAGCCATAATGAAATCCCAGAGTGGACCACAGAATCCCGTTGACCTTGTCCGTCCTTGTCTGGTGGAGCAGAGACAAGAGAAAGAGAAGAGGTGTCTTGAGACAGACGAGCTTTAGAGTAATTAAGTATGGTGACAGAAATGGATGGGTCTTATGGGTGTTGTGGGAGAATATGCAACTACAGCAGGCAACGAGGACAGTTTGTCTTTGTCAAACTGTGTCTGTCATGGTTTCATTTGAGATTATGAAATCCTTATGTGATCCTGACATTGGAAATAATATATGAAAAGATTTTCATCACAAAAATATCATTCTGTATCAAAATTAAATTAAATATCCATTGTGGACGGGTTAGGGTTACAATGTTATTGTAACATTAGTGGTATTTTCTTTGTATCAAGTGTCAGAATTTGATTTTTGTAAACAACAAAAGTAAACAGAGGCGACAGGACTCAAAGCAGCAAACCAACAAATTTTTCTATTTAAGTAAGAAGATCTGAAGTAGGAGTGGCTGTGACATGTGACCAATCACACAGACACAGGTGCCACTCATCATTTATGTAAAAAAATAAAATTAAAAATAAATGAACAATTTTTCATATCAACATCAGTCAAGGAAATGCAATATACAGAATCTAATATCAAATATCAAAATACATAGCAAATATCTTTACACAAAATGTGCAGCATCAGTGTGGTTTTCCAGACTGAGCAGCATTTGCGTAACACTGGCGATATTTTCATTCAGTTATGTCATAGACAAAATCCAGATCCAGTATCTAAGTCACAGGTTTCTGTGTTAACCAGGTTCTATTGGCTGCACCTGTGTTTTCCCACAGCTGAGGACAATCAGTCTTTCTGTGAGTTGATATAGGTAGGATGTTTTGTTTCTGGTCTCTCCAGAGAGTCAGCACATTCAGCTGACTTTCTGTTGAAAAATATGAAAAACTGGGTTGGATATGTTTTGGAAGTGTCTTTTTCCTTTATGTCATTTGTGCTGTTCCTCCTATGTCATGTGACTCCCATGCCACATTTAGTTTTGGGTCCATTTTTCTGTTTTGTTTGTGTGTTTTTCCTGATTGATCACATCACTGTGTTAGTGGGATACTAGGAGAGGTTTAGTTCAACCACCACATTTTTCAAACTTGTCCCACAACAGTATTTGTTTCCTAACCTCCAACCCCCCACTTCCAGGTTTTGTTTCTGGGGAAACAGTGACAGTTTTGCTATAAATTATAAAAAACGCTTTGCCTTTGTGTGTCTACACATAAAAGTCTCTCCATACTTTGAGTATTCATAAACATTTTGCTCATACCAACAGTACATGGCTGTTTCTATATGAAAACTGAGGACCCACATTGGCGTGGTGTGTTACACATGCAAACCTGATCCTACACGTCATTCTTTTCCATCATATCATCCTGTCTGGAGCATGCGCAGTTGCCAGTCGCACATTGTTGTGCTGCATATGAATGTCCGGCTATGGTCCACGAATATTGGCACAGACATAGGTTAGATGATTAAAATTAACATCCAGTGTGCTACAGTGGATTTCTGCAGAGACCTTGAATTGGCATGTAATCCGTAAATAAAATACTGATAGAATTGTAACGGCCGTCTTGTGGGTTCGTAAAACACAGCCTACACGTGTTCAGTTGGATGTCCACTGTAGAACATTTATTTATATTTCCCAACTTGAATCCACTGGGCTGCTCACAGCGACCACTGTCAAAACATCAACTCTCCACCTTTAAACTCTACTTCCTCATCAAGTCATCTTCTTTTCCTCGGTGCTGGGCGTCTTACCTTCAAAATAAAAGTCTGCTCTCTAAATAAAAGTGTGCACATTTTTGTGCTACAGAATGAACAATTTAGTGAATAATTGTGAAAAGCCATTTTGGACGTCCTAGCTCATTTAGGATTGTGTGATTGCATCAGCTTTCTGTAATTCACTAACAAGAACAACAAATTTGAAATTCTGTGTTTCATATATTTAATTCTAATTCTAAATGTTCACCCTTGCCTGGCAGTTGGATGGAGACACATTTAATCCATTTATCCCTCCTCATGCTCTATTTATCTCTCTCTCTCTCTCTCTCTCTCTCTCTCTCTCTCTCTCTCTCTCTCTCTCTCTCTCTCTCTCTCTCTCTCTCTCTCTCTCTCTCTGGATGTATTATCATTTCTGTGCTTGTGATTTAGTGAACCATTTCAGCCAAGGGTGTGCAAAGGCAGCGCTGGGACAATAGACCTCGGGGGTCAGATCCATTTTCATTTTTACTTCATGCTTATACACGACACAATGCAGAGAGAGTGATTCAGTGCTCTGATTACATGCATAAACAACAGCAAAGGTGCAGCACCTATGAGCCTCATAATAACACACGAGCACAGAGGGCGACCAATACATCTTCATAAAGTGTACATGCCACTGTGCATTTCTGCAATGTGGTGAATTGGCAAAGTGCTTCTCTTCCTCTACGATATTCATGGTGATGGAGATGGAAAGGGGCAAAAGGGCCAGTGTATATCAACATACACCCACCGGAAAGGCAAAAATGTTACTTTTTGATTCTCATTTCCAACTGAAATGTTTCCTTCAATACAGCCATGTGTAATTTATATTATCTCCACCGAATGATTTTGTCTGCGTTATTCAAATATAACATAAAAGTAGGAGGAGAACACATCTGGGCAAAATTCTCTGGGGATGAAGTTTATGTTCCAGGGAGAAATGTTTCAACTCTTTTTTAGGCCATATCCACGTGGAAGAAGAGGTTTCTCTTCACAATATTTTTCTTCTTTTTTCTTAAAAAGGCTCTCTGTAAATAGAACCTTGTTTGAAGGAATGTCTTCATACACCCAAAATTCACCACAACAGCTGTAGACAGGTGACATCATCATTTTCACCTAGATGTGTATTGATGGTAGACACAAAAAGACAACTCTGGGACCCGTTTCTCAACAAACCACCTGCAGGAGATACAATAATGAATAAACAACAAGTTCTTGTGTGTATTAGCCCTTAATTATTACCCTGGATGATGATGCGAAAGGATGAAAGCGGATGAAAGTGCAAATGTAAATGACTGTCTATTTTCTAAAGATTTAGATTAAACATTTTGCATTTATGTTTATACATTATGTACACTGATAACAATCATATACCAGAATTTTCACATGCATTTCTGTCTCAAATGATTGGAAATGAGCTGAATGTGAACAAAGGGAGCTAAATGTTCAAGAAGTTCATGAGTTTTCACTTAGTTCACCTATACGATCCTGCTCTTGTAGCGGACTTGTATTTTATTGTCACCAAGGATCTTTGGCTTCTCATGGGTGACATGGGATTAAGTAACAAAAATCTCAGCGTGCCGAGTTAAAAATATTCAAATCTTCTTTTCCTCCAGACAGAGGATGAGCAGAAGTGTAGGTGCAATCAGGCTGAAGACAGGATTGTCTTTCAGGACACAGTGAATCCATAAATACAGAGGCTGTGAGCCTCTTGGTGTATTGTGTGAGTGGGTGTACTGTATCCATCTGCCCCATCAACCCTCCATCCCCATCTCGCTCTCCTCCCCTGCTCCATTTGCCTCCTTTCATCTCCAGGTGGGCCCTCTACAGCCCACTGCATGCATGTCATTAAAGCTTCCTTAAAGTGATGCGACCTTCAGATGGCCTTCAGTTTCCATAGCAGCGAGCAGGCAGATTGTTTTGAACATTAACATTTGCTGAACTGGAAAAGGAGTTTAATCAAAGCCCCATTGATTGAAACCCAATTAGAAAGAAGGGTGACATCTTTCTTTATAAAAAAAAATGAAATATAGATTAATTTAGCAGAAGTGTAAAAAAAAAAAAAGATAAAATACAATGACTGAGAAAGTTTTTAAAAAGATGAGTTGCTTTTGTTTGATAATTTCTTTTTGTTTGTAATGTTCATTACTTGCAATGTGGATGTCTCTACTGATTTCCATTAAACAATATCTCCGAGGATGAAACACAATGGCTTAACTTAGCTTTAGTGCATTTTTAATAATAATATTAACACATTTTGAGGTTAAAAACATAAAGTCCAGTATTTTAAATACATTTAAAGGTGATGATATTCCAGTTAGTCTCAGTTGTGAATTGTATTACACTATATTAAAAATCATCGATTCATTTAAAATAGGTTTTTCCAACACAATAACTGCTTAATTTTCAAATTTATTTCCATATTTTCTCCCAGATTCGGTTTGTTTTTTGACAATAGTGATGCCGTTTACACATGAGGTCAAAGGGATGGTGGTAGTGGTGATGTATAATGTCTGGCCAGCAGCAAACCACAGTTCGAGACCAGGTCTGGACTATGACCCTGTCATGGTGCATTCTTATAGATGCACCTTGAGTTCTAATAGTGCAAACTAAAGGCAACAACATGATTCCTTGAGTCAATGCAGCTTGATTTTATTGATTTTTTTGTTTCGTTTTGTTTTGTTTTAAAGTGATCTTCCCCCTGGCGTAAAATATAGGTTGGTGGTTATGGTGAGTTACAGTAAAGAAAAGTGTCCCCAGAGGCTCATTGGTGCATTGATTTGTGCTCTAAAATGATCCTGTTAACCACTTTAAAGGCAAAAGTGGTGCTGGAAACAGAAATTAATTCTGACTGACTGAAACACACTCACTGAGCACAACTCTGATCACTCAGAGTATTTTGGGGTTTTAATCCATAAACACACATCACAGACATTAGAGTGTTTGGCGGCAGAATGGATGGTGAGATTTAAATGTCGGGGTAGTCAGGGATCAGACAGACGATCAAGCATGGTTTAAGAAGATACGGAAATAGGTCTAACACACACTTAGGAGGCGGTGGCTATCTGACCTTTTAAAATGAAACAGAATTGCATCTACAATACACTGAAGGAGGGAGAAAATAACTGAAGTGACTGCAGATGGTACCACACGTGTCAAGGAACTACGGTGGCCTTTGCATGCCAGAAAGCACTTTGGTTTTTGTTTGAGAATAAAGCTTCTGATTCAAAATGTGGAATGAACACTTTGGCTGGTTGTCAATTGAGGCTGCTGTAGACACAAGTTTTGCAAGATGGCGGCCTTCGTAAAGCAAGGCCCTCACCTACAGTACATTTTTCACTATACAGTTCTAGCACTGCTCGGCTCAGCTCGACTCGACTCTATTGTTTTTGTTTTTTTTTGCTTTTCCATTGAGGGCAGTACTTGGTACCTGGTACTTTTTAAGTACCTGCTCTAGCAAGGTTTCAGACGTGAACAAACTGCCGGCCACTGATTGTCACTACAAGAGTCATGAGCATGACAAATCAAACAATACTGAACTGTTTAAAAAGACTTAAAAATCCTGAAAACGTGTTAATCTACAACATTTAGCAAGAACATTTCTAAAATCACTATTTAACAGACGAGTCTGGTGTATTTAGCAAGAGAACTGCTGAAAGCCAGTGATCGTGAGTCGAATCACTACCCCTTCTGCTGTATTTTAGTTCAGAGACTGTCAGATGGCGTCTATGCTTCGGTCATGCATGAAGTACTGAACGATTTGGTGAACAAATCTTTTTAATGAACTGATTCCAATAACTGTAATGACTCTGGCAATAGAGCTACACAACAGACGTTTAAGTACTGGACAGAAAAATAAATAAAAAACAAAACAAATCAAGGGCAGATAAAGGCTCAGTAAAACACCCCACGGGGGCTTTCCTTGGGTATCTGCTGTCTAGCCTCTCGCTAATAACTCCTGGGTCAGGATTTAGCATAATCAATACAAAATGAGCCCCCACCCCTCCTATCCTTCACACTCCTCCTCTTTGTCTGCCTCCATCCATCCCTTTACTGTATCCAGAGCAGATGATTGAATGCCACTCTTTTCATGGGGTTTGCATCTGCGCACAGGCAGACTATAGAGACATCATGGCATTTCAGATGCCCTTTGTCCATGGACCGCTGTGAGAGGACGATAAAAGATGCAGTAACAGATCAACCTTTCCGGAGCTGGGAAGAGGAAGAGGATAAGGAGGGATGAAAAGTCAAGGTGCTTCAAAAGCTCAGTGGAGTGAAGGAGAAAAAAGGGAGGAGGGGGTAGAAGATGAGGACATGAGTGGGATGCAGTGATGTAAGAGAACAAAGGTTGCTGAATTGTGGCTGACAGTTAAAGTCGAGTGTACACATAATTTCCAGTGTTATTGTTTATGTGCAGGTATAGGTGTTTTGTCATTGCTCGTGCACCTAAAATGGACAGAGGCAGGAGCAAACAGGTAGACAGAGCCATTTCAGATGAGTGCTTGATGTTTGCCTCTTGATTATTAACAGAGTGGCATGACCTACATGTGGCTCACCATCCGTACTGAGCTTCAGGCCATTGCATGAATAATGCAATGATCAGCCGCCACCACTCACTTTTGTCCGTCTGTCTGCTCAGCACTTCAGGACAAAAACGCACACACAGATAATACATTGTTTCACCTCCACAACTGTATTAACATGGAAACGTTTCAGCTTTTAATTGTCGCGACCTGTAGCTATTTAGGGCAATGTGTGTGACTTAAAATCTTTTATTTACAACATGAGGTTTTGTTGGGATAACCCTCAGTCTTCAAAGTAGCATAACAATGTGTTCCCATATACAGTCAGTGAATCAGTGTATGTATGTATGTATGTATACTATACTCTTAAAGTAAACTTTTTTGCTTTGCAGTAGCTTTTTTAATGCTAAACGCTAAGTGAACAATTGCCTGATTTTCTTTACAAGTCTTTACAAGAATGTGAATTTAAAAAAAAAAAAAATACTCAGAATATTCCTTTAACCAAGCTGTACATTTTGGATTATGGTATTATCCTACAATTTTACAATTCCTTGTAAAATTACAGTTATCATGGCAATCAACATAACTTATTATTCTGCAAAATAAACTATCTGCTTGGTTTGATTTAGATAAGGTTATCGATTATTATTCTCCCATTCAGTGTATCTCTGTTACAGATGTATGTTTCAGTGTCACATTCTCTGACTAGTTTGAAAAGAAAGTGGACTCAGCTGTGGATAACACATGACAGGCTGTGACTGTTTAAGAATATGTGAAGCAGTTGTGGCAGAGAGGACGGTTGGGGATGTCTATGAATGTAGAGCGGAGCATAAACAGTTGAATGACGTAATGTGCTGTAACCACAGGGCTGTCACTTACACACATTACTTGAGTGTGCGCAAATGCGCGCGCACGTGTGTGTGTGCATCTTCAGGAAGAGAGTAATTAAACATAGTAAGAGATTACACTATAGGGCTCTCTAATATGGAGGAAGCAGAACTAATCACTGGCAGTGTCTTTTACCCTGTGTGAGTGTGTGCACTTGTGCAGCAGGCAGTAATTAGAGCAATTACCACAACTGCACAACAGTGACATCTGTGGCTCGTCGGACTATACACACACGGCAGCATCCGCCACAAAATGGATGCTGACATCATGGCATGTCATATCAAAAGATGGATGCTGTTGTTGTTTAGAGATTGCATGTTTTCTCTCTTTGAGTTCTTTGGTCTCTTTCCAAAAACACGCAGTTGTTAATTGAACACTCTAAATTAAGCGTAGGTGTGAGTATGGGAGTGATCGGTTGTTCATCTCTGTGTGTTTGCACTCTGATGGACTGGTGACCTGTCCGGAGTGTGGCCATATGTTAGCTGGGACTGACACCAGCCCCCATGAGCCTCCTGTGAATGATACAGTGATGGATGGATGGACAAAAAAGACAAGTTAGTCTGTAAAATGTCATCCTAGCTACTTTGCTGAATAATACAAAAATAATAGTCACCAATATCTAAAAAAAAAAAAAAAGTTTACAATGATTACAGCTGATTAGAAACAAATTGCTTTCAAATTCTCCACCAAGTGAAATGTTCTGAAATGCTGCAAACTGTGGGCTAGTTTAATCTCAGTAATAGGCAACACAGAAGGAAACACCCACATTTACTTCTTGATTGGGTTTGTTGTCTGCCTGTGGTGAAAGTGAAGTGTTGTTAACACTTACAGTAAAAAACAATTTTTTTTCACCTTGTTGTAAGCTTAAGTCAAAGTTGCATATTTTCTACATATTAATTGTGTTTTACTTTGATAACAGGGGCAGTACACAGTCATGGACATTCATACCTAAATGCACCAGATTGTAGTCATGGGTTAATTTCCACTCAGCACATTTAAATTATATATATTACACTATGTCCAGCCAAAAATGGACATAAAACCTACTACTGTGTAAAGTGTCATCAGCATGTGCATCCCTTGTGTATGACACTTGACAAACACACTTTGTTAGATATTTTCATTTTAAAATGGAAAAAGTAGAACTTTTCTGTTACACAAGGTCTTTTCATTCATCCATATTGATCTAACCAGCTGTGTTATATAATTTAGTTGTTACTATAGACTTTAAAGTGGCCTCCTCAGTACATCTCTTATTATCCCTCTGTTATTTACAGTTTGAAGCGAGTGCTCTCGTGTTCAGCATTATGTAATGGCAGACTCCGGTGTGGAGGCTACCGTTGTACAGACTTATGTAAATAGCTCTCCTGCTGCTCTTCCACTGACTCACTCCTGCTTAAACCTGGACTTTGTGGGCGGCGATGTGTGTTACGTAGTGGCTTCTTATGTCACGATTGCAACAACGACCTTAGGTGGCATTCACTCAGGACTTCACAATCACAGCACGGGCATCTGCATCCACATACAGACAAAGGCTAAGACGCTTGATTTGGACATTGCTTGTAAATTGATTTTTGAGGGAAAGGGAATCAAGTCTAATTCTCCAACAGCAAAGGCTTCATTTCTCTCTAGGTCCTCCAAACCCTCTGACCCCACTCTTCTCTCTTCATTTGTCCCTCAGCATGTAACCCTCCTCCAGCTGAGGTGATGTTCTCATGTATAAGGAGATGGCACTGTTAAAGATTTGTATGGTGGGTGGAGGGCCTTGTGGCTCATTTAAACAGAAAAGGATCGGCGCCTTGGGCAAAGAGTCGCTTTTCAAAGTATGGTGGCTCACTGGAACAAAAAAAGAGATGCGTCACACCCATTCAGGTGGGGCTTTTTTCATGTGCTAACGTTGCAGGATTAAAGACACCACAGGCGATTCATACTTCAGACGCAGGCGCAGCTGACAAATGTGACACTCATTAGAGATTGCATTGTTATTTATGGCGTGCTCACTCCTGTTGTGCAGGAGTTGCTTTCTTGGCTTTTAATCCACTTTTTGTTTTATTTTCCACAGCACAAACACGCAAAACAATATTTAACTGTTGCTTCTCACCACCAGAGGTTTAAAACCTAAAATACACACTCACTATTTACATTAACCATGACGTGATGAGCAAATCAATTATAGGAACCAAAAGGAGGGGGAGAAATTAGATAATGGTAGAATGTTGCTGTTGCTCAGTGAAAAGAAAATAGAAATACCTGGCTACAGCTAATATTGAAGATGAGAGGAAAGCTACAGTTCCGTTTGTGCTTCTGAAGTTTCTGTGATTTGTGTCTGAACTATACGTGTGTCTTTTCAGAGCAAAACTTATAATAATAAATAAATGTAATTTTTTTTTTCAAAAATTAAAGGTGAATTATTAGTACAACAATCTCATCGCTAATGTAAAAGCTGGACCGGATATGTGTTTGCCATATTTTGCAATACATGCCAATAAGCCATTCACACCAAAAGAAAACGCATACGATGTAAAATGAAGCTGCTAAAAAGAAAAGGCGATTAACACCATTTCTGTTGCCAGTGGCTGTTCTACCCTGCACTGTTTTAAAACCTGCATCGTCCACATGTGAATTGTGAAGGTCCTGTATATGCATGAATGTTTAGACAGTCTGACTAATAAAATAAATGTCCCAAGTTCTACAAAGTGAGGATCAAATATTAATGCTAAGTGGCACGATCCTGGCAAAAATAGAGCAGAAATTATTGTGTTTACCCGGGTCTTACGTTCCCACTAAAACTGATTAAAAAACTTGTTAGAACCTGGGATTAAACTTTTTCCTTTCTTTTCTTTTACCAGTGGGAATGGGGTAATTGTGTTCAAAGGCCTTTAACCAGATTAAGTGTGACTCCACTGATCAGATACCTGTTGTTGAAAGAACTACTACTATGTTAAAGAAATGTGATCAGTAAAGGCCAAGTCACACAAGAAAATATAGTAAAATCAATTAAATGGGGGGAACTTTTTGGTGCTAAGGTAACTGTTGACACTAATAATGCATGTTTTCAGGTCTGTTCCATAATTCATTTACTTTTATTCATATTCTAACAATAAAGCTCATCATCAGGATGACTTATTCTCCCCGTTGACACATTTAATTTCTGTCATTTTAAT
The DNA here is from genome assembly GCA_016785285.1 of Brachirus orientalis. NCBI lineage: Eukaryota > Metazoa > Chordata > Actinopteri > Pleuronectiformes > Soleidae > Brachirus > Brachirus orientalis. Next base: position 8,653,008 of record JAFBJR010019380.1, on the reverse strand, counting down.
TTGGCAGGCTCAGGCTTCACATACCTACTTGATCCGAATCATGTGGTTTTCATCAGCAGAGGAGATTTTCTCATTTGTTGTAAAGCACCTTTGGGGTTTCCTTTGAAAAAGGGTATTTATTTATTTATTTTAAGTTTTTTTTTCTGGGGGGGTAATCACCTCTTTAACCCCTTTGGGATCTTTGATTTCATCTTCGGTAAATTAGTACACAATGTTATAGTGTGTCCTCCTCCATTTTTCCATTTCTTTTGCCAACTGGAGTGAATTCCCTTCCTTGCATTAGGGGCGACATGCTCAGAGATAACTGTAATGAATGACACAGAGTAATTATAGGGCAGAATAATTAAAGGATGCATTCATCATTTATTAAGGCCATTAAGATAAAATGTTAGGGTTCATGCGTCTCAATCGTGATGAAGTGTGTTATATGTATGGTAGCTTGCAGCTTCTGAAAGATTTATATCTCTGTAGGAGGTGAAGGCTTTATGGTGCAGTTCATTAACAAAAAATATTTATTCCCCTGAACGTCAATCAACAGGACAAACCAAAATCAAAGTTGCCACCATCAGCAGCATCCATTACTGAAAGGAAGCATTGGATCGCTTCATATTTATGATATTCCATTATCTGCATTTCAATTTCCTGCCACTGAATTAAATTTGTGTTTTGCTTACACTTGCTGTGGCCATTGTCACTGTGTGAAACGCTTGTGAACCCCAGCACCACCAGTCGGAGGAGTTTAAACATTTTATGAGCATGGGCTGAAAAATAGGTTGGATGTCAACGATGGATGTGAGTATAATACAATTCTCAATAATATGGGTTTCAGTCGTGCAGAGTTGTATTTTTGCAATTAAAGATAGAAGTTCATAAAAGTGGAAATGAAGCCTAGGGTTTGTGAATTCCTTTAATCAAAAACACTGAGCTACTTGGGCCAGTTTGTCAACAAGACGATTCAAAGACAATTCAAGGACACAAGTGCTGCTAACATAATCCATTCCAGTACCACTTATGTGAAACCAATCAGGTTTAAGGATTGGGAAATCCCCCTCTTAAACAAATAAATCTAAATCATTTAATCTTGTATTTGGTATAAAAGGATTATAGATTGCAAAGAGTCAGCTGAAAAACTCAGACGCAGGAGTTGTCATAGCAGCAGCTTGACAGATCTCAAAGCTGAAAGGTAAGTGGTCGCAAGGGAAACCCTTTTCCTAATTTTGCCAGATGGCACTCTGTGTATTCTTCAAAAGAGTAAAATCTATGTCTAGTGCTAAAAACTAAAATGCATGTTCATACAGTGAAATGTAAGAATTAAGATTAAGTACTTCTGTTGCTATGACGAAAATAAAATTAGTGCACTTTACCTTTTTATTTTTACAACATGACACAGTGCTCAATATTAACTGTATTATTAGGTTGAAAGATTGTCTGAACAATGTTGTTGATTACCTTTTTTAGTATATCCTGGGTATAATCCTGGGTATAATTCAAATGCCTTTGAAAGCTGCAATGACCTCATAAGGTGTGCAGTAATTTCAATGTCTTCATTTTTATTCCTATACATTAAATACATTTACTTGTTTGTTTGAAGTGTTATCCAACCCTACCACCATGTAGCCTCTGAACATGACATGTATTTTCTCATGTCTCCATGGCAACTCTGCACCATGATGGTTCAACCTCTCTGTCAGGGGTTAAAACCCTCAGTAATGGGACCATCCATCCTCACAGTGGGATTTTGGGAGGAGGCAAAAAAAAAAAAAAAAAGAACTTGATGCTCTGCACTCTCTGTCCTCCACACACACAAACACTCACACACATTTGCACCTGTGTGAGAATAAATGAGCAACACCCCCCCCCCCCCCCCCCCACACACACACACACACACACACACACTGGCTTTCTCTAATATGGATGAAGGAGTTACTTGGAGACTTGACGACCCTCATTTCCACACCAATGGAGGGCGTCCGATACAGCTGGAGCTGATGAAATGCATTACCAGGAGATGCAACTCTCCTATCACAGATGATGCCACCCACAGAACAAAGGCTGCCAGCGATGAAAGGACAATCACAGCAACACCTGTTTCCACTGCAATGTGCTGTCCAACAGAAGTGTGTATTCACATCCAAACCATTCATCAAGTTATAGGACAATAAGCTTGCCATTTTCTGGAACACCTAATATTGAAACAGCCATGTCCAAGAGACAGCTAATGACAATGTCATATTTGGAATGTGTTATTTATTACGTCTTCAAAGGCTAAAAAATGCTCATTGAATGGCACACAGAAAAATATCTGTATAATCTTAAAAAGGTACTAAATAACAATAACAATATTACTAACATTCCAAGATGTTATTATGCTGATGTACTATCTAATGCACTCATCTTTACACGTGTTTTTGCTGTATATGTTCCGTGTTGGGTTCACTGCCCCACTGATGTGTTGAGCCCATATGGTCAGCAGGTTGGTTGGTCCAGGAACAGTCCATTATGTGGTGATTTGGCAGCGCACATACTGTTACCCCTGCTACCCTTTCTTTCCCTTCACGCTCCTGCACTAATGATGTGACACCACACAAGGTGTAGCTTCAGTGTTTGTTTATGAGTGTTCAACAGCAGTTTGTGCGTGTGTGTGTGTGAGGTAACAAAGCATCCAGTGAATGGCAGTATGTCCTGCCAGGAACTGTGTGTGTGTATCTTCAGAGCAGGCATATGGGCACAGAGACGGCCATCAGCCAGACTGGCTCAGGTCGCTGCTACCTCTCCGTCACCGCCTGGAACACAGCAGATGCTCTTGTATCTGCACGGACTGAAGAAAAGATTAAAACACACACACTGAAACAAACACGAAGACAGATAAAAGAGAATAAATTCCATACAAAAGGAAAATAAATGGGTATGATAGACAGAAAATGGCTTAAGCAAAGCAGTGGCACATATTCATATTCATGTGATCGTGTGTAAGATACCACAGTCCTGTTTGCGGTCAGGTATACTGTATGTTAACGCACAAACACAATAGCGGACTGATTGTGCTTAGTAGACATTCACATCCATGACATTATAATATCAAATTAATCAGTGAAAGCTTACAGTAAAATCGAAGAAAATGGGTCACTGCAGCTGCAACAGAACAGAAGTGTTTAAAATGCACAATATTTAAAATATTAGAATATTATCACACTATTTAAAGTTGATTTGATCATGATGATTATTAAATTTATAAAATAATTAAACGATCCAGAAGCATCTGGTTTCTTCTTTTGATTAACCTTAAGAAGGACACGTAAGTGCAAAATACTGTATGTATGTTGAGCACACACTGCTGTAGCAGCCAGACAGATGTACAGGCTGAGCAGTGGAAGTGGGTCACATCTCTATGGGGCAGAGGAGTAACAACAGAAATATACAAATATGCCTCTGCGTCCTGTCTAAAAAAAAAAAATCCTGCTGTTTATCTGTCTGCAAAAATGTAATTACACAGCAAGAGGTTGGAATACACATGACTGTTTTGTGCCCACGGACAAGGTTGCTCTATTTCACGAGATTGGGGAGTTACAAAAACCTCTGACAAGTAAACATCTTGCTGTTTGTGTGTGTGTGTGTTTACGTGTGAGGGTGGGGGTGGGGAGTTGAAAGGTCAAGCTGCTGTCTCCTCTTTTGTCCTTCTGGCTGGGCTTGGTTCGCATTACATTTCAGACAAACGTGCACATGCTAATCATTATGTGCACCCCCCTCCCCCCCAACTTGACCTAGCCACTGGCCATTAACTGTCTACATGTATTGAGTACAGCCCTGACCTAACGCTGCCATTGTAAACAAAAAAAAGGGGCTAAATTCAACACTCACATTGAAGGAGTAAAGTGCATAACACTGCAATACAAGCCTCACTTATGCTGTTATTACATTAAGACGCTTTCACCCTGAAATTAGCGGGTAGAACCATGATTTTAAAACCGATGTGAAGCTGCTTAAAGCATCAAACCAGTGGTTGTTCTGCTCTGTGATGTTATTCTTTTCCACCTGTGCGTGAAGTTTTAAATGTGAATAAACCATATAAACCTGGTATTAAATATGATTTTTAACCATTAAGAATGGGAATAAAGTATTAGATGTTGAATGATTTGTACATTCCACTTGACTTGGAAGTCAAGAAATTCAAGGTTAAGGAGGTGTTCCCCTCAAGTCGGATTTCCAAAAAACCTCCCATACCAACATAGGATTCTAAGATGGCTGCTACTCACATCAATAGATAAAACACTTATTTCTTTCACTTTAAGTCAGTCATACACATGGAGTAGAGTGTTACTGACTGATACCCCAATAATCTCTGCATCCATGTTTTTTTCTGACTTCTCAACTGGAACACAGGCAATTCAGAGGTGACGTCACACCCAGTTTCGACCTCTGACCTCTGTTGTAAATGGAACACTCTATAAACACATCCAGTAACTATAAGATGGTCTTATTGGTCCCTCGCCTTTTACGGACATTCAGCTAACAATTAATCATGTGCACACTCACTCAGTCGCACGCATTTCCACTTGTCCCCCTGTGGTGCGTGCTGCTCCGGCTCATCCACCATGGTGTCCCCTTTGTGACGCACACTATTCCTTTGTTGTGTTGCACAGAGTGGATGTGCATGCTGAGCGTCCTTCAAGCCTTTAGAGGAGTGCAGAGGTGTCCAGCGAGGCGCCCGCCTGGCTCTTTACACCCTCACAGGGCCAAATGTGGCTTAAAAAGGCTCCAGAAGTCTGGGTTGAGATTAAAACATAGCATGGAGTGGTTTGTGAACAGAGCGCTTTCTTTTCTAAGGGAATAGTGTGCAGCATATTAGGAAATAAAAAAAACATTATGTCAAGTAACATCATGTGTTAATGTACATGGAAGGTAAACATACATACATACATATATATATATATATATATATATAAGCATATATGTAATAACACCTTTATTATAGAGTACTATGCTCTTAGCCTAATATATTACATATTTGTGATGAGGCTATAATCACAATAATAAAGCCCTCACAAATCATAGCCATTTCTGAAAACACCATGGCAATTATACTGTTGTAATGTAGCCTATATAGATAGATAGATAGATAGATAGATAGATAGATAGATAGATAGATAGATAGATAGATAGATAGATAGATAGATAGATAGACTTAACTTTATTAATCCCTTGGGATGCTGTCACATTGTGTTGTTATGTTTTGCTATTATTCTTGTTATTACTATTGTTGTTCTATTTCTTCCAATTTAATCTTATTATTATCTCCTTGCTGAAATGGCCCAAGACCTGAAATGTTAATCCCCAAATTAAAATAAAGCTTCACATTTCTTAATAACAACATAGTTCTTTTTATTTAAAGATGCTAAATTAATCTAATTTGTTTCAAATCAGTTGCGATCACATTATGAATAAATGATAATTTAACCAGTGCATCAATATTCAATGAATGGCTAAACAACACAGTACAGTCAATCATGCTAATATGTGAAAAAATGTAATAAATTGATCTCTTAGATGTTTGGGTCTTCTCTCATGGTAATTAGAAGGTTGTTTACTCGAGCTCAGGACAGAGGGGCTGCCTATTATGGTTGAGTGGACGTGTAGAGGTGAGGGCTGTCTAGAAGACTGCCAGTGCCAAAAACACTGTGGATAGACTGCCGTAAGCCCAGAAACCCCACTCAATAGCTGTGCCAAAGCCACACACACACACACTCACATACACATTCAGACTTGCAGACACAGCCAAGCATTGGGATGGTCGACTGTGCCAGAATCACCCCTGGGGTGGAGGGTACATTAACTAATTGCTTAGCGCAGCTTAGAGAGCACAACAGCATCGACAAGAGAGAGACGAGTGGGAGAGGAGTTGGGCGTAAAGACTGAGGAGGAGGAGAAGAGCTGGAGAGAGGCGTGATAAAATGAAAAGAGTGGTCAGAGTGACACGGACAGATACAAACGCAGTGGAGAGAGACGGACAGACAGGCAGAAATACAGACACACAGACAGGGAGCTTGTTTACATGGGCATGAGTCCATTACAGCATTAGGACTAAGGCCAGCAGGAGCAGGACAATGGAGCAGGCTGTGTGTGTGCGTGTGTGTGTGTTATTCAGTGTTTGGCATGTGGGACAATGGGCCAGTGGGGCATTGAAGGATAGGGGGATTATAGGTCAGGCCAAAGGGAGAAAGACAGGTGATTGGTTACGGGGGAGAAAAGAAGTAAAATAAGAAAAGGGCAGGGAAACCTGAACAAACACAACACATGTACAGACACACATTTAAAAAATGAAACACTCCTTTTTTTCCCTCCATGAGCCTCGGTTCTATGCCTCCCTCTTTGCCCACGCTGCCCTGATAAAGTGTCTAAAACCCAGCATTGAGTCCCTTCTGCCCTCCTCACCCCCTCAGCCTGCCTCAACCCGTCTGGCTCTCTTCATCCCGATAAACAAAGGGAGGCCTACAAAATGAATCAGCCAAACAAGTGTATGTATTGTTGCCGATGGTTACGCAGGACGGCCGGGCTTTGGCTATTTTGTGGGCTGCAAGGGCCCTTTGGAGAACTTCTCCTGGGTATCTATGGTGATGAGAGAAAAAGACTTTTCTTCACAGGAGTGGGTATTTGTGTGTGTGTAGGAGGGGGTACTTTCCAAAGGCACAGAAGCGCAGGTGCTGTCATCCTCTCTTTTGCTTTTTCTTTTGCTTTTGTTTTTCTTGTTTTTGTTTGCTTTTGTTGGGTTTTTTTCTTTGGCAACCTTGAAAAGCCTGAGTCAGAAGATGTCCAGCATTGAAAAAAAAACGGGATCTAATCTCCAAAAGATGCAATATAGGTACTTATGTTTATACACAACAGTTTTCTTGTTATATTACAGAATAATTATTTTTGACACACTTTTTTTCTCCCTTGTTTCTCTCTTTTCCTTATTTTAAACAGAAATCAGAAATCAGAAATACCATATTGATCCCAGCTACTCTGACTAAGAATAGAAAAATAACAGGTTCACATAAGTGTAAAAACTAGAGTATGATAAAGAAAAGAATACAAAGTATGTACAAAAGAAATGTTCAATCCATGTCACAGTATGTTGAGAGGAAACTAAATACCAATATATCATGTATAAACAGTAACAACAGCTTGAATATCAATATCAAAAGTTAATTCAAAATAAGCCAACAAGAATTAACATCTGATTGCACTTTTGTTTAAGAACTGCGATATACAGTATCGAAATAACTTTCCCTATAAGAGGAAAATAACGTCTATAAACCTCTATTAAATGTAGCAATTCACACACTTACCGTAATATTTAAACTTACAGGATTTTATTTTCAAATTTGCAGTCAAGGTCTGTGTCAAAATGGCCATCACCATCTAATACTTCATTCGCCTGTTCACATTCACACATCGTGGTGACACAGCAGCCTCTCAGTGACTGACTGCAGTGGCTGCAGGTGACGTCATACATTCACGCACCGGTAATGACCCTTCAGTGTATCTGAGCAGCTGAACGCGCACAGGAAGACCGAGGGTGGACGGCAACGCAGACGGTTCCTTTGCCAGTAATTGGACATCAGTTTTTAGTGAACGCTTTTCTTGCTGTGTGATGCCTTTGAGTGACGAGGACCGCAGTGGCCTACTTTTGGTTGACTAGAACGGCAATATTCACAATAACGGTGTCTCTCTGTATGTGTTTGCTCTCTGTTTGACAAGTATAATGTCACAGGCATATAGTGAATATTTGGGTCTCTTCAGCCTGTTTGTATGCCTAATCTGGTGTGTTGTGGGTGTGTGTGTGTGTGTGTGTGTGTGTTTGGGGAGGGAGTGCATTGTGTACTTCCACCAATTCTTTTTAGCAGAAATGTTTTCCTGCCAAGGCTCGAACTCAGGATAAGGTTGCTTTACCACTGATAGACACACACAGAAGACTGTCCACAAACTCAAACATGCTTAATCCTCCTTTGGGCAGTGATGCACAATTAGACAGCAGAAACTGTACATACACTACAATAGACAGATAAAGATTAAGCAGCAGTGTCTTTAATACATTGTGAAATAAACAAATGCAACTCAGTTAAAAGCCATTTAAGAGAGTTTTTGGTTGAAAACATGTCAATATTCTAGAGAAGGTTTTTGTGCCACGATAGCATAATACTGGAGAACACTCATAAATTGGAGAAACTTGTCCCCAAATAATCTAGGACAGTGGGGGGAAATAGATTATCTGCTTTGTCCTCTTGCAAACAAATTCTATGTTTTTTCCAGGACAACGGTTGATCAACCGTTACTCCAAACAATACGTGTGCGGTTTAACATGCTCTCTGTTCCTTCGACTTCCTCAACTTTGACCTAAAGCTCAGCTGCGTAATAGTCTCACATCACATGTCGATAAACCACAGAAATGCCAGGTGACTTTGGTGACTAACTGGACTTCACACCACCTTTCTGCTGTTGTGACGTTTTGAAATCGTTTTTGAAAATGGGGCTGTAATGACAGACAAATTGCCGTGGTATTTGGCCATGTACGCAGTAGTCAGTGATTATAGTAAACACATGCAGCTAGCAGGGAGGGAGCCGAGAAGCTGCAGAATTATTGGATGAGTCACACAAAAAAGACTTAATTTAAAGGCGATCATTAAATTTTGAGTATTGACTTGAAGGCGTTGATTGCTGAGGAAGATGGAGGACGGTGGACATGTGTCACATGGTAGATCCCAATCTATAGTTCCCACCCAGAGATGCCATTTCCTTGCATATACTTTACAGACACACTTTCTCTCTTTACATTTCTCTCCTCTGGTTATTTTCCTTTTTTTATTCCTTGCTCCACTGTCAGAATTGATTTGCAGTGTCCTCCTTCTGCACTATTAGCTGGAAAGACAGGAAAATGAGACTACCATAAATGCTTCAAACCTGTTCTCTGAGTCACATCTCATCTCACTCTGCTGCAAAATATTGACTGAAGTACTGAAATAGCATTGATCTTTATTGCGGTGATAATGATATTTTTTTCTGCACACAACTGCAATAAAGGTTTTCAACATTTTTCTCAATCATGAAAGCCTTATAAGATCTGAAACAAATGGCAGGTGATGGAGGAAAAAAATAGTGGTTCAAGTATTAGCTGTGTTTTCTCTCATCGGGCAGGTTGGTTAAAACATTTACACAAGTATAGTGCAACTCCTGATCAAAACACATTGTCTTTTTAAGTCACTTTTAACAACTTGGTGCTTGAGCCATTTTTAATTGATTGCTTTTTGTTAAATTGTTAAATTAAACTCAATCTTTTTAATGCAATAGACTGAACAAATGCAAGCTGGCAGATTCTTTTTGCAGTAATGACACAGGGCCACTGGAGGAGCTGTGTGAACACCATTGGCACCATATCACTATCACATGTCACATGAACATGCTGGTTGAGGAAAGTTGTTTTCTACAGTGGATTACTGAAACAAAATGATATAAAACTAAAAAAAAATAAAGTTTTAATGACTTTATCTTCAATGTGAACACACAGTATGTCATTGATAGCCAGCACACTGACATATAATATCACTAAACAGAAAACTTGCCATAATATCATACATAGTTAACCTTGTTTCTGATAAGATGGGTTCTAAGTATTTTTGTGGCCCGAAATAACATCAAACAGATAAAGAGTTCAACAGGAGCACAGGAGTACAGATACACAAAAGCACATACACACGTATCCCCCCCAACACACACGCCTGTTGCTGTGGGGACGCCATTTCAGGGTACACCTGGAAACGTCACCACCGCCCTAAGCTTTGCCGTTACATAACATGGTAAAGGATACAGATGTTGCGTCACACGGCTTTAACCCCTCCAAAAAAACTCACATAACTCACACATACAGAACACAGGCTGTATATAAATAGGTCATACTGGGTGAACAGGTGTGAACTGGTTTAGACAACTGCATGCACACATTTTCCACTAACAGACAAAATGGAAAAACTCTCCGTAAACATAATATAGTTTAAAACTATTAAAGAAAAGGTGGATTTTTGCAATAAACAGAGATGAGTGAAAGGCCCAGGCCTGTCCGTAGACGTCAGCAGGATATGACAGGACATGAGTCATTTTTAATGCAGAATGTTACACCATGAGGCCTGAGGTGTGACACCGGTTGTCATGGCAATACAAAGACAGAACAGTCACTTTTAAACTGCGTCAATCTAGCATTTAGGGAATTTGAGCGCTGAGATACAAGGAGCAGACCTCTTTGTGTGACTTCAAGCATGTTTTCACAACTACCATCGTAATCATTGTCTTTTTTTGACCAAAATAAGAGACACACCACCAATTGGACTGGAAAGTGGGCCATTTACAGTACAGAGTCAAACTGGAGGTGTGTGAGACTTGTTCTCATAGAGTCCGACCAACATGTGAGTGAACCACGAAAAGTACAATCAAGTCGGAAAGCTTTACAAAATCCTCTTCCATAGTAAAAGTAATAGATAAACCTGAAACAACAATGATGTTAAATTTGTTACTATTTAGTATTTGTACTTAAATTTGCCATTCGACCAGTCCTTCAGATTATATAATTTATGAAATGAAAATACTGATTGCTGTCCCAAGTTAAAAGGAAGGATCACTCCAAACATTAATGGCTTATTGTTGGAAAATGAATTTACATTGCAGACAAAGAAGAAATTAGCATGTTAAGCCGGGTCTTGCATTCCACACTGCTGTGTTCTATTGTTCTCTTCTTAATTGTTGAAGTTATGTGTAGGAAGACAGGTGTTTTGTTTCTCCTGCTGGCAGGTCTGAGGGCATTTCTTCTAAACATATGGTCTCACATGCCTTCTCAGCCCTAAGATCAGCGGTTATTCATGTGGAATGAACCACTGTGGGCTTCCTGTCTCCCTCTCCACCTCAGAATCCCACCGAGTGTGACATTTTCACAGATGGTCCACTATACGTGTTTTGCAAAATGGCCACCTTTGCAATGTAATGTGATTGTAGGCTTGGTATTTAAGCTGAACATGTCATTTAAAACATTCACGGAGATAATCACACTTCACCACTGTCACAGTAGGTTCATTCAAATTTTTTTCTCATTGGAACTCTTGACTTTATGTTCCTTAAAAAAAGACAAAGCTATATTGAATTATAATGAGGGGATTTTTAAAGGCTGTGAAAATAAACTATATTATTGTGGCTTGTGATAAGAAGCATTTACAGTAAATTGACTTTCAACATCAGGATATTTTAAATAGGAAAGAATGAATTAAATATTTCACACAAATGACCTGAAAATGTTGTCAATTTGCCAATTTACAGTCTTAGTGATTTATTTTTAGGTACCACATGTCATTCAAGAACCTACGGTTTATGATGAGTTCTTGTCTTTTACTTTAAAATATTCACTAAACAATATTTGTCCTTTTAGTAATGTATTTTTGTAGCACAGCAATATTTAATAACACTATTGGCTCCTCAGAAAGCTTACACATACAAAGGTATAATGGTAATGTAGACAGAAGGCTGCTACTGTTTACCTATTACAAATCCAGAAAATAAATTAAAAAGATATGTTTACAACAATCATAATATGACAAGTCACTATTATTTTGGTCACATTTATCATAAGAGGAAATTTTCCAATCATCCCATGCCTATTACCGGTTTATGTGCAGCTCCTATCCATAACAGCACAGATGTCTGAGCTGAAAACATTCACCAAGGAGGTGTTCAAACCCGCCGAGGCCTAGCAAACTGATGAAAGTTGACCTTTCTTTGTGATTGAGAGCCGTGAGAGATGGATGAGGGATGGATGGAAGGAGACAGAGAGCGTTGTGACTCTCTGACAGCTGAGGCTGTTTGTGGAAACCTGAGAAACTGGAGATGGGATCAGCTTTTCAAACAAGGAGGTTTCAGCACAACAGGTGACAGCTTTGCCCAACCATACTATCTGTCTGTCTGTGGGTGCAGCTGCGTCTGCGTTTCTCCTTTATCATATCAGGGAACAATAAAGAAGGGGAGAGGAAATGGAGAGTCAGTGTACAAAACAGAGGTGGGACGAAAGTTCAATATGTCTGTGGAATGTGAACCAAATGTCCTTCTGTCATAAAAGGAGGACTAATTGTATGCTTTGTTTTTCAATTGTGCTTAAGTTGAGGGAAAGACTTGGCACAAAAGTGAGAATGCAAAGAAACCTTTGGCACATCAGGAGACACAAAGTTTGAAGGAGGCCGCAGGGTTTTGTTGACATGCAGGGTGGGTGTCCATGCCTCATTGTCTGCCCCATCTGTCTGGCTTTATCTCTACTCCCCCACCCCCAGCACCACAGCTTCACCACCTCGTCCTTTCCTGCTCCTCCTCCACCTACCTCCTCCCCCCGGAGTCAGCACATACCCCCCTCCATTGTACTTTGGTCAGTCTCTCCCTCATTGCATGCTGGCAGACGACCAGGGCGCTTCATCCATGGCAACTGGTGGCATTGTTCACATACACAGGGTACATATGTGCTTAGTTGCCCGTGCGTCTGCTATGTATACACTCACACAGGACGTGAGCATCTGCTGGCACTGGAAGCTGTATTGATGCACATAAGATGGTCAGGAAGCACAGTAACCTTAATTAATGTTGAAGAAATAAGTGCAGCATTAGACATCGTAGATTAAATAGAAATTAAATAAATTAAAACAGATTTTGTTGTTACGAGAAGCTGGAGGAATCCTCCTTCGTTCAGCTTCTTTAGATAAAGGGGAAAAAGGAAACTTTTGAAAACACCAAAATCTGTTTAGTAGGTTTACACCATGCTGGCAAAGTAAACAAGAAAAGCTGCAGACTACACGTTTCAGGGTGAGGAAGAACCACACACACCACACACAACTAACACACCAATACATCAAATGTGATACTTAATATGTGCGCACACACACTCTCCCTCACAGATGCCCATTGTGAAATACGCAAAGCACTTAGTGTTTGCAGGCAATCGTGCTCTGAGTCACGTTGTAGGCCTGTCTATCTCCTGACAGACAGGCACAAATGCAGGAACAGTGTCTCCAACACAACAAGCTTCAGTCAAATATGGTGCCTGTTAGTCACCATATTTAGAAAGTCTGAAAGAATCCAACCCAAATCTATCACACAATAGTTGTCACTTAATGTTACTCATCTTTTCACACTTAAACCATACTTGATTTTAAGACAGCAAAATGTTAAAAACTACCGAGCAGTGTGGGTTCACCTATTTGCTTATATTATTCAACTATATAGGTAATTGCTGGAGGCAGTGGCATGGAAATAATTGTTATATAAGAAGACGAGTGAACAGAATTTAAAAAAAATTCAGAAATGAATACCATGGATATATCTCAACAGGATTGAACTAAAGAACACGTTTCAGTTACCCATTATCTAGTGGCCAACCTGCCATCGGTTTGTTTTCTCAGATTATGACAAGCATCACATCCTGAGTGTGGAATACATTTGCATGTTTGCCACAAATGTTGGTGGCACCAGTGGAAAAATGCAAATACATATGTGCTCATAGAATGCAAACACACTTAATGGCTATAGTTGCAAAGAGCGAACACACTCAAAAAAAGCCACAGGCACTGTCACTCATTGCCAGACATGTTGCTCCTGGTTCCACTGCTTCAAAAAATGTCTCTCTGTTCTTTACAATCCTTTGTTTAAGTTAGTTTATATAATACGACAACTTCCTGCTCTGCTCTGTTGCTTTTTCGCTCTGAGGCAAATTATTGTGACTATTATGTGCTTTGCCAGCCACTATGTATGATGTAGTGTATCATTTGCTATACAATGTGATACCAGTTGATACCCTGCACCAAATAGACACAATTATAAGCCCAGTTCTGATGAGTAAACAAACATGATATAAATCAAAGTGACAAAAGACTTTAATTTGAATATGCTAAAGTACTTTGAAAAGAGTTATAAATGTTTAAAATCTGGAGTAAATATCTGCAATATATGCATGCTGTGCTATTGTCCAGCACAAATAAGCATTTCCCTGCCCCCATTTGCAATGATATTGAGCCACGTGGATGAAACACACACAAATACACACACACTCATACACCATCTGACATCCAGTTTGCAAATACTTAACAAACCAGCACAGCCTTCCCTCCCACACACCCAATAATTTAATAGAATCAAGAAGTAGGCCATATGCATGCAGTCACAATCAAAGGCTGCTTTCATGTTCCACCAAGCCACTGCAGTTTACATGGCAGATGTACACAGTGTTATAATTCCATTTGAATCCTTACAGTAGAAGGAAGGAAGAGAATGTGGGCAAGCAGGAATAAACCAGAGGTGGTCTATGTCCAACACATAGGATAATTTAATAATAAATGTAAAAGAAACAATGGGTTGGATTCAAGACATGTCAAAGGTCATTAACCCCATAAGATACAGTTTAAATGAAACATCTCAGAAACCTAGTTTTGTGATTTGTTTCGCAGCTCATATGCTTGTCAAACATTTCAGACATTTCCAAGGAAAACCAAAATGAGTGAATTCCTTTGTGATTTTGGTGCACCCTGGAACTCAGGGTTTTGGCACAGAACTATGGCAGGATGTAGGATTTGGGCCACAGCTGTTTTACAGACCAATGTGCCGAGTCATAAAAAAGCAGGTCTACAGTTTTTGCCTTTCTGGAGAGGTCAGAAAATTCCATACAGGGTGTGGAGTGGCTTTTCACAGTTGTTTTGGGCTGTGGATGCACTCATCAGTTCAAAAACAAGCTCAGCTGTGGTGGAGAGTCATCATGTTGAGTCAAAAGCTGGAGGCACAGTGAGAAAGAGGGCAAAGAGAGGGTGGTGGGGGTAAGAAAAAAAACAACTTCACAGGGATAGTATGAGGAGAAGAGTGCAAGAGAGACATGGATGGAAATTAAAAAAAAGAAGAAGATAGGACTCAGATGAGAAGGGGCAGCAGATGTTTCCCTTATGAGAGCTATAAAGAGTTGAATCCTTCTACCCACACACTCCATCATGTGCTTTCATGTCATGTGAAGTGGGGCAGTGGAGCATCTTGTAAAACTGCATTTGCTTACATTAACGGAGTGTGCTGTCAGCCTATACAGCGGCAGATATTTTGCATTTCTTGCTCTGTTCATGTGTGACTGCAGTGTGTTTGTACAACTCAAGGTGCAAAGCCGGGCCAGCCTGTGTGTTGTTGTTGTTTTCAGAGTGAAACAGCATGTGAGCGCATGTGATGTGGGCACGCCTGCGTGTTAGCCTTCATTTACACTCTCAGCAAGAAACAGCAAGATGGCTTCCTCCTCTGTCTTCTGCTTGCGTGTGGATGTGCAGTCCATGCTGCTTCCCTCGGTGACATAAGTAGGCCAACAGAGAACACATGGCAGCGCTGGAATGCGTGGCATGGGTCCAATCCGTTCCAGCGGAGCCTGCGCTAAATACCAATAGAACTGGTCCAAATGCAGCACATATCTCAACAACACCACTCCCCAACAGCTGCAAAGGGGGTGGGGGAGAGTTTGTGTGTGTGTGCGTGTGTGTGTAAGTCACTGCAGAGTCCTCTGAAGTCATGGAAACCAGTGTGTGTGTGTGTGTATACTTGTTTTTGTCACCTCATGACATTTTCATCTTATGATATGAATGTTAATGAATGGAAGTCAATACAGAGTCCTTAAGATAGCTGCACAAACCTGTGTGTGTGTGTGTGTGTGTCCATATCTGCATCTGTTATCAAACTCTTGTTGAGTTAAAAGTTGGCAGAAATATGAGAAAACCAGGAGAAACTGACGATGTGTGTGTAACATGTTGTAGATATTTTCTTAAAGGTGAAGCGCACAATTTTTGAGTGTAATCAAAAGGGCTCCATTACATTCAAACCATCATCAAATGAGTTCACACAATGTTCGGCTCCGCATGACTCTTAGTATAGCAGCGTTTTGTTTTCGTTGGGAGGTAGTGACACGAGCGAGGTTTTGGCGACAGAATTTACTCACTGGAGATTTATATTTGATTCGCAACTCTATAATCAGTTGAAATGTTTTTTTGTTTTGTTTTTAATCACCACTTCTCTTTGTCTGCATTTCCCCCCCTGCATGAATTTAAAGGTCCAACATTTGAGAGGTCTTTGGTAAAAAATTGAAAATACTACCCATAAGTGGATTATCACTTTAAAATAAAAAAAAAATCTTTTGGGTGTAAATACGGATGGTTTTGTCAGAGGATTGCGTAAGGGAGGAAATAATGCAACACTACAGAGGCCAACTGCTGTAGAACACCAAAGATGAATAAGAAGAAGTTATTCTATCACCATTATAATGATGTGATCAGTTTTAAAGAGGACATTCACTGAAAAATAAAATTTCGGATGTTTTCTTAGTGTGTCCTCGTGTCCTTCCCGTATCTAAACATCAATAAAGTGTCGCTTCAGCCACTTCTGAGGGAGAAGGGCTTCTCTTTTTACCTGCGCTCAAGCAAGCCTTTTTGAAAAGTCGAGTTTAGTTACATAACTAACACATTTGCCGTGCATTGAACCCTCCCCCAACAGCTACTCCTGGTCATGGACGTGAACGGTCAACCTGAAGAAGAAGAAGCACAACGGAGCAGTCAGTCAGCTGGTAGATGGCCAATCACAAGAGACTCAGAGTTCTGGGGGCGGGCATTAGCTCAGAAACAGAGTGTCTGTTCAGAGGCTGTCAGAGAGCAGCAATAAACTGGCTTAATCTGAAGAGTGACCTTTAACATTATAATGGAAAGTTTTTTTTCAGGTTTAATACCCCTCATAGTATTTATCGTTTTATAGAAAACAATGGAAAATCACTTCTAGCAACAAAGATCAGAAAAACAAGAAGTGGGGTAGGACTCAGCAGCAAATCATCCCCAAAACTCCATGTCTTGAGGTATGAAGACTTATATACTGTGTTATGTTTCAGTTATGCAGTATATGGGGCAGTGCAGATACAGAGAGTGGGTTAGTAGAGAGATTGTTTTCAAGTGTGTCATGGGATGTAGATACAGTAGGAGCAAGTGTGCAGTATTACAGAGTAATGTACTCTGTCTGTTCACTTCTTCTCAGATGGAGACGGTTGGAGCCATTGGAGGAGACTGGAAATCTGGTAAAAGAGAAATATTCAAGACGGTGTGGGAGAATTTAGATACTGCGGAGAAATCAGAGTTAACTCGATAAACTCTGATTTCTCCGCAGTATCTAAATTCTCCCACACTGTCTGTTATTTATTTTAACTCAGTAAAAGATTGAAGACATACACTCCCTACTGCTGTACACTGAATGATGAGGTCAATCTATTATCCCACATTGATTCTACCTATTGACCAGTGTCAGCTGGGATTGGCTTCAACTCCCCCATGATTCTCACAGGATAAGCAGTAGATAATGGATGACTAGATACTATCTAGACATATTAAGGACCTAGTGTGTAAGAATTAGTGACCTTACTGTTCCCTTTCCCAAGCGCATCAGGGAACTGTAGAGGCCTTTGAAAACCAGAAAGGATGGTTCTTCATTTACATAGAAAGCTTTCTTTTTGAAATGGGAAATGCACACTCTAGTTGGTTTGACCTACAGCCAGTTAAACCAATGATCTGGATGTTGTATGCAAAAACAAAAAATGTATCAACAAATGTTGTAGTTTTGTACAGTAGGAGCGATGGCTGTCTATAATGGCGTCTAATAACGTTTGCCCAGTGGAGCTTAGTGGAGACAAAGACAGCTGCTCTTCAGTGGCTCCCATGTTGGCTGCTAGACATTGCTTCTCTGTCGTCCTCCCATTCATTTGGCCTGTTGCATGCTAGGGGTTTGTGATTGGACAGATTCTGAAGTTCAGCCAAAATGGTCTGCAGAGCGAAATTAATTCATTCAAGCTGGGGTTATTCTAAGGCTACAAAAAACCAAAAGTGCATTACCTGCTCCCATTACCCAGGCCAGTGAGAAGGCTGCAGTGTCTATAATGGCGTCTAATAACGTTTGCCCAGTGGAGCTTAGTGGAGACAAAGACAGCTGCTCTTCAGTGGCTCCCATGTTGGCTGCTAGACATTGCTTCTCTGTCGTCCTCCCATTCATTTGGCCTGTTGCATGCTAGGGGTTTGTGATTGGACAGATTCTGAAGTTCAGCCAAAACGGTCTGCAGAGCGAAATTAATTCATTCAAGCTGGGGTTATTCTAAGGCTACAAAAAACCAAAAGTGCATTACCTGCTCCCATTACCCAGGCCAGTAAGAAGGCTGCAGTGCATAATCTTAATTCAGATTATCCTTTTCCATGTTGTATATCTTGCATGTAGAGGTGGCGTGTGGGTAATTAGTAACATATTAGTCCCACGGGCAAATTAGTTTGTTACAGTTACTCATTAAGCTGCCAGTCTTATGTAGGTCACGGATGTGTTTTTTTTTTTTGTGTGTATGTGTGTGTGTTAAATGTTTTGCAGCTGCTTTATCATCCATAACACATAGGAGCCAGAACATCACCTAGAGACATAAACTAACTCAGTGTTGACCTGTTACACTAAGTACTATTTGGGAAAAACCCATTAGTTTGGGGTGTTTTTAGGTGTTGCTGTCAGTGTTTCTGGGAAAGGTTTCTATTTTAAGTCTCGTGCTGGTAAAAAATTAAACACAGAGAAACTATTATTCAGTGATAACAAGCTTGAAACACAAACATTAAATGAAACATTAAATGCCTGTTTAAACATTTTCTGTGTAAAATGTACATGTGTGTGAGTAGGTAAAGAGGTAGGTAAAGGTATCTATGTTTTGCAAGTTATGCAGTTTAGTGGTTTTGGTAGATCCCCATGTGTGTGCCAAGGTTGATTGGTGCATAATTAATCTGTGTGTTCCCATTTTCGTTCAGGTACAGTGTGTTCGTACATTTCACGCCTGTGTGCTGGACACTGCTGACACCTCTGTCTTCACTGTGGGTGTTTTGAAGCCTTTTGACAATGTGCTTGTCTGTCTGTCTGTGTGTGTGTGTTCTATATGTTCTTACACAGCTGTAGTAGTGGTAAATAAGAGGTGCAAAACTTCCTGTTCAGCTGTTTTCATACTTGTTCTTCTCAGTAAATTTCCCCCCAGTTCTCAATTAAACTCCTTCTTCCTCTGACTATTCTTTCTACTCTCTGTCTCACTTGCACCAAATTTTATTCTCCTTGTGCGTCACATTTCCCCTCTGTTTCTCAATTTTTCAATTTATTTGGCGTCTTATCTCTAACAAACCTTAATTCCTGATGCCATCCTTCCTGATTCCCTTCAGTGAATCACCTCATCTATCTCCGTATTGTATCTCCCCATCTCTCGCTGCAACCCTCTTGCGAGCAAATTACATCTTCCCGTCACTATAAACAGGAAACCGCTGAGTTGTTGTGTTCGCTTGTGTTTTTCCTGTCAGCTTCTCAGAAAACTAGACCAAAACCCATGACAACAAAGCCAACTTCTCCGCCAAGCCTGCAGTGAAACGAGTCAGCACAGCCGAGTGATCATGTGATTTTCATGTTGTTCAGCTGTGCTGTGTTTACAAGCAACGGGGGGTTTAAATGCACATGTACTGTCGGGTTTAATGGGGTGTAGGTTTCACTTTTGCTGAAATGACTTCCAATCGATTGAACCACAACCCCGGTGATCAAGATCCAATTTACAGTATTCAGAATTGACCTGTTGTACATGTTGCAACAACAGCTTGAAGCCAAAAAGAGTTTAGGAGAAGTAGAAGAATGTTGTTGTTGTTGTGAAATGGTTGCTGTCACAACGCCTCTCAGTGGGGGAATTTTCTCCTCTCGTCAGCAGAAAGTTAATGGCCAGTGATGCAAGTGACCTTCACTTCATACCTGTGTATATGCGTGTGTTTATTGCAGTACACCCGCCTTGTCTGTTGATGTGAATTCGCCGTCAACACACCATAAAGTTTCAATCCGTTATTCACCCCGTGCCTCATCCACTAGCCCTATCCCTCCATTTTGCGAGTTCACTTGTAAACGTGGAGTGTCCCGATTCTTGCTGAGGTAAAGGGATAGAGTAAAGGGAAGACTTTACTTCCCTTCAAGTGGAGATTATTCAGGGACACACACTAATATAAGATTATTGTAACTTTATCCAAAGACATTAATACTATATATGGGCATAAAGCTGACATTGGTTAGCACGTGGCCTAGCTATGCTAACCTCAACAAAGCATGTTTGCAGTCATAAACCCACACCATAAACCGGATTAGCAGTATTACCGTGACATTTTCTGACATGTCTCTTCTTACTGCAGACAAGTCAGGTATAAGAAAGGAAATAATCTTCAAGTCCTGAAAGTGAGGCCTAAGAATTAGGATGGAATTAGCAGTTAGCCAAACGGTAGTGACGTCTCTGAAGTTTGTTTTTCCAAACAGAAGACTATTCGTTCAATATGCAGTCTAAGCGTTTAATGATTCCGGCAAAACAGTTGACCAGCTTTTTTTCTTATTTTCCAATGGCACGTTGAATCTCCATGTGGCCCCTGTGTAATAATGTCCACGTTCTTGAAGGGGTGTCCCACTTTGCAGGTCTAGATTGTAACTCACTTCAAAAGGGTAAAATTAGAAAGATGTGATGTTGAAGAGGAAAAGTGATACGTGATATCAATTTGAGTGCCTTTGTCCCTTTTATACGGCAGGTTCAAACTACATAAATCTGACATATGTATACATACTTGCACCTCCATGTGTGTGGCCAGACCTCATGCAGAGGGCCTCTTGATGAGCCCTAAAGCCAGGTTATATTTAGGCAGCTGGTTTCTCTCTGTCTCTCCCTCTTGAGTGGCTGTGAGCAGTGCCTACTGATTGGGTGAGGCCAACCACAGGAATATGTTGCCTCCATGTCTCACCACCGACTTTCAGATAACCATATGTGGGAGAATACAAACGGATGAAGACATCACTGGTGGTTAGCTTGGTGGGTTATCATTAGGACGCAGAGCTTGTTGGCTAGGCAGATACTTTACGTAACGTGGGACCAGACTCGAAGCATAATTTCATTTTTGATTTTCCACAAGAAGTGATGGGAGCTTGTGGTTCCGGATCTACTTTTTCTTAACGGTGCACAGAGCCTGCAAAGGCCTGAAAAAGTTGCGTTTTGGTTTGGTCACTGTCATCAATTTTGATTACAGCCCAGTGGCAGATGATTGTGACATCATACATCAGAGTATAAGCTATTTTGAAGGCAGACAAGGAACCTATTGTACAGTAACAGCAGTCAGTTCAATTATAAGCTGTCCACTCATGTGCCGTGCATTAACATATATTATATTTTCCTCTAAATGGGAACATAATTTGAAAAACTGGCATCAGGTTCTTTTAAAGAAGACCCAATTGAGACCATTAACTCCTCACAAAAATACATGAATTGAATAAGATGTCGACTCTTTTCCCCACTGACTTCCATTCAAATGCAGTTATTTTTGCAACCAGTATACTCGCCCCTTGACTTTATCAAGGAAATCAGATGACAGTCTATTTTTTTATACACGGTCTATGTTTCCAGCTAAGGAAAACATCTGTTTTCAGAAACAAAAGGTTTTGAGTTTTGATCAACTCAGTGTTTTTTTGTAAACATGATAAAAACTATAATAGACTGAGTATTGGTTGTATATTAGTCAGATGCTTGGAAAGATGATTCGGCCTTATGCCAGTGTTGCTCCGTGTTTGGTGAATCTATAAAAAGACAATAGAAACAACAGAGACTCTTTACAAGGTACTAATGTGTCAAGTTTGTGTTTACAGCTTCCTCTGTGCCCCATGAACACTAACAAAAAGCAATTAGTGCTTCGAAGAAGCTATTCTTTGAGTGAAACAAGTTTTAATGATTATAAATCACATATATAAACAATTTTTACTTATGATTCCCATGAGCCTTAGCTGCTGCTGTTGTTGTTGTTGTGAAGGAGGGAGACTTACGCTTTAGTTTTTGATTTTTTTTTTTTTACAAGACTACCATAGCTGCTTATTTAAATAAAATGTTGAATAACGGGTGAGGGACATAACACAATACTGCACTGAGTGAATCACACCTTTCAACTGTTTTAAAATGTGCTCGTCCTTTGAATTAACAATTCAACTGAGAGCTGTTCCGCGACCCTTTTTCGCTGCATAACTCCATCCACTCTCGCTTAGGTTTCCTTTCTTTCACAGTCAGACGCACATAAGTCCTGGAAACACAAAAACTGTGTGCGAACACACACACACACACGCACACACACATTATCACATGATTCTGTCTGAGACCACTTACCTTATACCCGAATAAGGCCTGATGCCAGACTCAGGGATGAATTCCTATGCTGTTTGAGTCTGAGCTGACTGGTGACACCGCCAGTCTGGAGTAGGAGGGATAAAGATAGACAGAGGGTGAGGTGTTGAAGGGGTTGACAGAGTACGGGGGGGGAAAGTACATAACCTGAGAGGGAGATGTTTTGTGTGAAGAAATGAGAGAGGGCATGAGGAAGTTGACGGTTGCAGAAGATAGACCGTGAAGAGATACAGATCGAATCACATGCTCTTACTTTACCACTTTCTCTCAGTTCCCATAAAAAGACAACACTTATCTCCACAAAGATCTGCGCACTTATCTGTAGAGAGACAGAATTACACATGCATGCTTCACTGGGCAGGAGTGGCCACAGCTGTGAAACAAACATTAAGGTAAATATTTGCATACAGACTTTATTTAGAACTAATAAAGCAGCAACTTTCACACTAGAAATGGCCTGAAAACCACTGTTTTACTTGTTTAAGTGTATCTGGAGCCATGACTATTATTCCAGCACAGACATAAACCAATCAATTTGCACCGATGCATTTAGTTTAAACACTACACGGCTCAAAACAAGCTTTTGGTTAAGGTTGTTCTCCTGGTTGCAGATGTTTTTTGTGAGAAAAAGCTCGGACAACAGTGGAGGACATGGTGGACATCACTTTGGCCGCATTAACAACATTACTCCGCTGACGTATGATGGCTTCCTCCGGCATCATGTGTCAAGCAATAAAGAGACATAGACAAAAAGATACAGTATCACATTACCATGTAAAAGAACTATACTGTATCTAGTCACTTAAGTGCATAAAAGGTGGGCATAATGAAGACACAAAGAATTAATTTATATTAGTGTTTACATTTTATATTATGAATTTTCATATATTTGTTTCTTAAAGTTAGAAAACACAGTTTTCGTGGGGGGAAAATAAAAAAAAACCAGGTGGTAATTTGAATGAATGTGTTTTAATGTGTGATTTATAATGTGGTTTAAGACTAACGTATAGCTGATGACGTGTTTTCAGTATCTCATATGCTGTGTGTGTACGTTGTATACGCATAGTTTTTGTTGTCTTGATCCCTGGAACAAAGACTAACTTAATCTGAGGAAATGTAAAGAATCACATGTATCCACATACACATGTCATGTGGCCATATACATGTAAAAAAAACAACAACTCCACCTATATTGTAAAATAATGCAGTAATTGTTTGTCTTTAGTACAAACACAGCCTGTTCAGACCTCCTTCATTTCCATACTATAGTAGCCTCTTCACTATATAGGACCCCTCCCTCAGTTAATGCACACAGACTTGTGATGTGACTGCCCCAAGCAGCATGTCTTTGTCCCCTCAGTCTCCTCTTTCTCTCATTGTCCCTGTTTGGACTCTGGTGAGAAGGGCGTGGACATTTTAGGCAAAGCAGATGTCAGCTCGGAGGATGAATAGTGCCCAGAGGGGAAGTGGGGAGAGATAGCTGGTGTCGTCTCTATACCCCGGAGACTCACATGGGCAAGGCGGGGATCTGCTTCAAAGACGAATCAGCTTGTCCTTGGTTTCCGAATCACTCACACACTCAGAAGGAGAAGAGGGATAATAATATTAAAGAAGTGGGGGGAAAAGAAACACTGACTTACTGCACAGCTGTGATTTTCAGTCACACAGATTATAAAATATTCGTCTCAGAACATAAAAGCATTTAGAATTACAGTAAAACATTTCTGTTTGTTTTCATATTTAATACATTTTAGGTGCTATTTCCAAGTGGCAACCAGTCGTGATGTCAGCAGACAGAATCTGAATGCACAGTCGTGATTTTGACTGGAACCATGTTGACCTTTTGCAAATAGAGGGCCAGAGGCATCGCCTGCAACCTGCACCTACTGGTCGATACTAGCTGTCAGTCACGCTGGTGTTCCTTCATGCTGCGTGTGCTATACTTATTTGAGAGCAAATTTTCCCATAGACTTCTATTCAAATTGAGCGCTTATTGCAAGTGAAGTTGCCCCCTAGTGGTTATTCAGTATATGTTTATCTCCGCATTGGTGCCCTCGGGAGGACTGGAAGGCACTTTTTATTTGTGGTCTATGGCTTTTTTTTTTTTTAACCACTGACTACTCAAAGCACTCACACAACAAATGTGTTGTTGTTTTTTGTGCAAAATGCTGAATGTTGTTGAAAATTTGAATCATTTCCTTTAAAAGTGAGTTAGATAAAAGACCATAAAAAAAAACCCCTTGGTGAAGTGAATAAAGAGCAGAAAATGGAGATGACTGAGTGAAAAGATGACAACATCGACCATAAAATACCTCTAGAAATAAGACATAATGATCAGCCCACATCTGAATTATAGACCGATCTCAGAGAGAAAAGCTCCAAGAATGACATACATTTGCAAAAAGCTGTGTGACTTGCAGCTGCAGCGAAGCTTTTGTCCTTTTAAAACGAAGAGCGTCAACACACACACACACACACACACTCTCTGCAGGAGAGCTCCCCTGTCTTCTTACTGGCAGTAAAGCGGGTCCCAGATGTCTGCCTCTCTCAGCAGCTCACACTGTCACTCACAGTGCCTTTGTTTTCACACAGCAGCAACATATTCCTTGTACAATACACAAGAGGAAATGTCGGACAGAAGTTTGCTACAGGATCCAGTACACCATTTGGCAGAATAAAAGTCAAAATAAAAGCAATAGCTCTTACCCCCCATCCCCGCTAATAAAAAATCTTCCCGCAACTTGTTTTGTTTTTGGCTCATTGGTAACGTCAGCATTCACACAATGCATGACACAGAGGTGAAAAACCTCAAAACAACCACCTGCAATGGTAATGGTATTTATCTGCTTTTGTTAGCACCTCCACCTAGGTTTAAAAATCTTGTGTACGCCTGCTAATTTTAGTGTGAAAGACAGGTTTGCTAGAAATTTAGCTGAGATCAGTGACTTTCCATCGACTGGCCCGACTTGTTTATCACCCCATGCCAACCTTGGTTAAATATTCTTCTTATCTTTCAGTTGTAATTTGTGGTAATCTGCCACACCCTCTGGAACTTTCTTCATAATCACACACTCATCTCTTCAGGTTGACCTCGGTTGCTATAGTGAAGGCGAAAAATATTACACTGTCATTTCATCAGAGCCAAACTCCAGTGCAATTCTTAGATGACAGCATGGTGATATCATAATCTGTTGAAATACTGTGTCAATAAGGGGGAAGCCAAGCGATTATGCATTTAATTTTAAATGATATTTTACATCTTGCATGTAAATGTTGAGTCTACCGCGTCTCAAATGTGAAAATGTGCTGCTACAACATTTGTAACCCACTTCTTGTTTTAAAAGCATCCTGAATCGTCACAAATCCTTGTCCAAGCAGGATTGCAACATGTGCTTGAAGGTTGACTTCTCTTTCTTAATTTAACTTCCTCCTAGATTATACTTTTCAACAAAATAGCTTTACTCAGACACACCCTGGGAATTGTTGACCAGTTTCCAGAGATTGAACAAGGAAATTTCACAGTGTGCAGGAGTGAATGTGCACAAAGACAGCTGCCCATGGCTTTTCAGAAGCAAATGGGACACTACAATACAGGCACGCACACACACGCACGCACCAGCTGGTGAGGCACCCTCCCTCACGTTGCGTTTGCCTCCTGCTCAACCAACTCTCTTCACTCCCTCCTTTAGTTTGTGTGTCAAAAAGAGCCAAATGTTTTTCTTCTTCCGTCTACTGCAAGCAACCTGGGAAAATCAGAATCCATTTTGCAGCGTCAGCTCCTTGTCCTTGTTCATGTTACTGTCCGTCACATCCTATCACTTAATGGGCGGGAGAAGTGGCAGCTCTGTTTGGATGGAAAACGTGAACACTAGGCTTTCCAGAAACATCATAAAGTATGTGTGAGCATTTTACTGTGAAGTGATCAGATCTTTTAAAGGTTACATCCAAAATATGAAGCTTTACCATCAATGCTGACAGTATTCCAGTCTTAAATACAAAATGAAGCACCCAATCAGGGACTTTTTACTTGTTAGGAATGCAGAGTCAGCAATTCCGGTCGAAATTATGTGTTTGATTTGAATATTTTAAAGATGTCTCGCTGCCACTAGTCTCTCTTTGTTGAACCTTTTATTCAACCATTTTGTTTCCACTGAAAATGAACAGAACCCTCATCTGCCTTTGATTTCAACTGTGGGAGAAATTTAAAGGGTAATTAAGGAAAACAAAAGCTGGAAGTCCTCGGCTTTCCATCTGCATTTACATGGGATATGTGTCGAAGTACTGTGAGGAACAAATGTTGAAGGCAGGAAAAAAGCCAACATATCTCCAGTGCTTTAGGCTTTAGGCACAGATTAGTCAAATTTCATTTTTGGCCACAACATCAGGGTTTCCGTTTGTGTTGCCCTTCATGTACAAGATAGTCTTAACAAAATGAATAAAATCAATGAAAAGTTAACAAAATGAATAAAATGCAAATGTCACACATTAGGTAAATGTAATGTTTCCTATGCTTTCTTTGTAAAGCAGTAACTCATTGGGAGCAAAAAATACTTTATGTAAATAATCACACAGCTCAAGGGAATATGATGCCAAGATAGGAAATCTTTTATTACAGAGAAAAAGAACTTTTCTTCCAAAATATAGAAATCTGTACAACTTCCGCACAATCAATTTACATGAACTGTACAAATTTACAGCAGTTCATCACAACATACCCAAGGAAAATAAACTGAACACGATAAAGATGTACTGACATGAGATCACAAGATAGACAGCTGTTCTTCTTGGGTAAGCTCAGATTTTTTTTGTCTATTTTCTGGTTTTGCAAGTAAATAGAAAAAAGAAAAAACTGAAAAGAAAAAGGGAAAAACAAAAAAACAAAAAACAAAAAGGATACGTCTACATTTACAGATCATGGAAACTAAATTTTTTTTTACCAAAACAACTTTGGTCCTTGCCAACACTCCCATCACAAATGGCTTTACTTACGAAAAGCGTCATCCATGTTAAAAGATGAATTACAAAATAAAGGAAAAACACCTAAAAACACCTCAGAATAGCAATTATTGGCACTTCCCATGTGTAATGTTATGTACTCTACCATTTCTTGTACAGTTACAATACATTCTACAATATGTAAAACACCTTAAATGTGAAAGTGGCAATAATTCAACTAACCGATGACAATATTGACAACAACAACAACAAAACTGCTGTTCCCTTCCTGTATCATGTCTTAACATGCACAACGTTTCCATAAGGGTATTTATTGAATGTCCGAGGCCTGAGTTTGGCAATACATTCCAGGAGAGACTTCTCTCACGTCTCAAAAAAGAAAAGAAAAAAGTCACACAACTTCAACTTGATATTTAGTGCATTTTATGTGCTATTTTATCTCTGACTCCTTGAAGCACTCTCACAACAGTTCTGTAACTTATCTGTGCACCAGATGAATGGATGCCATTTAGTAAATAATCAATATTGTTGACCACTGAAAACCATTTTCCGTATGATGGTAGTACAGTTCAGAAGGTGATGAAGGGGATTTGAGTCGTTTTTTTTTTCATTATTATTTGTTTTTTGCTAAAGTCTGCTAAAAGTGGGTTAAATAACCAGACTAAAAATCCTCCTAAAAGAGGATAAAGATCAGAAAACTGAGATGGCAGAGTGAAAAGATGGAAAAAAATATATGTATTTACCAGTGTGACCATAAAATACATCTAGAAGTGAGACGAGACGATCATCCCGTGTCCGAAATATAGACCAATCTCAAACATCTTGTCACAAGACATAAAAATGTAGCAGTGTGGTTTTAAAACTGGTGTTCGCCATGGATACCAAAAGCTGTGGGCTCCTTTCCCAGCAAACTCCTCTCCATGTGGCCAACAGGGAACCACAGCTTTTCACAGATTGCTGACGGGAGTATCAGCAGAGAACAGGGGGGTTATAGAAGGTTGCAGTGCGTCAACGGCAATAGCTCTATTAACCGCGATCCTCTCGGGCTTAGATCAGCCTAAACACCCATACGTTTTAATGATAAGTGAAGTAGCAGCGTGCCGTGACAGATTAACCAGTGGCTCAAGGCCGAGCAACACGGTAACCACCTCAGCAGCTGGTGACCGCTCCGCCACAGAACTGGGAGCCAAGTGGGAGAACGTCAGTCGGACAGCCATCACATCCTTACATATGCATGTAAACAGTTGCTACTCAAACTCAGTAATCAAGTGCAGAGCAATCCACTGAGATGAAAACAGAAAACAACGGACTAGTACCCTTCTTCATCTTTTCTTCTACGTTTCCTCATCTCTCACTAGCCCCCCCTAGTGCAGCTTGAGCATGCCAAGCGTGTGTGCTGGTTTTTTTTCCCCCATCACTGCTGAGGGAGGATTGAGGGCTTCTGGTCAGGGAGTGAGGGGTGATGAACGAGTCCAGAAAGGGGGGGCTGGAGGGATTTTAGCTGCCCTGGACAATAAAGAGTCCGGCCCTGGCCCCCCTCTCTCTCTCTCACACACACACACACCAGCTCCCCATCCCTGCCTTCCTTACCCAGCACCTCACAGTGATGGATGATGATATGTGTCGCACTGAGTCTACCTGCATCCACAGGGGGTCAGCTAGCAGCATGCTGGCTTGCTTTTGGCTAAACAGGAGGTCTGAGCTCACAGGTTATGTGGCACTTGAGGCACACTAACCCCCAGGAGTGGTGGTGGGGGGGGGTGAGTGGGTGGACTAAAATCTGCCAGAGTGGAAATAAGACTCCTCCAGTGAGGGCCCAGGCAGTAAAACACACCAGGCTTGCCCACATACGCCTGATATTGGTTAAAAAAAACAAAACAAATATGGCTCATAATTCACTCACACAGAAGGAAGGTTTAAAAAATAAAATAAAAAAAGAGACCATGGAAATTTTCAAAATTATTCTCGCTCCAGACCTCCCTTAGGCCAAAGTCTCACACAGTCATCACTCCGTCCAGACCTTTCAGACTAGCTGCTTTATTTTCCATCAGCAACACAAATCATCTGTGTGTGTTTGAGGTGTGTGCGCGCAAGGTGGTGGTGGGGGGGGGGGGGAGGCAGTGTAGCTCTACATCCCGTCAGAGCAAACATATGAACGGATGACAGAATGTTTAATTTCATACCACCAAAAAAAAAAAAAACCTCAACAGCTCTGAAATGTCCAGGAATACAGTGTTTAAAACCAGAGAGAAGGTTTGGGAGTTTCACACTCCCTATTACATAGACATCAACATGGGAGCTACAGTATGACTCGGCTGAAAACGGGGGGCAATTGGTTCATAAAAATGACATTCGAATGGATGGAATGCAGGCGATTTTGCTAGTGAAAGTACACATCCCACACAATCTCACGTCAAAGTGCATTCAATGTTAATTCATAACAGGGCCACATGATCACAATTTAGGTAAAATGGCCCCCCTCTCTTTGCTACACTTGTGATGCAGGAGATGACAAGGTGGTGGAGGGGAAGGGTGGGGGGGGGGGCACAGACTTAACAACATGGGAACTTTTGATTGTGAATTTCCAAAACGTTCATTTCAATTGGAATAGGAAGAGTGGAGGAGAAGAATCCCCTGCCCTCCCCCTTTAGAAAGCTACACAGCACGGGTGACAACAGGGCGACAGTGCAGTGCTGACACGCTGGTATCCATAGGTAACAGGTGTCGTGACTCATTCCGCTTGCACGTACATACAGGCTGAGAGATGTTGAGATGAAGGGTTTCTGAAAACTGGTGATGGTGGTAGAAGTGGAAGGAGGAGAAGTTAAGACCAAAAGCCTTTATCTACCGTTACAAGATAAAGAAAATTCCCTGTGGTCCATAAGGTGTTTTTTTTTTTACATTTATATAGAAAATAGAGATGTTCTCTCATTTGGGTGTTACTTTACCTTGAGCTTGTGAAGGCCACAGTCTGAACCTCACCTCCTCCAAAATTATCAGCAAACTGTAAAGGATTTTAAAATTCCCTAGTAAAGTAATCCTTATTTTAGGTTTTGGTGATTTTTTTTTTTTTGCGGTGGTGTGTTGAGAATGTACCCACAGTAACCACAAGTAAGAAAAGTGCAAAGTCAATGATAGCCCCTTCAGAGGTGTTTGTCTGGAGTCGGGGGGGGGGGGGGGCCAGTCTCCATTGGGTTCCTGTTTGAATGGCCACTTTTTAGCTGCCCCAACAGTTCAGTTTCCACAAAGCCTCTCCTAAAAAACCAGAGTGCCCAGCTGATCCAATGACACAACAGAACAGCTTAGGGGGGGGGGGGGGGGGGGGGGGGGTACGGTAAAAATTATCAGACCTACAAGGTTTCCATCACCTGGCTGATAGGCCACATCCTCTGTTTTTTTTTCTCATTTTCTTTTCTCTTCTTTCACTATTTCATTTCATATTCTTAGCTTTAAAAAGGCTCACCCTGATCTGGTCGAGTGATCTGACCAGGCATGGCGTGACCCTGAACAAAAAGTAGGCTGGGGGTGTTTGACATTGTGCCTGTTTAACTGGACACAGTCATCATATTGTAGGTTTTGGAGGGACTGGTTCTGCCCAGCACCATCAGTTCCTCCTTGCAGCTGATGTGACTGTCCACCATGGGGTTCATTGGCCCACTATTTCCTGAGGGGGAGCTAATGGCTGCAGGGGTCATCGGCATTCCTACGGGGCCAGGCTTGGACTCGTACAGGACGCAGATGGAGCCGTCCTCGCCAATGCGGTAGGACACCTCAAAGGGGTCAACCCAGAGTGTGAGCTCACTGGGCAGCAGCAGGTAGAGTTGCTGGATGGTCAGACCAATGCGTTGACCCGCCTGCCACACCAGTGGGTCCATCTTGTGGTTGATGCGGATGCAGCGGTAACCTGAACCCTTGCAGGGTCTGTCTGGGAACCAGTGGTGCTTGTATTGCTCTGCAGGGACACAAACAGGAGAGAGGGTTAACCATCAAACTGAACCGTCATGTAATGTAGCCAGGATCAGCTAACATTAGGGCTGAACAAATTAGTCAAAATTAAACAAAAAAAAGAAAAACTATTGGAAAACCATATGAAGCATCTAAGCATAAAAGCTTAGGACACATAAACAATCTCCTACGTGTTGTGTGATAGTGTACAGTGGAAACTTAAGCCGAGTGCAAAGGTTGAAATAAAGTAGACAGACTGTACTTCGAGACAAAGTGTGTAAAATGGAAACATTTTATAAAAACTGACCAGTATAATAAATCCCAATATATAAATTTCACTTGAAATTTAAATAAATCATCTATTTAAAAAAAACCTTCATCGTAGAGCTTGATCTTGTGGGGTTTTTCCCCCAGACAGTGAATTAAATGGTTATAAAAGTAGACTTGTCGAATAAATTGAAGACTGCACCGTGTGGGTGTGTGCATAAAACATGGATATGTATCCATTTTAACATCCCATCCCCTGGACATAATATACTTTTTAATCAGAACAAGCTCAATATAACTAAATAGTGTGCAAATATTCCACACGAATAATGCTGTTCTTACAAGTGGATTTCTGTTGTGTATAGAGATTTTAACTTAATTTCTTTTGCACCGAAAACCTGCCTGTACAGATGGTAGATAAGATTTACACAGTTACCTTTTTGATATGAACATTTTTTTTGACAGAAGGCAGGCTGAGCAAATAGCTACTCAATAATCACAAAGTGCACATATATAAACACACTGAAGAACATGGTGTCGCTGTAAAAAAAATGGGGGGGAGAACAACATCCACCACCTGTTACAGGCCTGATAAGCAGCCATAAACAGGCAGACAGCGGCTCCGTGGGCCTACGTGACAAAAAAAGAGAGCCCACTGGATTTCACAACCCCCCTCCCAGTCTCCCATGACTGCCAGAACAAAAAAACCACGAGTGTCGAAGTCCTGGGCCAGCCATCTGAGACGTGCAGCTCCACCCCTTAAAGGAAAAAGAGCCTATTTTGTTTTTCTCTCCCTCCCCCCTCGTCTGAGTGGAAGTTTTGGAAGAGCAGTGAAACTAGTGATTCACAGCGACGTCACTCACACTACACTTCAGGCATTTCAGTGGTGATGATGAACAGAGGGAAAATTTATGTTGACTCTCTGTTTGGGCTTTTACAAGGAAGTGAAACACGGCTCATTCTCTCTTTCACTTCTTTATGAGCGAAAACATTTTCCACTCTCCGTGGACGTCCAACAACTTTTTTTATTCTAACTTTTTTTGCCTTTGTTTATTCTAAACTTTGTTGTTAATGTTGTTAATCAAACTGACAATAACAGGTAAAATAATAGACACTCAATGCACACATTTTAAAATGTTCTTTAAAAAAAGTACACAGTAGAGACATCGGAGCATTTCTGAGTTTGCTTTTGCTTAGACTCAGTGACACTAACACTGAATCACTCTGGGGTTTAATAAAATGCTGACTGAGATATATTATATAATACATTTATTTCATTCTCCGACACCTCCCCCACTTTAACAAACACATCTAATCCCCCGACTTCACCCTTACAAGACTTGTTTATCTCGAATTTCCATTGGTGGTAGCTGCATTGTGAGCAAAGAAAAACAGGGGTAAATGAAGTAGGCCAGAAGAGCTTGGCCCCCGAAGGCCACCTGTATGCATCCATGGAATAATAACACCCCCATGTCTCTTATTGCAGACAGCTGTATACTTCTGAGCTAATGGACGAGCTGGCACTTGTGAAAGAGCACAAGGGGCTGGATGATCTTTCAGCCTGAGACTGAGCCACAAAGACGGCAACTACCAACAAACCCTAGAGCAGCAGGAAAGGATCAACTCAGCAGGACCTATTCTTAAAAACCAGGGCACAGAGGAGGGGGAAGGGGTGGATATGGGAACAGAAAATAAGCAGACAGGTGTGTGCCTGTACTTAACCTAAAGAGTTTAACGAAAGAAGGCTGTTTAGTTATGGTAGCTGACTTCGAGGAGTAAAATGTATTCATCAGGCTTTCCATTTATTCTTTTTTTTTGGCCCAGGTGCTTTCGGTCACATGTTTTCCATCTGAGGTCATTTGCTGGAAGAGAATCAGATTCAGTCTAATCTCTGGGACCGAGTACAAAAAGAGCTTAGCTTTACCTGCCCGTGTTGTTATCCTAGACTAAAGTTTCCCCTGGCTACGAATGATGGCAGAATGAACCTCATAAATTACAGCACATTGATATAATTCCTATTAGTCTTCAGTAAATATAAGTCAGACTGACTGTTGTAGTGGATTTCCCCTGCATTTCCTCCCTGAATACACCTCCTCCATCTTTAATGTCCTCCCATAGGCGCCCACCAAAATATCCCTTCCCCCACACACACACACAGTCCTCACAGGCCAACTCCATTAACTTTTGTCTGTTTACAAACACCCCCCTCCACACACACACACCTTGCTTAATCTTAACTTACAATTTACAGCCACATTATGTGAAAACAATGCTGGCAGCCATCAGTATTTAAAACAAGACAAGTAGTTTTTCAAACAAACAAAATGGTGGCTTTAAGGATCCTGCCTTTAATCCACTGTTCTTTTGATCCAGTCTAATTTTATATTTCGGTAAGCATCTCACTGCATTATACTGTGTATGCACTGCTGTTTCTTGTAAAGATATTTCACTAAAACGGGCTTTGTTTATGAACCAGAGAGGTCCTTGTGTAAGAAATGTAGGTCAGTGGACGGATGGTTTGAAGCAGATGCATGAAGCAGCTTAAAGCTCCGTGAGCTGAGAGGAATGTGTTTACAGCAAGAAAAACACCATAAATAACCGTAATAATATATAAAACACCATCGAATTTTTATTGTAGGCATGATCCTTCAAAAAACACCAAAATGTGTATAAGAATATAAACACGGGTATTTACGTAAAGACGCGGCATTAGCTGTCCTTAACTGTGTTTGCGCTTTAAAAGAATACACAATGTTCCGTAATTTGTGCGCAGAAGTCACATTTGGTGTAAGACTTTCATTATAAACCTTTCTGCTTTGATGCATTACGTAATTGAGAGCCTACCAACTCAGTGGGGGCTGTTTTGCTCCATTCTTTGAGGGCTCTACCGACCGAGACGCACTTCCTTGTTTCAGCAAAGCGTCTCATTCTAACCCCTTCCGGCTTTTTCTCCGTCGTATTCACGTCGAAACTTAATATCCACTTTAAAGCAAATCGTGGTCCAACTATTAAATCGTCATAATGTATCGATTAAATCGTGAGCACATCGTCTTAAATGATCCACTGTATTGATAATTGGTCGTTTTTCTTCCCCCCCTCCTCCCTCCTACGTGCGCAAACAGTGGTGCGCGCTGGCGGCGCTGATAGTGATACTCGAGAACAAAGAAACGCTTCTGTAGATCGTCTTCAAACACACAACAAACCAAATTTATCAAATGTTATCTTATTTTAACAAAATAAGACCACCTGATCACATAGCTGGAGGCTCGGAGTATAAAATGACGCGTTTGGTGTCGTGTTTGTCGTGCGTAAAAGTGACAATTTGCTTCATTTTCCTTACCTGCCAAAATGTCCTGTAAGCTTTGGCTGAATGTTTGGACCTGTCGGTCGTTTACGTGTCCTTTCACCCTCAGAAATCTCGACAGAAATCCGACGGCGGCGGTGATCTCTGGTTTCATCGTTCCCCGGGCACAAAGGGTATGCATTGAGAAAGGCAACGGCGACGGTCCGTGCGCTTTTTTGTTGCTGTTGTTTTCTTTTACGTGTTCGTCTCCACTTCCGGGCAGCGATCCGAAACTGTTGGCGCTTGTGTTGTGTCTCTTGGCATTTATTTAGTCGAGGTAGAGGGAAGTCTTTCTTTGTTTCTCAGAGTCCGTGTGCCACGACGGTTCAAGTGTTGCTCACAGACGCCTGTTGTTGGTAAATACAGGGGGGTAGAGGGGGCGGAGTGTCCCTTGTCGCCACGCTTGCCAACCCTCTGACTCAACTTTCCACCTCCAGAGTGAAGCTCCAGAAGCCTGAGAGCGGGTTTTTATAACCCCCCCCCCTCACTTTCTTCCTCCTCCTCTCCTACAGCAACGTCACAAGCTGCTACAGCAACAACGGCCAACCAATCAGCGTCGCCGTCTCTGACTGACGAGCCTCATATAGGAGGAGTGCGATGTTCACGTCACCGCTCTCCTGAAAATAAACAGAGAGGGTACACACAGCATGAAGCTGCGCTGCCTTCACTGGCTGTGGGACACATTGCAACCATTAAAAACAACGAAACAAAAGCAGGGGAAACCGTTTTTCCTTTTTAATGTTATTTCTTAAAATCTCACCTGTTCATGTTGCAATTATTAAAGTGTCTGTTAAATTGAATGAGTAGGACCATTTTATGTAAGAAAATATCCATACGCTTTGGCTCGACTTTACTCGCTCTTTTTTTACTGTTCCGTTAGGGGTAGTACCTGGTACCTGGTGCTTTTTTAGTACCTGCTCTGCATGGTTCCAAGCGAGCTGAGCCAATCCTAAAACGTGACATCTATAGATTGAAGGCAACTGACTGGTCAGAGTGTTGTCCATGGAAGAGTCATGGTCGTGACATCCAACCCAAGAATCAAGCCGAACAATGCCAAACTTTAGGTCATTTAAAAAGACGCAGAAATCCAGAAGCATCCATTAATCTCCCACATTTAGCAAGGAAATTTTTTAAAGAGAAGTCTGGTGTATTTAGCAGCAGCACTGCTAAAAGCCGGTGATCATGAGCAAAATCACGACCCGTTCAGCTGTATTTCCATTCAGTGACTGTGTCAGACAGAACCTGAGCGCAGGTCAGACAGGAAGTGCTGAATGATTTGGCAAACTAATATTTTTTACTGAACTGTTTCTTATGATTCAGTACAATGAAAAGAACTGCTTTGACTGTCACTAGGTTGTATGTTTGCGTTGCGTGTAAAACAATGTCACAGCAGTTTCGTGCACCTATGATGATTCTCCCTACATCGAGTAGGTTCTATAAATGGAAAACGATGTGCCGGATACCAAACCGAGTAGAGTCGAGCCGTGCTAGAACTTCATAATAGACAAGCGTCATAAAATATTTTTGTGTTCCGGTTGTAGTTGAAAGTCTGAATTTACAAATTTTTTACAAAAGTTGGGGGGAGAAGCATTTATCTGTAGAATTCACTTCTGAAACTTACGTTTGCAGCCATCTCACTTTCCTGGTCAAATGCTGCTGTTGCCTCTCTCTCTTGACCTAAAACAAATTATCTGCAGTGCCGGAATGTTGCTGTGTGACAAGACTACTATAAATGTCATTATAGATTGTTATTATGAAGTTTGTTGACTGGTAATGAGCTCATCACAATAATAAAAGCTACCCACTACAGCCTTCATAAAAAAGTTTCCCCTTTTGTCAAATAACTGTACATTGAATATTGTGATTTCCTGGGAAATACATATTTTTGATTAAAAATAAGAATTTTTTTATTTTCTTAAATGAGAACTGTGAGAACTAAATGAGAACTGTTCACTTCAAAAAGTTTATTTTTTTCAAAACAAAAGCACCCATTTTCTGTGGAGGTGCCTAAACCCACCCCACACAGCATCATGTCAGTGTAATGAAGAGAAAAATGCACAAATAAATTTTGTTTACACCCTTTAGGTCAATAACTGAAGCAGTCAGTGGGCTGCTGGTCTGTTTGATTGCATCGTGATTGGAGCACTCGGTGGGACATCAGGCGTGTGTCTGCAACAAACAAAGCACAGCAGCTTGTACTTTTCCATTGATTTTAATGAGCACGTAGCGGCTGACCTCTGAAAAAGAAACCTGGCATGCTGTTGCCTCCTCTGTGTTTAACAAGGTCACACAAGATGTGCTGCCTTTTTTCTGTGTGTTGATTGAGACTCACGTGTGAATATAAATGCAAGGGCGTGCTCGCAAAGACACGCACTGAGAGAGCAAGAAGAAAGAGATCACTTCCTGTCTCTCATTCACATGCACCTACACAAGCACACCATGTTCCTGACCTAAAAAATCAGAAGCAATTAAATCATTACTTTTATTTTTAATCCATTAAACAGTCCAATCACACATGGAGCCAAAAAGCAGTCCCAAACAAATCTTGCCATGTAAAACATTAGTACATTTTAATATAATGTTTTAGCAACTTTATCTGAAAAGTATAAAGCAAGGTATCATAGCGAACTCAGTACACAAACACTGAGATATGATTCAAGAGATGAATATCTGGTTTATGATGTTATATGTAAATAAAACACTTTGATCTATTCATGCTCATGAGGACATTGTTGGGATGTTCATTATGGAAGTGTTTTACAACCATTTCGGGAGGTCTATGACATCACTATTTTCCCAGAGTAGTGTTTTCTTTTAAATTTCTTTTCTACACGCAAAAACACACGGGTGGCATTTTGAAAATGTTCCCTCTCTCTGAGCTGTTTTCTGAAAACTTCAGCCCATGAGCTCCACTCAGCGCCTTCACTCTTGCTCTTTCTAGCAACCCCTCTAACACTGATGTGATCTCCCTAATGTGTTCTCAGTATTCTTCGGAGGCATCTGTTGTGGAATATGTTGACCGCTTTGTTGTCCCCCCTTGTTCATTTTTCAAGTTTCGCAGTCCTATAGCAGGACATAGCATGTCTTGTACAGTCTCAGCTTGGTTCTTCTTGAGATGCTGTTTGACATCCAGGTCTGTTTTCGGGAGTCTGTTTTTCAGGTTCTTCATACCACCACCCTCTTTACGGACTGTGGCTCCCAAGTAAGTGAACTCCCCTACATCATCACTTTCTTGGCCATCTATTTTAATTTGTTCCACATTTTTTTCAATGATTCTCATGGCTTTTGTGTTCCTTGTTTATGTTAAGGTCCACTCTTCTGGCTTCTTCCTCTGTTCTTGAGGTTTTATGTTGAATTTGCTGTTTGGTGGAGGAGTGTCATCCGCAAAGTTTTGATGTGAGCTTTTGATTGGTTGCCTTGCACAGGGGCACCCCTAGCCCCACATTCGTCCAAATATTTGAACTGGAAACCCTTCTGTTACAAGCCTAATTCATTTCCTCTTGTCTACAGTAATGAATGTCCAAAGGGGGACATAGCACCACCTAGTGTAGTGGAGTTGGGCACACATCATTCAATAAATCAATTCTCTGCCAGTGAATCTATAGTGGGACAAAGACACTTGTCTAATGAAATGGCATAGTTGAACTAAATTGTAAATGGAAACATACTGACTGATGAGTAGCATCTGAAAGATTATCCTTTCATAATCACTTAACCACAAAATATTTGACTCATTTACTGGTCCTGTTGAATAAACGTCCTCTCACACAGGACAGGACAAGGACGCTCTCAGCTGATATTAAGTACACGTTCATACATGCGTAAGTTCCCACCTCTTCACAGTTTTACCCACATTTACATACCGACCTGCTGTTACTGAAACAGACCACAGTTTCTGTGTGTCACCACAAAAGACCAGGACATTTCTGTCGTGTTTTTTTCCCACACATTTAGATGACCACACACCTGCAGAGTCAGTGGTTAAATAAATATACAAGCTGAGAATTTCATTTTCCACAAATGTAGTCTGCTTGAGCTCATCTGGAGATTTTCACATATAGGCTTCAATTTTTCACATTGCTCCCACATTCCTGTCCGTGTCGGCACACACTGTAGGTGTGGAATGACATTTCTTTGAGCCAAAGTATTATTGACCCAGTATAGTGTAATATCTGAGCTGGTGTGAGACCATATGTGGAGTTATGGTCTAACACGACCTCACTATTGAAGTTTGACATCAATTCACAAGACTGCGCTAAAGCTCTGATTACATTTTGGCTACCTTTTAAGTTAGAATGCAAATGTCTTAATTATCTTTAATGGGCTATGTAAACGCAAAACACCAAAATATTAATAATGCAGCATTGTGCACATCAGTGCTCACTATCAGTATTATCCACATGCTCCAAACTTTGGCATGTTTGGCAAAGTATGGCCACAGCAATGTCCATGTAACAATGTCCAGTATTATTATTATCCTGGTGCATTTCTGCTCGTTAGTAGCTTGTATTGTTTATAGAAGGAATGACAATTTTAGTGATGTCAGGAGTCAGCTGGTCCATTTAAATGCAATTAGTAGCCAAGGAAGAAATGATTTTAGCCAATGGAAGAAAACACAAGCCTGCAAGTTTATTGTGTATTACCAGGTTGTACACTGTGTGTTTTGTTCTCATTATGTAAGCACACTAAATGTACACAAGTAGATATTGCCACTAAAATTGGTTTAAGGGGTTTTTGTTTTTAAGAAACTGATGCTACTCTTAGTTTTCACTTAGTAATCAGCATTTATTATTGTGTGTGCGATGCCCTACTTTTCTAATGAAAATGCAAAAAATGTTTAAAAAACGTTCCGTACCATAGCAAGCCATTCCACTCAGTGGAAACCGGGCTTGGGTCTTTATATTTTAGGGCTGTTAGACACTGAGCTAGTGTGGACGGCAGGCATTAATAGAGAAGAATTTATGAGTTCTTAAACAAAAGTGCTGTTTTATGAAGACAGCCTGATTGAGATTTAAAGGCACACACAGTGGCAGTGCCCAGTGACACACAAAAGAGCAGCTGTACTACTTTACCCACTGACACCAGTTGCTACTAGTGTGTTTGTGATGATACAAAAACAGTCAAGGCCACAGAGGGAAAACATCTGTTGGATTTTGCTCCTGGGTTGTGCAGCAACTGCAAAAGTGCAAGCGGAATATTTGCAAACAAGCACGGCAGCACATATCTGTACCACACACAATGTGGAGAGACAAACGCCTCATTCCTGACAGACCGTGTTGGAGTGTGTGGTTGGGTTTTGGCAGCTCTGCGGGGGAGATGAAAGTCAAATAGCATAAAAGAGAAAGAAGGTGTGAGCGACAAAAGCGATTAGAGCTGGAAGTCCCCTAACCTTCCAGCTCTTTAGTGAAAGTACAAAAACACTGCGGACAAAGTGCACCTGAAATACACTCACAGACTGCAGAGTATGTCCTGTTCTAATGGTTGTCAGAATATGGGTCTGGTTGCCAGACACGGGTGGGGTATCCTGTCGTTATGTTGGGCCTTGAGTTAAACTAATGAATGGAGGCTTTTATCTTGAAACCACATGTGAACTACAGTGGAGGAAAGAATGTCAGGTCAGGAACGAAGAGACAGACCTTGGCTGCTTGTGGGCAGAGTTTTCCAAACACGCTCTCTCTTCCTCTTTTTTTTTTTTTTTTTTTTCAAGGTGGTGAACACACACGTTGCGTATGCACATCCTGAGGGTACAGGGACACACTCCAGCAAAGACAGCCAACATCTGTGGGTCACACAAAAGGCAAACCAACATAAGTTGCATGATTCCACACCCGAGACAAAACAACACCAGTGATGACATTCCTTGTGCACACACTCACAGATCTGGAAAAACATTCTGTCAGTGTTCACAGATAATTATCTGTTTCTTTGGACAGGATCCAGTTTATCATTTGAGGGCAGCTTCAGTGTCAGTGAAATGTTCCTTTGTGCAATAACTTAACTGGGAATTCTCATTGACCCACTTATAACCTGGTTGTATTCACTGTATGGAAACCTGAAACCGGGGTTAAACCTAAATCAGCTCTACAAAGCCAGAGGCAACAATGTATTAGGTAAACAATTCTTTATAATGCTGCCCGTTTATTTTTCAATTTAAGTTGTTTTTTTTTACAATATAAGCAGCACTGTTAGCACTCTATTGTGCTGCTTATGTCTGATGTTACCTCTGTTCTCCTCACTACTGAGCTGTCCTCAATAAATTCATCATTGTTTCCAAAGCCTTGGTAACAGAAAACTCCCTGACAGGTTGTATACATAAAAATGCAAGGGTGGTGTTTTGAGATTATTTCACTCTGGGACTCATTTTCCATAAATAGCATTTTAAGGCTCCCATAATGCCAGTTTTGTGCATATAAAAAGCAAAAAACCACTGAAAACTATTGCAAATACTCCTAAACTAGTTCTTGTCTGTACAGGCCCCATTAAAAGTTACACAATTCAGCTTTAAGAATGAAGTATCTTATTTTCTCTATATATCAAATAGCTATGTGAGTAGTACACTAATCATGTAAAAACCTTTATGTAAAAATCACAATGTTATCTGTATTACATTACAATGATAAATTGTTCTACCTCACAATTGCTTTACAGCACCAAAAAGCCATACACCTGACTAAACTGAGGGTACTACAATGTGTAAATTAAACCATTCTGACCAAAATTGTTTTAAAGATGTTTTAAGATAATAATGACGTCACTGGAAGAGAATAGTCGTGTGAATCATTACATATTGTGGCTAACATCAACACCAAACACGCAGAATAACGTGTGGATTTTCACTGCAAGTATGTAAAAGAAGGCAAGGTAAAAAATGCTAATGTTGGTCGTTTTTTTTTGTCTGTTGTGAGTGAGTGTAGTGTATATGGGTGTGGCTCAGGCAGAGTAATCACCTTTTCAGACAAACAAGTAACTGAGACACTCCACGCCCTTCCCACGTTGAGCCATGGTCAACAGGAACGGGCTCATCTGAGAAAGCCACAAACTTTCCATGATGCTCTCTCCCTCTCTGTCTCCTCCTCCGCTCCTCTTTCCTTCTCTTTCTCTCTCTCTCTTCCCTAGAAGCTGCTCCGGCCTCCACTACCACTGAATTTACTCTCTGTGAGCCATAACTTGGCCTTGACTCCCTCACAAGCTCACAGAACGCCTCAGACATGTTTTTTTGCACCCTCCCTTCCTGGAGTATGTTTTCCTGCTTTTGATTCAACTGTATTTATTGAATTCATTTTGAGGTCTAAGACCAGATGCATCCTCTGCTACAAAGCAACATAAAACCGTCGTTACATAGACTTCCCATCATGCTTTACACTCGCAGCTCTTCCCACAGCATAGTGACTTATTCATGCTTAGTGCTTGACAAGACAAAATACACATAAACTAGCTCAGGTTTGGAAAGACTGAACATAGCCACAGCTGTGCATGTGATGCACAAATTATTCAGTTCCTCTTTCCACTTGTACTTGCACGTTTTCCATGCCAAGTGGCTCGAATCCCCAGTTTTATTGAGCTGCAGAAAATAAGTGAAGAATCATATACTTGTCATCTTTGCACAGTATGTTTGAGTTGAACAATATAAGCCACATATAGGTGTGTGCGTGTCAGTGTGTGTGCGTGCGCCTGTGTGTGTAATTATAGCAGTGACATTTGAGATTGTGAGGGGCCTGCCAACACCCGTCAAGTACGGTACAGTTTTGAATGTTCCCTTCAGCACCTTTATGTGGTTCTAAATCACAGGTATGGAATTAGACGTTTAACTGATGCATTTTCATTACTTTAAATCACCGAACTGAACATGAACCTTATAATATAGTCCATAAAGTGTGTGTTTAAGTGTCATAGTGTCAAGGCTTCCACACACAGCGTAATAAATACTCTTACGGTGCATTTGCTCACGATGTCTGGGCTCCAAACTGCAAGACCATGATGTAAGATAAACCTGCTTAGCTGCATATAACCTATTTACTGATGACGCCCATGGCCTTTAAAGGATGTTTAGCATGGGCCATTGCATAATAGTGAAAGCCTTGTGATGGTTTGAGTGTATTAGACAGGTTGAGATATAGTTTGGTGAAACACAATGTTTACTGTTTAAGTACAATGTTACAGCTGCCAACATTGGAACATATACCTGCACATGTCCTTTGTGTTTCAGAGACGTGTTTTCCATACTTTGAAAATGGGGACCCTCTTTTTAAAGATCACACACTAGCGTGACCCAATAATAATGTTTATATAAACATAAAATCTACAATTTTTTTTATTGCCGTTGTACTTATAGTTTTAGATGGCAAGATGACAAACCATTGTGACCCAACTTCCTTCATGATGTAAATTGTAATAACAGCAAATTTGTGAGTACTTGTAACAAATTTTCCTGCCATTTCTACAACACCTAACATTATTATGAGCATGTAAACCAGACATTTCTAAGACATAGAAAAATTATTCTGACCCATCTGTTGGTCCTGACTCAGTCTCTAAGGGTGTCCTGACATGTTAACTTAAGTTAGAGAAATTGGTGAGGTTCATATACTCATCATTGTGATATGTTAGCATTTGTTTGTAATCCATTTTATTTTGTGACCTCTGCTTAATTGTGCCAGCCTTTAAACACATGACCCTATTTAAAGTTTGTATCCTTCTTGTTATTGTTGCATGTCCTAGTTGGATCGGCCCGCTGAAAGTGCTCATGCCAATTAGTACGTTCGTAGCGTGTTGCATGTTGCACGTTGCGGCTCTCACTTGTGCAAGCGGCTTACTGACTTTCCCTAGTGGAATGTTCAAGTTTGAAGCCCTGCGGCTGAGTCACTACGCACACCCACACACAGACACACAGAGAGCGAGAGAGAGAGCACGGCGCTTGACTGCAGCACATTTGTGTGATATATAAATATGTAACATCTCGATGAATATTGCATACATGTTCCTCTCGCTCTATCTGGGACAGTGTATTCACACATACTGAAAGTTTCTGTGTTGTGTGAGGAAGGAGACTGTAGCACCTCCATGTGATGCAGCTTAAAGTCATATCGTATTAAGCCCCAAGTGGATATTTCATTCTGCTGCTCGACAAGAGGCTGTTAATTATAGTTTTGCTGCAATAGAAACTAACAGAAGAAGCATGTAAATGCAATTTAGAAAGCTTTGACATTATTTAAGTGTATTAGTGTGTATCTATATTTTACACTGACATCTTTACTGGATGGGTCAGGGTTTCCCATAATACCAATATAGAATTATAAAGCGGTTTAAAGGAATGTATGAAATTATGTCCGGCTGCATCTCTCCGGATGATCCGGAGAACTATTTCTTTTAACAGCCCATTCCAGTAATCCTACTTATTATTTATCCAGAATTACCATAAATTTAAGACATTGTACATATATCAACTAAATTCAGAGTCCCCGTGCTAATGGCAGCATTAAAACCTCAAAGTCCAAGGAGGAAATTTTGGTGCATGTGCAGAACACCAAGTCCATCTCCAGTCCATCTGGAGTAATCGGACTATGAATCACATCAAGTTAGCCCGACTTAGACTAGCTTGATTTTAGCCAGACTAGCGTGTTTACATGACATTACCAAAACTGAATTAAGCTGTTTTCTCATTACCATTCTTTGTGCTATGCTAACTGGTTGCCTGCTTACTTTATCTCCAGCTTTAAATTCCAAATATATAATACTCTGTGGCAGTGGCGGTTAGTTTTATTGAGCAAGACAGTCCTCATTTCTCTTCTTTGTGCTAAGCTATGCTAACTGGCTGCCCGTATCTATTTATAGTTAAAATACTGAACATGTTTAACTATTTCTTTTAACAGCCCATTCCAGTAATCTTACCTATTATTTATCCAGAATTACCATAAATTTAAGACATTGTACATATATCAACTAAATTCAGAATCCCCATGCTAATGGCAGCATTA
This sequence comes from Brachirus orientalis, assembly GCA_016785285.1. NCBI lineage: Eukaryota > Metazoa > Chordata > Actinopteri > Pleuronectiformes > Soleidae > Brachirus > Brachirus orientalis. The sequence goes on along the minus strand of JAFBJR010019380.1, from coordinate 8,608,235 downwards.
AAACCTCAAAAACCAATAACGAACCTTTAACATTAACATTTATGTGTGTGTGTGTGCTGTCAGTGTACTGATATTCAGTACCTTCCCTTGATTTGTTGTAGTTCGGACGATAGTTAGTTTTATCTCAACTTTGATGTTTAATTAGTCCTCGTCCCAGTACACAAATTTAATCGATTTATTGAATGAAGTGTTTCTGCCTCCACTCTATTATGTTTGCAATATGCCCTGCTTGTTAGTATTCAGCATTTTCTGGTTGAACTTTTTATGTCACAGTTTGTAACCGTTAACTTTTGAAAGATTCAATTCTCTGAGCTGGCAACTTTAAGAAATTCAATTTATTTAAACGTCACATGAAGTGAGATATTTATATGTACTTTAAAAGTCCTGTTTTGCTTGGACTAATCCAATAATTAGATTTTTTTATTATATTATTTTACATTATATTAAACGTGCTGACTGTACTGTGCTGCCCCTTGAAGGACACACAGTCATCTTTAGTCCACTGGCTGCCAGAGCTAAAAATGAGAGTGAGAGAGAAGCATGTGTGAGTAACAGTCACCGACTGTGCAACTTAAACCCCGAACATGACTCACACATTAAACAGTCCCAGACAGCTGGGGGGTCAAATCTAGTCTCGGTCAGTGCAAGCTGTCATTTCACTGCAAGCTGCCATTTATGACACAAGTTGTGTTTTCACAGGACAAAGAGATGGTGATGAACACCGGGTTAAAGTCTGAGTCCACGTCTGTCTCCCTCCGAGCTGCGGAGATACAGCAGAGCAGTGGAGGTTGTGAGGTCGTGACCAGAGGCTGACAAACCTCACTGTGATTCACACGTTAGGTGGATTTTCCATGAGGCTTCTGCGTTCCTGCCATCAGGAAGGTCAATTCTGTGTGTATACACTTCTGCCATCCGTGTTAGTCTGGTTTCCTATGAAAGCACTGAGAATTATATTGTTTTGGTATTTATTTTTCCACTAGACTTTTTTATTTTTTTAAAAAATAAATGTTAATGTTTTCGTTTCCAAACTGCCTTCGTTTCTGCACACAATGGGGGAAAAGCAAGGCAGATTTCTCATCCAGAGTGCTTTACAGTGGGCAATTTTGAAAGTTTTGAAAGGGAGTAGAGATAACGCATCAGCAAAAGGTTAAAAAGACAAAACACACAACCGTTTCCAATTGAATTAAAGTAGCATTTAAACTGTTTTACGACAGTAAAGTCTATAAAATACATTACCTAAAAACTTTAAAAAAAAGAATCATAAGAGCATAGCAGGAGAAATAGAATCATAGTTTAAAAAATAAACACATATAGGAAGTATATACTTTTAAATGCTCTGGCAATTACATAAAAATTAAATGTGTTTTATGTGTCTTACATTTAAGTTATTAAACATGGTAAATAATGCACTGTAATGAAGAATGTGTTTCCAAATAGGACAACAGATATAAAATTAACTTTCATCTTGCATTACGTTTCCCTTACGTATTTAAAATCTGTTCATCTTTTTTGTCAAGAAATTTAAAAGTCAAGTCAAGGGAAAACTGATTTTTTACTATCGTTGTTTACCGTGAATACTTACACTTTAGCACAGTTGGACGTTTTTCCTTCTTTCTCTCTGAGCATGAATGTTTATCTAATAAATCTATGAGGCACAGGACATAACATTACATCAATAAATATCATTTATTCATTTACCAAACGATTGATCATGCACCAAGCTACAGTATTCAGGTGGCGTGTTTATTAAAGTGTCCTGAATGCTGATCATGCATTATATCACTCCCTCCTGTGTAAAATGTCATGGAGTTATATCAGTCACATTAAGGAAAACTATAGAATTTATGCAGTATGGCTTCAAATCAGATGCAACCCTTGACCTATTCTGGGCTGTAAAGTCAGTGGCTGCTTGTTGCAGCATGTCAGAGAGCACTTTAAATAATATGTGTGTGTGTGTGTGTGGGTGGGTGCGAGGGTTAGTTTTGTGCCTTTGCCATTTAGCCGAGACATGCGACGTGTGCAAAGGAAGTGAAAGCTCAGACATAAGCACAGAGAAATAATAAGGTGTATACATGACTTTCTTGGGAGATTCGGGGTTTATAGAAATCAATTCCTGTGGTGGAAATAAAAGTCCGACCAACAGCCTAACCTTAATCCTAATCTAAACCCAATTCTACCCCAAAAAAGCCCTTTAAAGAAGGGCCCAGACAAAATGTCCCCGCAAGGTCAAAATGTCCTCAGAATGATATGTCTGAATGGTTTTTGGACCTTACAAAGATATAAATACAAGCACACACACACATTTTTAAACAGCTATTATCTCGGTGAGGCTAGACATTGCCTTGCCCCTTACCTTAACCCTAACTATCACCATTAAATGCCTAACCCCAACCCTCGAATTAAACTGTAAATCTTTAAGCCAACATAATTTATTTGCTTCCTTCATAACCATGATTTTGTGAAATTTATGTTTATTCTTATAATTGGTATTTATGTTCTTATTATTTATTAAAAGGTAAAACAAGTAGGCGTAAATAACCCTGCACCCTTTTTTGGTTTACCACTGAGAATTCAGAGAACTGACGTTCTTTTGTTTTTGTACTTTTTCCATTGAAAATGTCAGTATCATCTAACAACCACACACTGAAAATAATCCTCAATACAAACAACACAATTTTCTGCTGCTTAGGAAACATTGAAAAACAATCAGTGCCCAAAATGTTAAATAAACTAACGAGTAGTCATTGTTTTAGAAAATAAAAGTGCATATTTTTTCCGCAGCAATGGAGTGGGAGAACAGATAAAGCGCAAAGTATTGAGACACTTCTGTGTATGATGGTTGACTATAACCCACACACTTTTAAATTACAGTCCAGTGTTTCCCAACCCATGGTTCTCGGTGGGAACATGTCCCTGCATGTTTTAGATGTTGCCCTGTTCTAACACACGTCAGCTCACCATCAAGCTCTGCAAAAGCCTGATAACGACCCATTCATTTCAATCAGGTGTGTTGGAGCGGGGCAACATCTAAAACATGCAGGGCAATGGTCCGCCCGAGGACCAGGGTTGGAAAACACTGCAGTATACTACCATTAGCATATGAAATGTACGGCTATTTTGAGTTGACTGTGTCAGGAGACATGTCAGGACATGTTGCAGAGCTGCTACTGCAGGAGTGAGTCTGTTTGACAACTGAGATTAAGGTGAACAAGATTAAAGCCTTAGTGCTCAAATTTTACTTTGATCCACTGTGGTGTTAGACTCAAAAAAGTAAATAAAAAAAAAATCTAAAAATACTGTATATAGTTGTATATTTTCATATTTTGTGCACGTATATGTGTTAGTGTATGTGACAGGCTTACTGAACCCCAACTCAAGTTCATGCTGTGTGAGTTTGAGTGTACAGGATGCTTTGGTGGTGAGTTGTCCGAACACGTTGAACTGAATCTGTGACTCGTCTCTGTGTGTGTAAACCGTGCATATGTGGGTGTGGGTGTTTTTCCCCCCACAAAAGAGGCGTTAATGGCTCTTTTAAGTTGTTTCAACCTGGCCAATTCCTCAGCGCTTGTAAAAGCGACAAGCCTAAAACATCACAGGCACAAAGCCGCGTCGACTGCATCCAACCCTGCCATGTTCAAGGAAAACAGACCGCTGTGATGTCACTAAAGACAGAAAACAGCAGGAGCCACATTCTTGGTCATACCACAGCTTAACACGATCAAGCTTCCAAAGTGTGTGTATTTATAGTGTTTGGAAGAGGAAACGTACTGTGTTTTTCCTTGAGTGTTTTCATATGGAGACGATGTGGCTGCCATTGCCATGGTGATGTCCACAAATCCTGCTCACATAAAAACAGCTCAATACCGTTACTGACATCTCTATTCCGAAGATGTACTTTAGGAGTGTGCATCTCTCCTTCACAGGGAATTTGTTATTTGTGTCCTGATAAATGGACAATGTTTTCATTTGGGGATGATAGTTATTATTGTGGAACAATTCAGTGATATGATTTGATGAATTACACATCTTCATTTAATGTAGCCAAATTCTATTGCAAATTACAATAAGCAAAATCTGTCACTGTCAACATGTATACCTTCAGATACATGTTGAAACACTAATGAAAAAAATAACACACGGAAGGTTCACCGTTAGGACTGGGTCACACTTACGGTGTCCTCAGAGAGCAGCCTCACATGCCCGCACATGTGAACACATACCCGCTGTTCCGTTCATACTTGAGCGCCCATGTCAGCGTAGTGTTCCACACATGCATACTTGATGTCACGTGATTTCTTGCCAGCAAATCACCCTCATTCATAAGTCCTTTTATTTCATAAGTGCTGAGGTGTTTAGGAATCTATGGACTTCATGTAAAGTCAAGAACGTATCCATGGTTACCATCTTCCTCGATGTCTCCTTTGACCAAATCAAGTGCATGACGCCAACTGGACTACAAAGTGTTGTGCTACTACTCGCTGCCGTATGACCCGCAGAAAATCAATTATTTGAGAAATACTGTATGTCCCTTTTAATGTTTCCTTAGGTGTATTTTGACAAAACCTGAGGCTGACACTCCAATGCCCCCAATGCCATGCCCCTAATATTCTTTATTTTGTATTTAGTAGGCAGGGCTGCAACAAAGACAACTAATCTTGTTAAATCAGGTCCCTATAGAAGATATAGAATATGACGTCTTCCACCCTCATCCCTGCAGAATAGCGGAAGACCAAACAGACCCAGGCTAAAGCTCTGTCAGTCGCTTCCTCCCACCTCCATCTCTGCAGTAATTAATTGAGTGGCAGCGGTGAGCAGCACTCAGGAAATTGGCCCTGTGCAGCTCCTGTCTGTGCTGTCACTGTCTCCGCGTGGCGGGAACAGACCTGTGGTGGAGGCTGTGGAGAGTGAAGATTCGACTCAAGTAAGAAAAATCAAGTAACTAAGAGGAAGAGCTGCCGCTGAGCGAAGTCAGGGAATGCAACAAGGTGATGGGGGGCAAATCGACACAATCTAGACTAGAGACAAAAGGCTGCGAGTAAAATGTCTGTCAGGATTAGAGGGGGAATGAACGTGCCATGGAGCAAGTGTGAATGTCACAGCATCTCTCCTCTCATGCTGCCATTTATACATTAAGAGGAGTATCAGAGTTATGTCACGTCCCGGAGAAAGCCTCAGGCAGCCGTGTTTTAAGCTCCTGTCAATTTGTCCTCTGAGGAAAAGGCTGAGGTGAAGATTGTGTAATGACGAGAAGGAGCCCGACCTCAACTGCACATGACAAATGTGAAACAGTGACAAACCTGTCAGGGTGACAAGCCTGGCCCAGGATGCCTGAGCTGGTATCTGAAGCCTCTGTCACACTGAAATTAACTAGTACACCTGGGATTTTTGACCCTGGGCAAACCTGCTTAAAAAGACGATTAACACCATGGCCAATGCCAGTGGTTGGTCTGCTCGGTGGTGTTTATTCACTCCTGTGTCACCCTTTGTGAATTGTGACGTCACAAACAAATACAAGATGAGTCAAAAACAACAACACGCAGTGGAGTTCAGTGATAATAGTACAGTAATTACTGTTTTGTATCTTTAACTTCAGCTTGTCTTTCAATCAAGTCGTCCACTTGATCCAACAGACGAAATTGAAAACTGATGGCTTTTGTTGTGGCTGTCCACCGCGAACGGCGATGCAGATGATGTATGCAAGACTTGGCGTTGCACCAGTGATGCCAGAATTTCTGTTGCTGCCAAAAACAGAAGCAGCAGAAGAAGAAATGACCCAGTGCAGCATCATTTTACTTTATTCACATTATATTTAGGAGTGAATGCTGAGTGAATTCCTCTGGTCACAATCTAGGTTTTAATTGGTTTTTGCATAATGGGAATGAGGTATAGCGTAGAAAAATAAAATAAAACATGCCATTCAGTAAATGCCACAACCAATCATACAAAGAGAAGTATGTTCACTGTTTCATATAATAGCCAAGTGGGTTCTAATTGAGGGAACTACTGAGTTTCATTATAATATTCTTGGTCAATTTTCTTATTTTTTTTATTTAGTTTTAATTTTTTTGTTTTTTATGTAAAGTACCTTGAGATGAGACTTAGGTTTGGGGTTGTGATTTGGTATGAAAAAAATGAAATGCATAAAAACAAAAAGGAATGTAATGTATAGGTGAGTGTGGTTGGCAGTCGGGTGCAGGAGACAGCGCAGGTGTGCACACGGTTCATTAAAGCAGCAGCAGGTGAGCCGATTGGCACAGCTGCTGCTGGTTTGTCTTCATGCTCTCCTTTTAAAAGCAGCAGCACGTTGGCTGTTGCCCGAGGCTGAATGCCTCACACGCATGCAGAGGAGGAAAGATTAAAATTGGTGAAGTTGGGGTGTTTTAAGGTCGGGACAAAGCACTTTACTATTTTCTGAGTTTATGTGCAGCGGTCATCACCAAGGCTCTGCAGCTGTGAGTGGCTATTACCTGTCTGAATTGTGTTGAATGTACTCACAGCAGGAAGACCTGTACAGACGGCCAAAGGAGGCTGTTTTACAACTATCCTCTTTAGTTTCTCTCTTTTGCTCTTAAAGCTGCTGACAACAATGTCTTTTTTGGCAAGGTTTAAGCAAACTGCACCCTTGCTTAATGGACTCGTTTGGTGAGGTTTGGGGCAATTTATTCACTAACAAACAGCCACACAATCTCCAGAGAGAACTACCTCCTATGAAAAGTAAATTTAAATCTCCTCTATTTAAATCAATACATATCCATGCAAATATAAGCTTTTCCACTGAGTGGAAAGGTTTAGTATGGTACATGTTGTTTTGCATTTCCATTAGAAATAGTACCAAAATAACCGACCCCAACTGGTCCGGTAGGAGTTAGACTGGTTCCACCCATGACGGTCAGACGACTGGGCGACAGGAACTTCCTTTGTCTGGTGTTTCTTCAATGTCAGCAGTCGACTCTCGTGCAAAATTTGACATCTCACTGAGACAGTTACCGCCACAAAACGAGCGGCCGCATTTGGTTGTTGTTCGCTGTCACTGCGGCGACGCACTATCTATCGCTGTGACGCTCCCTGACATAACCGTGGGCAGACTTCACACCCCACCTACTGAGTAAAGAAACTGTCCTCGGTCAAAATGCAAGCCTAACCCAGGACTATACCATTCCAAACCTAACTGTACCATGATGGAAACTTGGCTTAACGAAGTCCACCACTGCAATGCCTGATGGCGATACTGTATGTCCCATCTTTTTATTAGGCAGCTTCTTGTTAAGCTGGCAGCAAGTTATTAGCACGTGTTCTCGTACCATCCATGAACTTATTTTCCTCATCAGTCCAAAAATTGCATTGGCCTGGATTTTGTTGTGTTTTTCTCACTTTTGTCATCGTCTGTGATTCTCTATCACATTATACGTCTGATTTTTGAGAAATTTTTATTTAGTATCATTTGAGTCAGATTAATGTATTTCCTTTTTTTTTTTTTTTTTTTTTTTTTTCCAAAGCAAATGTGCAGAATGTCAGAACACTGAGACTGAAAGATAAGTGGACTTGGTAATAAGTGGATCACTAACACTTGTGATCAATGATAGCTGTTGAAATGTGAAGCAATTTAACATTTTATTTAATGAATACCAGTACATCCACTGGCCGAGCATTAGAATCCATGCTGCAGAGGGAATGTATTTCGGGTTTGTCAAGTATAAAAATCATGGATTTCTGAAGATTAGAAATCTCATCAGGCTCACATCATTCATGTTCCGAATGACGCGAGCCTGATGAGATTGCTCCATCCAAATGACATTATCACAGATATTTTGTAGTAGTTATCCTTGTGTAGTGATGTAGCAAAGGTCCTTTTTTAAGTCTATATGATCTCCTTTTCACTATTTAAACCAAACATTGTGTTTTAACCTGACAAACAATTTCAGTCGTATGCTTAGCTCAGCTATACATTTCACAGACTGTATTGGATGCACCAAAGAGAATTTGATATTGATTTTCTCTTGTCTGCCAAACATGTCTACCAAGAACTTATTCCCTTAATACTGCACCTGCACTGGGTTAAGACACTACCTTCTCCTGTTGGCTGCTGCTCAGACTGTGGCTCAACTAAGAGTGCAGTTTTGATGGACCAATACAGAACGGCAAGTGCAAGTCATCAAATTTCTTCAGATTGAATTTTTTTTTTTTTTTTTTGCTGTTCTAAAGGACCTGAGGTGTGTGTTGATCTCAAATTAGATTCCTGGCTGCAATTTGTACACCCTTCAGCATTGGTTCCACTGAGCTGGAAGGTGACAGAGGAAGTTAATTGGCTTCTTCTCTTGCAACAGTAAAGCTCTTGATCAAGCGTTGACACGCTGCACACCCGCGGAGGGCAAGACTTGTTCACACTTTATTATTTGCTGAAGGTATCTGAACAGGCCACTGTTATTTGTGGCCAATCATCAGATATGCACCAGGGGAAAAACTGCAGTGTGTGTGTGTGTGTGTGTGTGTCTAATTTATTCCCAATTGAAAAGAAGTGTGTGTGTGTGTGTGTGTGTGTGTTCGAATCAGTCAATGGACAAAGGGGCGCGAATAAATACTAAGGTTATGTAAAGGCTACAAGCTCTAAATATCAAATTAAGCGTGACAAGATGGACAGTGGGGCATGGTGCCAACTCTCAATGTGAGCAGCCTGGTACCGAAAGTGGAACAGTGAACAGTCCAGCATTGAAGTTGATTCATTTCATGAATCTTTTTGACACAACAGACAAAAACAACAAGACTTAAAATTTTGAATAAACTGGCTGTGCCACTGAAGCCAGTATTTTAATTTAACCTTTTTTTTTTTTTTTTTTTATCTCTGCTATATTCTGTTTTTGTTTTGTGACTTAATGCGATGCAATATTTAACATAATGTTCCTTTTGAGATAAAGTCAGAAGGAAGAAAAAGCAGAGTACTGGAGCCAAAGAAAGTTCCAGAACAAAGAGTGGGCAAAAGATTGATATCTCATATGAGTGACAGTAGAGGTATAAATGAAAGTGAGTCACCAGAGTGTCATGAACAGGAAGTGGCGTGCCACTCTGATCTTGTTACACCAGCTGCCTGAACTGCACTTCTGTTGTTTTTTTTCTGTGTCAGTCTTGTCAACCATGAGTGTAACCTTCATTAACTGATAATCCCTGAGTGTTTTAAGCGCCAGTGTGACGCAGGGAGATGTGTACCTGGTCAGTTCAAATGTTGGAGCCTTTTTTGAGTGTTATGGCTTTATTTTATTTACAATATTGTGTCTGTGAATTTATATTCACCAAATGTCATCAGTGCATGGAAACAAAAATTCATAACTCGATAGCCTCAAACAGAAGAGTTTGGCATGTATACTTTCTAATATCTTTGCATCTCTAAAATACACTTTAATACATTATTTGCAGAGGCCCATTTTTATTATCTATAAATAATATTTGCTTAATTTATGAACAATACAATATTTAGCTTTATTCCTTATGCTATCATGCCTCATGGCCACATATTTGAAGGTGTTCCTGGGCCAGTCACAGATTATCATGGAGGATGCACTATGCCTTCAAGAACGTTGCTGCAAATCAGGTGTTTTGTGAAAGTAAAAAAAAGGTCAATTTGAGCCCCGCTTTTTGGCCCCCTGTGATGATAACCTACTTCCTAAAAGAGTAACTTACAGTATGCAGCCTCTGACAGTAGTTTCAGCACTCTGCAATGTGCTGAGCTTCTTTACATTGTTGAACTGCTGAATGTGAGAGGTTATAATATGATATAAAAGTGCGACTGACGACAGTAAGACAGATGGAGGCATCAGCAGTGGTTTGTATGACTGGCTGGGAACACAAAGAAATGCCCACCAAAAGTTTTGCCTGTCAGGAGGATGTAACATAAAATGTTACACTGTGCCTGTAAACAAATACCAACCGTGGGCACAATAATTACATTGACAACCAAAGGTGAAAGGACTAGGAAGATGTCAGAAGAGCATAAATGGTATATCTCATTGTCTTTGATGGGGAGGCACATGAGGTGTGTGTGTACTTGCTGCAAAGTGAGGACCAAAGATCGCATAAACATAGATAGATAGATATACTTTATTAATCCCAAGGACATATTAACCAGGACATATTAAGATAAGATAGTAAGATAAAATACAAAAAATAAAATAATAATAAAATATTAAATGTACCAATAGCAGTATTGACAGTAGTGCAGAGTAAAGTATAAGGTGCAGTAAACACTGTATGTTATGACCAGAGTTTCAGCTGTTATTGTAAAGTGTGATGTGGCAGGAAAGACTTCCTGTATCTGTCCCTTCAACATGCTTTGGAGGATACAGGCATCGATCCCACTACCTCTCGCATGCTAAGCGAGCGCTCTACCATTTGAGCTAATCCCCCTTTTGGCTGGTCCTCACTTTTTCACAGCTGCTTTTTTATTTTTTTTATTTATTTTTTTTTTAAGACCTGGTTTTAGGGTTAGGGTTACAATTGGGTTTGGGTTAGGGTTAGGCATCTAGTTGTGATGGTTAAGGTTAGGGTAAGGGGAATGTATTATGTCTATGAGGGTCCTCACTTTGATAGTACACACATAAAAATCATGCATGTGTTCAACTCTCTCAGGTTAATCATCTTGATAGACAAGGAGTTTTGATTTTTAAAAAAAAAAAAACAAACACACACACACGCTCCCTATATAACACTCTTAACACTTGGTCCACATTTGATGTGGATCAAATGTGGATCAAATGTGCACGGTGTGTGCAAGGCTCTTAAAATGAGCACTTCCTACACACGTCATCCCTTTACCACCCACCACAGTGATACGCACTGTTGCATAGAAGGTGATACTTTGAACATGTACCGTATGTCAGCGCTCTTCGGGTAAACATCATTTTACTGCAGGAGTGTCGTATTCGCTTCCTAACCACATGGTTTCTTGGTTAACTCAAAGAGTCTGTGAGTTACTGGCTCTAGTCTAGTGACTTTTTGTTTTGGTTTAATGGTCGGTGAAAACTGTGGATGTGTTAATAATATATAGACCCTCAAATTACTTTTATTAGTAAGAAATTCTCCCTTGTGTGTGCGTACATGCACTTACGTGTACAGCAGTGTAAGCACACCTGCCACAGCAGCCAGACACAACCTCAGTCTAGACTAAATCTGTCGTCACCCCCAAAAGAACAGGGTTCCTTGTTTGCTGCATTCAGCCAAAGCTGAACCATCTGTATTTATGGGGGTATTTTCAACCACATGGCAGTAAGTAAAAGCAGGAACAGGTTAGTGGAGTGTAAAATACCCCTTTTGTGTTTAACAAAGCTGCCATTTGAAGATTAGCGTACTCTTAGCTGCTTGACTCTGATCTGGTTTCACCAAAAAGCCTTGACCTGATCAAAATGATACATGTCGACACCCAAGGGTCATATTGATAAGATGGTGTAGCTGTTCTTAGTGTTATGTGTATGTGTGTACACATGGTATAGAATATGCATCACACATTGCATGATTTATGTTTGGAGGAGTTAATATAACAGAAATCTACTTTAACTGTTATATTAACAGTTGCTTTTAAAGTAGATTTCTTGGAAATTTTCATAACCAGATCAAAGCAAGTATATCTATATCATGTTCCATTACACGGGAATGAGCAATGGACAAAGTCTTACAATGATAGCCTTTATGGACAGGGATGTCTGCGAGAGATACCTGCTCTTTAATGGATCACAATATAAAAGGAACACGATATTACCTGTGCACACATAACCACACACACAGCACTCAGCCCTTCATTAACAGCCTGTTCTGGCCAGCTGAAGTAATCCGGCCATATGGGGCAGTAGGTGAGAGAAATGACAGCATGTGTTTGTAAAAGATAAAGCTAAGTTTGCAGCGCTGCTGCCTTCAGGGAACACTGCAGTTTGCAAAAAAGAAGGTATGTCACAAAGATGCCATATAAGCAAAGGTATTTTTGTTTCTTTTATATTTAAAAGCTGTTGTATTGTGAACGTGTGAGTTAGTTAAACATTACAATACATTTCAGGCTATTTCTTTATTTTACCCTAGAACGGTGGTTCTAAAACTTTTTTTTATACCAAATAGAGAAAATGTTGAGCTCTTGAAGTGACTCCATTACCACCAGCATGAAAATACAGTGGTGTAAATAGGCTGAGCAAAGTCAGATACAGACTTTTCACAGGAGGAAGGTTTATTCCCAATCAGAAAATTTTGCTCTCATTTCGAAATTCCTCAGCTCCACTTCAATCACATACCCTGGTATATACAGTAAAACAATTTTAGAACAGTATTTGGGAAATGAATTCTTCTGCACCAAAAAAAAAACAAAAAACAGTCAGTGGTTTGACAGGATAAATGTTCCCTGTGGCCGACCCCCCTGCCCTACTGCACAAAAATGCTCCCTTAAGCAGGTCAGTGTGTGTGTGTGTGTGCGTGTGTGTGTGTGCGTATGTACAATATACTGTACATGCTTTAACATTTGTGTATGTGCATTTTCTATTTTGTTTGTCTAAGAATCTATTTTCTACTATTTTGTATAAGAATCATGAGTGTGTTCACCCCTCTCTGATTTTACTCCACGTCACACCAGGGGAAGCGTGTGGTACACATACCACAGTTTGAGAACCATGGCCCTAGAGTTTGATGGCGTACAGGATGCTGTGATGTACAAGACCATTCACATGCTCATGAGTGCTAAGCGGGGACTGTCCTGTCCCACAGCTGTTGCCATGGAGACAGTCCCCATGTCACCTTCAAGTGACTGCCTTTCGCTTTTGTTCTTGGTAATTAGATTGGATTAGCATGGGTTTTTTTTTTCCTTCCCCATTTTACTCACACATCCTGCGGAGGAGAGGGACAAAGAGAGACAAAACTAATTAAACATTTCAGTGGGAGAATAGTAGGGTCAGGTGATTTGACCACAACATTAACACAATAAAAGTTTTTAAACTAGTCAATCTATGATGATGATGAATGCATGTCTGTTTTTCTTCTGGGTGAATGCTGAAACATATACAGTATATTGTTCTATATCTCAAAGTATGTCTGCATAATACTTAAACATTATATGAATATTAGTTTGTGGTATTACTATTGAAAGTATTACCTCCCAGAAGCTGAATGGATAAAAATGGATAATGGATAAAATAAGTACCGTGCTATTATTGCTATTATAATACAAATAATGTAAAGTCATTTGGGTAAGTGTAAATTATTCATTTTACAAACTGTATGAAGCCGAAATAAAAAGCCAGCCTTTACTACCTGTTAACTCGTCCGACTTCTGGGAAACTCGGTTTAATTAAAACAATGAGGCTTCTATACTGAACAAAAGTGTTAACTGTGAGATGTTTAAATTCTCATGGATTAAGCCAGCCTGCTTTTTTCCATTATTTGTGCTAAAGGCTATGTACCTGTAGGTTGATGAGGTTATTTTGTTGGCAACTACCTGCTTTTTTTTGGAAAGTAAGTGAAACAAAAGTCAAAACAAAGGGACACTGAACAAACTAGTGACTATAATGTGAATTTCCTCTTGTTAAAACTGTAGTGTTTTAGCTCTTACACTTGCCTTTCGTGGTTTCTCTAAAAACTCAGAGACACTGTCAAATATTGTTACATCAAGGGTAAGACGACCTGGTAATTAGGAAAATTGTCTCAATGATCTAATGTCCAATTCCTGCAAAAGTCATCTGCCTTGTCTAAGTGTCCTTCAGCGATACAGGGAGCCCCATTAATAAGAGCATTAGAACTGCCTAAAATGCCATACAGGAGCGATCAGGGAGTTGTAGGCTGGGGGCAACCTTGGTGTATAATTTCAGGCACTATGAAAAGGACTGCAGCGACAATGATGGATAACTCAAGGAGAGGGTAAAGAAGAGAAGACGGTCGGATGGACAGATAGAGGGGGGAAAGGAACCGTTTCAGGCAGATATGAAAAGTGAAGTAGACATCAAGAGGGCTGAGGAGAAAGAGACACAAAGGGAAAGAAGAAATGAGCTTGAAGCAGAGTCCATATCAAAGCACCCGAGTCTCATCTCTGGCTTTTTCTTCTTTCATCGTGAAGCTCCTTGGATTGGAATTACATAGAGAACAGTGGCAACAGTGGAGATAGAGCGAGGAAGAGGGAGAATGTGGCAACAGATGGAAAAAGAGGGTGTTGACCTACTTTGAATGGGAATTCTAATTCTGCATCTGAATCAGAAGTGTGGGGAAAAAAGAAGGTGATAGAGGCGTCTTACTACCAGAGGCTCCAGTCCAACTCAGGCCTCGGTTGCATGGCGGCTCTTTGAAGGAAGCGTCTGACTCTAAAGAATTCCCAGTGACCACAGTTCAGAACAGCACAGATCAATCTTTCTTCATAATTCGTCTGCATTAGACTTTCACAGAAAGAACTAAACTGAAGGCCCATTTGTCTTGTGTCACGGTGTGTGCAAGGCCTTAAATCAATTCCGTGTCCTCCCCTATACCCCATAGTCAGATCAGGAATTCTTAATCCATTTATAATTAAATGCCATATATTTAAGCGGACAGGAGATTAATAAATGGGAGGGGAAGAAATGACAGGCAGAGAAACAAATATTGACCACAAGAACGTAAAGGGACAAAGGAAAGCCCCATGGCCTGAAAGGAGCGTTTGTGTGGTTTTCTTGTATTTAATAGATATGACAGAGAGACAAATGGTCAGAGCATTTTTAATCTTATGGTCCAACATGAATATATACACAGATGTGTGCATTTCCTCTGAAAGGGATTTCCACTTCAAATACCCAGGTACACACACCTTGACAATAGTCATGTGTGCAAACGGATAAAAATCACAAAGGAATCCCAGCAGTGAATACAGATTTGGTGCAAACATGTGACATGCACAGCACATTGAGACTCGAAATCTGGCTGCAAAAGATGAAGCTGCAGCCACAAGCACAGAAATGTAGTTTTGCATAAAGCCTGAAAGTAAGAAACTAGACTGCAGAGTTATTTCTGCAGCTGTGAGAATTGTACATAAATTAAATAAAAATGAAAATCAGAAATTTACAAAATTTTAAATAACTAAGTAAAAAAAACAAACAAAAAAAAACAAAAAACACACACAACTCAACAATCAGCTATGAACAAAAAGCTCTAATTAGCACTTACTTTCAGTTTCTGCCTGTTTCTTTCTTTCTGAAACTTAGAACAGCTGCTGAGATGAAAATCTCTTTCCTGTTTGGCTCTCACAGTTTACATGAATAGTCAAATGACATGTTTTCAGGAGTGTTTATTATGGACAAATAATGTCTGATTACAGAGATCAAATGCTTTTCTGACTCAGAACGATGTCGAATGCAAACAAAGTACTATATGGATCATGGATGTGGCCTTAATGAAGAGGTCAGAGGTCAGGATTGGCTGTTGTCCAGTGTTGACCTCCTCCTGACAACAGTGAGCTTCAACTGCCGGGTCTAATGGTGTTGAATTTATTTCATTTCAGGCAGGGTGTTGCTGATAACATTTCTGGAAAGTGAAAGTTTTCAAGCTCAAGAATTTAAGGATCTTTTATTTCTATTAAAGACGAGAATGGTGCTTCGTGTTGGTGTTGACAGCGTGTTAAACAATAACCCGGGGCAATTATTTTTGGTTTTTTTTTTTTTTTTCAAGACAAACCTTTTGAGTATCTGCTGAGTGCAGGTGGTTATGCCCATTTTAGCAGATCTCATCAGCTCCCCAGGGCACAAGGAGAGGATGAGACAGGGATTGATTGGGATAGAACAGGGCGTACTTGCCCTGAATGAGTCATCCTTTGAGAACACACACACATGCAACATGCACGATCAACTAAAACCTTTCAAAGGCTGGAAATTCTGACTTGGAAATACAGTTTAACTAGTTTGTTTTTCTTATTACAGATGTGTTGTTATTGGGTCAAGATTAATGTCCGAGTTAATCTTTTTTTATAGCCATTTTGCATGTTTTCCTCAGAATTTTATGACCTGTCTTTATTCAAAGCACTAAAAAATGCAACATATAACCTTGCTGAGATGAAAATGAGAACTGAATCTGCCCAAGTATCGAAAGCAAATTCCCCACACGGCCAGAAATCTCCACAACCTTTTTAAAACAGCCTTCTTTCATGAGCACTCACAACCAGTTAGCTCTAAGTGTCCATATGTTGCAGAACTTCATATGGAACAAAAACATTATAAGGCTGAAAATAAGCTCACTCTTTACACCATTTTCCAACACTCACCCACAGGCGCGGATTCATTAGCTCTCACCCTATGTGTGTGAGAAGCCTTTCTGCACACACGAGACTTTAATGTAATTGTCTCATAGATTGCCTGTCCTGTCTCTGGGAGACTAATGTGGAAATTTCTATTTCAGAGTAAATCCCTCCATGGTGCAGATGCCGGTTAGCGTGCATGTGTACACAGTTGCGTGAGGGCAAAAAGGAAACAGGTGAAAATGAATATCAATGACACACTGTCATCTTGAAAGAGAATCTCTCGGGGTTAAAGATTTCTCTCCTCCGACTCGGCTTCCTTCTGGCAGGGATGTAAAGAGCTGGTGGAGAGGCTTAGGGGAAAGTGGATGATGTCATTCTTTCAATCAATGGAGCAGTGCATCTACTTGATGTGATTTCTGCTAAATTTTTTAGTATCATGTATCCCATGAGCCCAGGGCGGAGGAGCAAAGCATGACTGAGTCTCCTCTCTGTTCTGTGTGTTACATCAACCAGGGTTAGTGATGGATTGGCTCATGCATTTTTAGGTGGTCATAGTGAGAACTCAATTATAAGCTAATGACTGTATATAAAAAGTGGACTTAGTCTATCAGTTTGCCACATGAGTACAACCTGGAAATAACGTTATACCGAGCAGCCACCGGGGGGTGTCTCTGCTGGTTGTCTATAAGAAGTCTATATGTAAATGAGCCTGCTCCACACTTGATGTGTAATATAAATAAACATTTTCCTGAGGAGTTCGTGTTCTCAAATATAAAATAATAGGTGACAAACTTTACAGGATAACCACATTTAACCCACATTATATAAACCTCATTGGCTGTGACTTTTGTTCCATCTTCTTCTGTGTTACTGTCTTTTTGTTTGTATGACACAATGCTGAAAATTGTAAACAGTTTAAAACAATCAATTAAAGGAAGTGTAGTCGAGCACGCTTCTCCTTAATTACTGAAACTCAAGGGTTAAGGGTCTTTGTCTCACTGGTAATGACTTCAAAGGCTTATAAATAAGATATAAACTCATCAGAGAAGGCAGGAGGTGGGGCAGCTGTCCACAGCCGGGGCCCAGTGGGAGGATTGAATCCATGTGAGATCATTGCTTGTCTGTGTCCTGACTTCTTTTTTCATGTGTGACAAAACATAAAGCTGCATGTGTGTGTGTGTGTGTGTGTGTGTGTGTGTGTGTGTGTGTGTGTGTGTGTGTGCGCGCGCACGAGAGAGAGAGAGAGACATGCATTAACCTTGAGATTTTGTTACAACACTTCCAAAAAATAAAACCATCACATACTTGCAGTCATAAGTCAGACAATAAAGGTGCAATTTCTTCCAAATTAAAATCATAAACTGAGGAAAAAAAGGTGCACAGATGGTCATTATGCTGGGAATTTTATCAGCTGGTCTAAAAACACTGCAAAAACAAAGAGGGAGTTAAAAAAAAAAAAAAAAAAAAAAAAAAACAGGATGAAGAATGCAATGACGATTTATATTGCCTCATAAATGACTGTGCCCAGCAAAAGTTGGAAGCACAAGTATCTATAAAGTGTGTGGGGAGCATTTTTTAGTATGTGTGCAAGAACCCTGCATGAACATCATGTGCTTTTATATATTTATTTGTGTGTGTTGGAGAGTGTAGAAACATTCACCTGTGCTGCACGTATTAATGTAACTACGCAGGAAAGAATAGACTGGAACAATGAGGTATTTTGATGATGATGAGGGGGATGCAGGGTCTTTAACCACATCCCATTGTCACCCAGCGTCTCCATAGCTACAGGCATAACTGGGCTCTGGTTCCCGTAATATGGGAGTTACAGTGACAGAGAAGAGAGAGGACGACCATGACCTGCCATGGAACACTAGCATGTGTGAATCCTTATGCTTCTGCTATAAATAAGCATTGATTCTGTTGCTTTACCTTGACACAGGTGACCTTTCACAGCATCAAGGAGACAACGTCACACGTCATCAAGCATAATTACACGTGGGGGATGAGTTTAAGAGGCAACAATGACCTTGATACTTCTAGTTTCCTTGACCACAAACGTGTGCCTATGACTGTGTGTGTGCGTGTGTGAAATCACACCGATACGTAAACATACCTGATTTATTTATCCATGCTGTTGTGCGCGTACAAGTGGCCATTTATGCTACAGTCCATAAATCGGTTTTAATGTTATGCAGAACATTTTTATTACCAAAATGTTGGGACAAAAAAGTCCCTTCAGGTTTTTTCTAACCTGCTCTGTGTCCTTCAAGTATGAGATACAACAGATAGCTATACGTTTAATGATGTTTACATCAGTGAAGCAATTTTTTTTGTTGTTCTCAAGGAAAGTCATTTTTAATGTGATGTAAGATTTTAATTTTCAGATATGCATCTATAATAGTAAATGGGTCACAACAAGAATATACTGTATGGGTTTGTAAGAAGTTAAAACAAGTGTCAGTTTTTTTGAATTGATGAAGCATCACTCCCTAAAAAGAAAGCCCACACTAAAACTCGTACACTACTGTATTAAATGTTCTTCACATGTTTTCACAGAGACTTCATATGTGTAAAAGCATCTTTATTTATATATATATATATATTATATACTGTAGCTTGTTAATGTCGTGTGCTGGAATGTTTCAATGTGTGTAAACATGTAACTATTATATGCATCGGTGCATCTTTGTGTTAATATACTGTACCTATGCCGAGCATAGATACTAAAAAAGAGAAGAGTCAGTCATTGAACAATATTTTGTAATATGATATCAATGATGTCAGCAAAAATTCATTTTATATGGGTCAAAAGCTTAAAGAAATGAAAAACAGGATTATATATATATATAGCAGTATAAGCTACTAAAGAAGAAAAAATCTATTTTTACTGTGACAAGCAATCAATATTTTAATAGTCTTAAAAATGAAAGATTTCTTGTTGTGGCAATAGAAAATCTCCACTGGAAACCAAAAACCAGTGAAAATAGCAGGTACATGTGTGTTCAATCCCATCACTAAAAGTAAATCAGCTTGATATTTTCCACGTGGATAACTGAGTGGCTTTATGTCCTCCTCTACCACGGATTAAGGGATGATATTCCTTCTAGGTTGATTCACCATTGCTGCAGGTAAAAGGAGCTAAGTACAGTTTGTCGTGTAATCCTAATCCTGGGTGCTGACAATCAGTCAAAGTGTGGTGTGGCCACAGCGTGGGACAATAAACGCTGCCTTTCTTTTCAGCCTGCCCTGGAGACATCAACAGGACCATTTGTACTATAGAGATCAGTGACATCATTCAGTCTCTCAGCAGGTCAACACACACACATGCATGTCCATGAAGCTACCCTTTTAAGGACTTTGTATTGACCTCCATTCATTTGGTCAGACTAAACAAAGCCTCATACCTAACCTTAACCATAACCAGTTAATGCATATCCTTATCATAACCATAATTCAAAATCTTGGCTCTAAACTTAAACCTAACCACTTTCTGCCTCATTAAAACCACATTTTAGTCCCCATGAGGACTACTGGTCCTGACAAGGTCAGTGTTTCTACTAGAAAAGGTCCTGAAGAGGGAACAAATACAAGTGTGCGCATGTGCACACACACACACACACCTCCTGGCTGCCCTCTCCTCAGGCCAGTGGCTCTAAAAGAAGTCTCTCACAAAAACGGGGTCAAAAAGTCCAGTGAGTAGGGGCAGGCGGAGAACTCCATTGACCTACATCACGGACATAATCAACAATGGTCATTTGATGAGTCTCCACAACAACTCTCACACAAGCCCACTATCGTTGTCCAGACCACAACCTGCATCTGTCTCCCAGTCATAATAGGCAGCTTGTTATTAGCAAGCTCTGCCAGCCCCCGCAGGACTGTCTGCCGAGGCTGTAGCTCACTGCTTCAATGGGTCTCTTATATCCTCAGACATCAAGAGCCAGAGCCAAACAAGACTGGCACAGCCAGAGAACAGAGTGGGCACGTGGGAAAAGCATGGGTGAGCCACAGCTCGTCTTGTGATCCAACACAATAACTTTTAAATGAAGAAGCTTGCAAAAAGGGAAACAAACCTGAAGGTCTCCAGCCATGGGTACGGTCCCTTATGTGCTATGAAGCTTATTTAACACCAGTAACAGTTGGTGGGAAAAGATATACGTACAGGATGTAATTTTTTGTCGGCTTCATGCAGTGTGACAAAAAACGACACAAACAAAAATGGAACAGACGCATCGTTTTGTTTCAGTCTGTAATTTACGTCAGCGTCGTGAAATGGCTGACAGTTTGGGACACAAATGGGATGAGCTGTAGTGGGAGATAGTATCTGCTGTGTTTGCATGTCCTGAAGGCTGTGCAGTGGAACAAAACAGCCCAGGGACAAGCAGGCTGCTGAAAATACACAGGCTGACGAATGACAGCAGATCATGTGGGGATGTCATGGCACAACTTTCAGTTCCTTATCAGTCAAACTTCTGCCTGTGTACCATAACAAGTTTGTTGATAGTCCCTGCACTACACAGTGTGTGTTTGTGGGTGTGGGTGTATATGAGGATAAGAGTGCATGTATGGGTGTGTGCAAAATGGATTGTGTGCTTGTATGCGTGGCTGATAAGTGTAAACAGTCACTCTCATACTGCAGCATTTGCCTACGCTGATTACATCTCCTTTTGCTTTTGTCTACCAAATCGGTCTTGCCTCTCGTGTAGCATATAAAGACACACACAGATGAAACCTTCCAGCAGCCAATGCACAGGGATGTGGTATGTAAACACTTCAAATACAGGACATTTGAACCCCACCAAACTCCCCCTTTTGGCTGTGATGTCAACAAATGTGCCGCGTTGCCCATGAAAATGCAAAAACCTAGATTATCTAGGTCACCAAATGGAAATCTTGGACAGTGATGAGCTCATTCTTTCCTGGGCTCCTGTATGTTAATGAATGGCTTAATGTGAATGAGTTGTTGGGGGATTTATGATGACAGAGCCGTGATAAGACATGTAGCCTGTAGGTCTTCTAACTGGAAAACTAAAAAGTCTCCAGGGGATCAGTGTGTGTGTGTGTGTGTGTGAGAATATGGTTGTAATATCTAGTTGTGGAAGTGCTATTTATGCCTTGCAATCACTGCACGCAGATCATTTTTTGAGGTTAGATGAATGTAGGCTTACATGTGCTGGTGTCAACCTGGCAGGGCTCCACAGAAGACAACCTGGAGCCTGCAGGGTTAGCGTTCGGCTGCAACAAGGTATGAGCTATTTGCCGATGCACTTGCAAGATGAGAGGGCAAAGCCATTTGGTTAATTACACTGAGCTTGATTTGCACTAAATGGCCTGCTTGCAGAGCAGCTCCTGTCCTAAAAACAAACCAGAAATTGGCTTCTTCACCGCTTTGTTGGATGAGTTTCAGAGAAACAGCACGTATTGCATGCCATTCCAAAACTATTAAATTACTCATAGTTCAGAATTGTCTTGTCCTATGTGACTTGGCACTCAGTGAGATTTTCACTGAGATTGTAGTGAACATAGCTGTTTACTATTTTCTCTAGTGCAATGAAATCATTGTTTATTGAGCTGAAAATGTGAATGACTTAGTGTCTTGTAGCAGCCAAGCAGCTGGCGATGAGCAGCTGATAGCCTCAAAGCAATGATGTCCAAAACCGGTCCTCCATTAACTGTGACTTGTCTTGACCTTTAGGTCCCTTTCAGCCATAAACAATCTGTCAGAGTTTTAGCCATTTAGTCTTTCTAAATCATGGGAAACTACAGCGACTCTTGTGCCTGTGATCTCCCACCTGTTACTTTGCTTCAATGCTGTCTTCGGTCTCCATGTGAGAAAACCAAGCCATGCTTGACCTCAGGTTATTGTCTAAGGAGGAAAAAACAGAGACAAACTGTTTTACAAGGGAAAATGATAAAGATTTGACCAATGATTTGACTCAAACAACAGAAATGTAACAACTGTACGGATACCAGCTGTCGGCGAAGGACGCAACATCTGTTAAAACACTTTAACTCATTTCTTTCCATAATAATTGACTTAGGCCTTATCCACATAAAAAGAACTTTCCCTAAGCAGTCATTTTTCTTACTAAACACAGCATTATTGCAAGAAATGTCTTCATATACCCTTCTTACCAAAAAATGGAGAATATGTGGAGGATACACTTAGAGCACGGTGAGACTCTGGTGTCATTGTTATCTTTTAGTTGTATACATGAAAACACAATTTCATGTGAGGGGGTGGAAAAAAAGCCAATTCAAAAAAAAATCTTTGAAAGATTCTCAGTTTAAACTAAGTTGCAGGTTTTCTTTTATACAGCTTGATCAGTTATATACTTTATGGCCCCAGTTAAAGGTCCAGTGTGTAATAATAAGTTCCACTTAATAGTGAGCTTATGGCGTGCAAGATGGTGGCATTCAAAACACAAGGCCATTGCCTAACATACATATAAATGCGTGCTGTTAGGCTACAAAAACAAAATGAATTTTATTTTTAAAGCAATTTAAAGAAACGTTTGGTAGTATATTCAGCTTTTTCCAATAAACATTACATGCTGGACCTTAAGCCGAAATGCCTAACTTTAAAATGGTTGCTTACAAACAACAGATAATTTCACAGTATTTCCCCCGAAAACTACTACTTTGTTTCCAAATGAAAGGTTTTTGTTGTAATCATGTATGATGTCATTACATTTTCTCTGTAATCTGGCTGATTATAATACTCTCAGGGCTTTTAAATCTGTGTTTGTCTGACGTTTTGCTGAGGAAAATAAAAAAAAAGTGACTGACTGCTTCATCCCTTTTTTTTTTTCTGTCTTGTAAGCCGATTCAAATTGTGGAAACGGACAGACAGCAGCTCTTTCACCACCACCGCGCCCACACCGGCTTGTGATGTGGCCTTTTCACATCTGTTCCACAGTGAGTGACCTTTGCACTGCAACGCGACCTGCGGAACCCTGCTTTTCCTGCACATGGCTGCACAGTCTAAGGGTAAAGAGAATCACAGCAGAAGGCAATGATGTGGTCTTTACAAACAAAACCTTCTGTGTCAATTCCAGTCTGTCAAACTCTCCTCTGCTTTCCATAAATGTTTTCACGCTGTAGCTGGAGCAGTGACATGAAAATCCCCACTCTTCCCTGAAAGAGGAAACTGGCTCTGTTACCGCTGCCTCACTGCCACCACAAAGAGAACTTTCTTCGACGTGGTTTAAAACAACTAGGCCAAGTCAGTTTTTTTATGCTTACGAAAAGGGAAAAGTGCATATTTTAGCAAGTATGCAACTATTTTCACATACGTATGTCAGATAGGCAGTGCAAGTGACTCTTCCAGCAACTACAGGAGCTCTCAGTCAATCACTCTCACTGTGGTCTTTGGTAAATAAGTCTCTTTGTCACTCCGACTGCTAAAAAACTGCAGGACGGAGTCAAAGGAGGAAAATAGAAGATAGAGTCAGGGAGGTTATTGAAACAAAATTATGCTGCGGGAAGAGAATGACAAAAGAACTTTAAAAAATGTTCTAAAATTACATCAGATTGTGTTTTATGAACCTTTTTATAGCAGCACGTCCCAAGTGTAGACATCTGATTAACAAAAGTTAGGAAAAAAAGGAAGATAAGAATGGAGCAGTCACTCTCTCCTGATGCTCTTTTGTCAAAGTTGTGTGGAGGTTGGTTATATTTTCAAAAATTATCAGTCAATCTTCCCTTTGTTGTTATTGTGATAATGTGCGGCGTCACATACTTTCATTGTCATCCTTTGTGTTATTCCATTTATATTAGTTCTTATTTTATTTATATTAGTTTTTATATACAGTACTGTGCACAAGTCTTAGGCCACCATTAGATTTGTTGTTTATAATGACCATCCTGTAATTATTTCTCAATCACTTTATTGGAACACATCCTGAAAATATGGAGAAACACATATGCAGTTGGAAAATAACATCTTTTTTCAGAAAAAACAAACAACAAAAATGTTATTTACAATAACACAACCATGGCTCTTTAAAACCTGGAATGGAACCCTAATGTTATCGGTAAAACCTGTGTTTCTCCTACTATTTCATGCCAACAAATAGCTGCTATAAAAAAGGTCTATTATACCTGGTTTACTCCATGTTTATGACATGTTTGAGCATCACATACACATGTTGCACAAGTTCAACTCACTGACAGGTTGATCATATAGTATAAGACTGACTTTTAGTCACATCTTTTCCATCTAAATGATCACAAAACTGACATAAAAACAACAAAGACTTATGCACAGCACTGTATATTAGTTCTTATTTATCTTATTTTTTGTTATTGTTCTCTTCCCTGTTGTTCATTGAGTTGCTCTTGTTTTACATTACGCACTTTAAATGGTCGGGAAAACAGCAATCAAAAACTCCCAGTCAGAAAAATAACAGTGCTTTGTAGAATGATTGGAAATGAAAGGACAGCAGAATAATTGATTTTGTGGGGTTTCCCCCTTGCTTTAACCCAAGATAAAAAAACAAACAAACAAACAAACAAACACAACCTTCTACTTTCACATAAAAAAAATAACTTTCTGCTTCTTCAATCTAAAGCCTGTATCCAGCCAAGTGCTTGTGCACTGAAAAAATGAACTGGGTGGGTTGTTCACTTTATGTATTTTCTATGTTCAGTTTACCTACGATGTAACACTTGTATTTGTAGAAATAAAACACGTTTTTCATGTAATACACGATAATTACGTTAGATGAAATTAACATTTTTGCTTCAGATGAACCCAATGCAGTTATGTGGAACCTGTTGACAAAATAAATTTACTTAAAGTCAACATTTAATTTTCTTTAAGTGTGTCTATGAGCCCGAGACTTTGGAAGAAGTCTGATAATGTTATTATCTTGTCCCTCTGTGTGGACATAGTGTTTCTTTTGATGACTGTGGCATATCAATCTAATTATCTAGTTTCTGACCTTGCTTGGATTGAGGAAATTATTGCAAGCACTTCGGTGTGTGTGCTTTCAAGCCATGCCGATTACATATCGGAACAGGAGATTGAACTGTCAAAGCCCACGGACTAAAATCACACATGCAAATTGAGAAATGAAAGCCACCGGGTCAACACAAGCCGATTTGACATATTCAGATCGGCTCTCATGTTGACACATGACATCTGTGACCCAACTCTGCTCTTCTTCACACAATTTCCACATCCTAACCTTGCTGCAAGGGCGTTCTCTGTATGAAGGGAAATAAGGTTTTACATACATTAGAATACTGAATGCTCCATAGCTTAATGCCTGTGGTTGTAAAAGCAGAGAACACATGATCCTGTTGTATGGGATTATATTTGCATTCGTCCCCCAGAGACACAATTCACTGCCACATGAGGAGGATTTTACAGGGTGGATGGGAAAATGTGACGAGGAAAACGCGTTGCATGCCAAATAATATGTAGTATTTTTGCATCCTTTTCAACAGAAAATAATGCACATGGAATAAGAATTGAGTGTCATCGAATTATGTTAGAGTGTTTAATTTAAGTGAGTAAATTTTAAGGTGTGATTTCATTTTAACACCGATTCAACACGACATGAAAAACACCTGCATCATCTTGATATAACTTCAACCAGCTTCGACGTGGAAAGTGCACAATAATAATTCTGCTTTCGCTGGTTGATTTCCAGTGACAGCATCTGACCCACACTCACGTTTACTTCGGAAAAACTTGTGCCACAACACGCTGCCTCCTCCAAACAATATAAATGTTGTAACTAGAAACAAATGGCCTGACAATGCACGTGACACATTGTTGGAGTCAATCAATGTCCATAAAATCTGTTTTCCAAAATCACATCTTCACAAATTATCTTTGGGGGGGGGGAATGTAAGAAATCCATTCAATGTGTATTTCACTTTTATTGTAAGGCAAAGAGATTAGCATCCCAGGCTAACTGGTAACTGGTGTACTCCTCAAATACTGATGGCGTCTAAGATGCATTTACACCAAACTGAAATTTTCACGCCATTTTCATAATTCGCACCGTGAGATCACTTCATTTTTGTGCAACATTATCAGCTAGTCGTCCCAAGCCCGAACTGCCGGCATCACTAATGCTCCGTGCTTTTTTGTTTTGTCCTTGTACATATAGAAACTTGAGTTGTAGACAGTCTGGCCATGACGTCACCTGCAGAATCTCAGCGCCGATTGGTCTTCATATCATAGTTGAAACCTCGATTGGTGGAGCAAATGACTTCATGCGGTCCGGCCGACATGTGATACACGTCTACTCACGTCCGTGCATTGACTTTGTATGTAATGTTGCCGTGCAAAAAATTTGCATCGCATCCGGCGAAAATGCAGCATAAAGCCAATGAAGAGATTAGGATACACATCTAATCTAGTGTATACCTTAAATAATAAGCCAGCAAAGAGATAAGCATGTCTGGTTAGCTTGAATGCATTAAAAGCAGATAATAGATGAAGAAATTATTAATGTGTTACATCAGCGTGTGTTCAGGTACAGATTACAATAGAAAACCTCCACTGTGAAGTGAATTTTTAGCCTAGCAGTAACCGATTTTTTTCAAAAATTATTAATATGGATCCATTTTATGTCCTTTGTCTTAATGTCATAAGCTAAGGCACAAATATTTTTGAAAACAACTATCGTGAATTTTGAAGGTTAAATCTGCATATGCCACTGTTCTGTGTAGTCTTTAAAGCCAAAAACAATGGTAATCTAATGATAATTATATGGATGATTTCTGTTTTAAAGGTTTTGTCGGATAATATTAGGCACACCAACATGTGAATCTCTTTTCCCCAATATTTTTGCATTTACTTGTTGAAAGAGGCAGTGATCGGTTCTGTATGTGGGAGGAGGAAGGCGAGGAGCAAGATGGATGATGGGCGATTGTTGGGGAAGGACAACAGAACGGAGGTGGCAGACATCAGGCATTGCCTTGATATCGTTCCTCGTAGTGACTCTGGAGCTGATGAATCAAATGCTGTGAGAGCAGTTTCACTACAGGCTGCAAATAGAAATGGGGGCTGAAGGGGATGTGAAAAAGGCAGACACTTGAATGAATGAATGAATGAATGAATGAATGAATGAATGAATGAATGAATGAAAGCACAGTGTAAACAACAACCAAACGCTGTTATTTTAAGCCCAAAGTCCTCCTCCTAGATTTAATGGGGGAAAAGCTTCCATTGATTCCCTTTTTAATTCAGTTGAGTGAGCTCACCATCTTTATATCAGTGCATTAACAGCTTTCTCTCAGTATGTAATCCATATATCTATATATCTTGTCCCCAGCATATGTGCAGTGAAGTGTGACTGCTCGCGTTTCAAATCAAACCAAGTAAGAACAAAGCACCTTATGCGGTACTTTCCAGTAGGACAGGCAATTTTGCCTCAGCAGATTAGACTGTTTGCCTTACTAACGTTATCGCTGGAAACCAACCCCACCTGTTATGTATGAACTGGAACATGTGCATGCAGGTGCGCAAGTGGAGAGGGAACAAATATGAAGTGACGAACAAAAAAAAACCTCTAAATCTGCTTTTGACAGAGCCGAATATGGTATGCAATTTTTCTTGACTGCTCTGACTCAACTTTGTTCACATTTAACTGATTTTTCATGTGAGTTGATAAAGAAATTCACATGAATATTAAACGTACACCTTTTTTTTTTTTTCTGCACTAATTCTCACCACATATTTGATTTGACAGTGAGGAAAAACCAAAAATCCAAACACTAAATCTAAATCTTTATGTTACATCTGTGTTTTGACAGCCCAAATTGGATTTCAAACTTAACATTTAGAGTTAAATTTAATATTGTAATAACATTTGTACATTCACCACATAGCTGAATAATGGCGTGTGGTGTTTTGGAAAGTTCTATAAATGGAGATAATTCATAAAGGAGATGGTTGAGGAGGCAGCCTTCACATCCTGACATGCAGATACACACTTGTCAGTTTGGATGGAGTGTGTGTGTGTGTGCGTGACTGTTGGTGCGTGTTGACTGAGTGACAGGCAGAGAGTCTGTGTTAAAGTCCTCAGTGATCCTAAGTAGCCTGCTAGCACAGACTTTATCTGTCTCGAACTGGAAAGATTGACTGCAGAAGAGCTGATAAACAAACGGGGCCTTAAAGAAAGACAAAAGTGGAAAGCACTGCACTCACCCCGACCAAAGGTAACGCCTGCTGACGTGAGAAGTGCAGCTGCTTCAGCGCTGCGATTTTTCCATGCACACGTCGCCTGTTTATAATTATTTCACTATTTAAAGGGTCACATTTTTTGGTACGATTATTGATATGAAATGGTTGTCTGTTTCTACTTCCGTTGTCTGATGTGGGGTCTATTTACAGTAAACAACACAGATGCTGGCTCTGCCGTTTACTGAAATTGTAGCAATGATGAGGGGAAAGAAACTGTAAACAGTCCAAAAGGAGAGGACAGCTTTCTGGTCATTGGAGACCATTTAAGCAAGGTGATAAGCAAATTAAATAAAAAATATTTTTCCAATTCAACTGCTCCTTTTGTCCCCATGAAATTTAAATGTCATAATTTGTTGTAGCAGCATTTATTTTGTTCCCTGTTATGTTGTTCAAACAAGACTGGAAAATGTTTTTTTTTTTTTTTGTTTTTTTGTATTTTTAATTTTTTAATTTAGTTCCTGTGAAGTCTGCTGTGATGCTGTGAGCCAGAATCTGTGGGGAGAAACAATGAGCTCCTGCTGAGGAAGCAAAGCCTTGGGCTTTTTATGTGGACTGGAACAACACAGTTCTGGCTCACTGTGACCTGATAAACTCCGCTCCCTCTGAGACTAAATGCTGAACATGATACAAGGACACGTTACCACTGTATGCATGTGCATTGCTATAAGTGCAGCTCTGTTCGTTGCTCTACCATATGGAGAAATGTCTCCACATGTAGAGACAGGAACTCACGCTGAAACCAAAACCAAATAAAAACTTTAGTTGCTTCAGTTTTGGAGCTTTTACTTTATCTGCAGGGTCTTGGTTTAAATGTTTAACTATGTCAACATTTGCAGACCATTTTTCTGTCACTAGGGAAGGAACACCTTTATTTTACCAACAGGTCAAACATAGTTTGCCAGATAAGCATTGTTTTCTCTAAGCTCTTTGGCTCTAACTGAAAGGTGTGTTTCTTAAATAAACGTGTACAAAAAAAGAACAAAGGCTTCAGTGACAGAACAAACTCATTCTGAAGAATTGAGATTTGCGGTTTGACTGGCATGAATTTTTTAAAACCACAAGTTCCCAGGCGTCACTTGCAACCAGGACAGTTCAAACGGTGTCATATGTGCCATGTTTTGCTCTAAAACATATATATATAATCATCATTCTATTAAAGAAGACCTGAAACAAGTGACCAAGACCATTAACTCCTCAGAAAAATGTTGTGAGACCTAAGGTCTTTTTGCCAGATTTCCATTCACTTATTTTTGCCCCCTGGTGGCTATTCAATAAATTATTACTTCCTGGTTGGACTCATCCAATAAAAGAGAAAACTCTGTCCACTTTTTACAGTCTATACTTTTCGTTCATGATAAGGCAAAAATGATATTTGCCTAAGAGCAAGGCGTTAGAGCACAAAATGTACCACAAGGCTGCAAAAACTGAAAACCTTTCATTAAGTCCCATGCTTTTATGGTAATGCAGCCCACAACAATCATGTCTGTAATTAACCATAACAATGTCTTCCTCAAGTGGAGCTTGAAATAAATGTGCTAAGACCACTACACTTCCACGTTTTGTCAGCCCTTCCTGGGACAAAAACAAGTGTCTACTATAAACCCTCTTTTTTCTTAACCTCTAGGCGGCCACTGCTCCTATTTGACAGAAAATACTGTATGCGAACATTTTTCTGCAAACAAACAAACAAACAAACAACAATGCACTCCTCCTCGGAGGCAAGGGGGCTGCAACGTTATAAATAGGAATAATATGAGGGGAGAAACGTGAGCGAAGGAGCAGATACAGCAAAATAAAAACATGGAAAACATGAGGGGGAGCTCTCTTTGACCTGTGTTTATCCTCATCATCGTCTGTATCTTACCTGGACTGGAGTGGCTTTTATGGTTGAATAATAATTATTCGAGCTCACACTCTTTTGAAAGCAAAAGAGGACGGGGACATAAGTGGAAAAAATATGTTCACACGCCAACTGGTTTGATTTGATTTTCTTTTCTTTTGTTATTTTTTCCTGAACTTTTGAGTTGAACGTTCGCTCCGTCTTCAGTGTGTTTGTGTGCTTTGAAGTCCGACAACAGCAAAGACATTGCAGACTTGTTGTTGCATCACTGCATTCCCTGAAACAACTGATATGATGTTTTGCTTGTCTGGTTACCAGGGTAATTGTGAATAAATATTTTCTTCTAAATAATATCAGTGTCCATAGGTCTATTACAACTTAATGCAATATCACCTGTTAAAAGTGCAGATAGTAAATCTTGAAGAGTTTATTGGAAAAAGAAGTGTTTACGTGTTTCTACAGAGCAGAGTGTGGTTTTTGAAGAAAAACAGCCTTTCTGGGATACAAAGGTCACCGTCGTTGCCAGAGAAGTTCTCTGGTTTGTACAGTTTGCAGTCTCACCATTAGATGTTGCTAATTCTTACACGTTGCAAAATATAATATGTAAATATGTAAATTCATCTTTCTTCACCATTTATACTCGAGCACAACTCAGCAACTCATGTGTTTGAGGTGCTGTTGAGGTGGCCTTCATGTGAAATATCCTAATCTAGAACACATTTTTCCCCTTTTTTTTTCCAAAGCTGTATAAATGGTCTGTAAAGCTGTGTAGAGGTTGATCCTGTTTTCTCTGTGATTAAATGTCCCTCCGTGTAACAGCCCCTCGTGATGAAGACATGTCTCTCTCTTTGTTGCCTCATACACTTTGCGTGTGCACACATGTGACATGCCAATGTGTGTGTCATTCTTCCCTGCGTTATCCATCCGTCCCTGGTGAACTCCATGCACCATTAACGGATGGCAAGACTGCAGCCATTAGTGTAACAGGATCAGACCACGGAGAACCTACACAGAGAAAAAGAGAGAGAGAGAGAGAGAGAGTCTCAGTGTCAACCCTTTCCCTGTGTTTCCTTTACAGCATTTAAATGGGCCTCCAGCTATTTTGTGGGTGTGCGTGAGTGAGAAAGCACATCAA
Source organism: Brachirus orientalis (assembly GCA_016785285.1). NCBI lineage: Eukaryota > Metazoa > Chordata > Actinopteri > Pleuronectiformes > Soleidae > Brachirus > Brachirus orientalis. The sequence continues at coordinate 8,576,842 of JAFBJR010019380.1, read as the reverse complement.
TATGTATCAGATCATAACAGTGACAAGAATCCATACCTGCAGCTCACTTTTTTTTGGCAGGAAGTTAAACAAAGACAGGGTTCAGAGAGAGCAGCAGTCCTGTTTACACAAACAGTCCTGAATCCTGATCCCGCAGGAGTAACGAATACTGGAAGTCTCCTTCTTTTTCCTGCTGTTTTTCTTTTCTTTTCTTTTTTTCTACCCAAGAGGCAGAGCTCACAGCCAGCCACATCTCTTCCAGTAAGCTATTATTATCACCAAACTGACGCAGATTACTGGAGGAGGGAGCGAGTGGGAGATACGGCAGTGAGGGATGCAAACAATGGCAAGGAAAATGATAGGCTTTATATTGAGGTCGCACAATAAAGGCAAATAGAGCCTAAATGAGTGACTCACAAAACATTCCCAGTCCCTATAGCCAATAGAGATGAAGGAGGATTTATCCTTGACTGCTGTTAGCATTTTGCTCAAGATGTGCTGCTGGTAATTACATTTACGATGGAAAAAAACACTGGATCGTTTTAAAAGATGTGGGGGAGACAGAACAACAAGATCCACCATTTTCTCTGTGTTCCACTCCGAATTACGAACATGATAAACGCTGACCTTTGGTGGCTAACGTGAACTGCTGGTGATAATAAGAGACAGTTAAAACATGTTAAATATCCTTTGAGCCATTTAAGGTTTGGTAATGTTGCTGCAGCTTGTTTCTGGCATCCTGTGTTGAAGTGCTACAGTATATGCAGTGTTATTGGGTGGTGGGCAGATTTTGCGGTATGTTTCCTACATTTCTGATGGTATAGCGTGGTCATTTTTTTACATATAGCCTCTTTAAGGCATGGGCAAGCATGACCAAATGGGCTGTGGGTCATATTTGGACAGCTTTGAGCTAAATGGTGTTGGCTTTCCACGCGGCTCACATAACTTGGTGGGTCATTTACAGGGCCAGAGATCAGAGATGTTGTGAAAAAACAATCTGAGCGAGGGATTGAAATGAAACACACATGATGCAATGGCAGCGGATATACACGGGCGATCATGCAGACAATGAAACCCAAAAACAGACTCACACATACAGGTCTGAAAACAAGCACACAGGCGGAATCACATGTGAGCTCTAATGGCTAATGCAAAAAGTCAGAACATTTAAAACCAGTTGGATGAGAAAACTCCCCTGTCATCTGTCCAATCACCTTTAGTGCATGTTTTTCTCAATCATGTGTATGAACTGTGTGAAGCACCACACCCTCTGGCACTCTCTCTCTCTCTCTCTCTCTCTCTCTCTCTCTCTCTCCTAAACACACACACAGACACGTAAAGATGTTGTTCTGCCACAGCGAACATTGTGGACGATCCCTACGCTCCTATCACCAGGTATTTCTGTATTCTCATTGGTCACCAGATTTCAACACCCTCTGCGGGTTCAATGAACTTCACTCCCCGAGTTGCTGCAAAACATCAACATCTGATGAATGACTTACATGGAAGGCACCTGCAGGAGCTAATGTAATTTTTTTGGGTGGTGCTTTGGATGAAACCAATACCGTATGTATAGATACAGGTGCTATAGTACGCATGTAGGTCGACAGTGTGACTCCTGAAATCAACGAGTGCAAAAACAACTTCAGATGGAGTGGTGACACTGTGTTCTCCCACAACTCCAATTTATTTTTTTTAAAAGGCAACACAACTCTCAATAAGTGTGTGTGTGTGTGTGTTGGGGCAGACCATGAGGTGTAGGTGCAGGTTAAACATACAGGACACCTGCATCCTTTTTATGGAAGCAAAAACACACCGCAGACAGTTATACCTTTGTGCAGCGGGGCAAACTGTGAAATAGCATCACCTACAATGTATACAGATGGCATGGCAGGGACTCAAAGTACACGTGCACGCAGGGTAAAGCAACACGGCCGCCATTAGTGAACTCTGCTTATTCTGCTCTTTCACTTTGAGGTCTTTCTCTGTCAAAAGAGGTTCTCTGTGAAAACTGGAAAAAAAAAAATCACAAAGACAAAAACCCACCACAGTGGTCACACGTCAGATATATTACATATTTATATGTAATGAAGTGCACATGTTACACCATCGAGAAGTTACACATGGAACACATGAGTGTTCAAAGCACTAAAGGGGTATTAATGCATCTTATAGCAAGACACTGTTATTTTCAACACCTAATATGATAATTTGATATTGTATCTCCACCCATATGACACATGGTAAAAGGATTAGAAGATAATAACAGCCTCTGTCATTCTAAGAAGACAGGCAGTGATACAATAGGAGGAAAATCCTTGCAGAATACTGATCAGCTTGAATCATGTTCCCTCGACTGAAAGCTCTGAATCTCTGCCTCTTTCATATTGTGAATTATGTTGCTTTTATTATGAGTAAATGCCCTTGACGGTTGCAAGTATGAATTCAAAACCACAGATGAACATGGCCACTAGGTGCCATTTATTACACCTCCAGTTCCAGCATTCACTCTTTAAAAAGTAAAATGTGTCAATATTTTACTTTATACTGTAAGAAGTGCCGTCAAAGTGATAAGTTATCCACAAAATAGAAATCTCTAATGTACAGACCTATCATTGGTAATGAGAATGGTTTTAAGGTCTAAAAATAACAATTATCGAGTGAATTCCGCCCAACAACTGTCTTCATCTAACATGCACAAGACTGTGGAAAATCAAAAACCTGGCAGATCCATGGCATTACATAAGACACGCTTTTCCAGGAGCTCATTTGTGCTGTTTTATATGAATTTTTTGTGCATTTCAAAGGTCCATGTCAGAATATATATTGCTACAAATTCTCTTTTATGAAGCATACATTTCACAATAAATACAATCTTGATATAATATATGAAAGAGCAAATGAAAAATCTCACCCATAGAGCCTGTAAAACAACCATGTATCCAGTCTGTGGAAGAGAAATCAATTTCTTGGCTCCAAACACATCAGGTGTTTATGCTGTGATGATATGAACTCACTGAAATGACATTCGAACAGCTCACAGTAGGGTTGTTAATAACTTTAGTTTTTTATGGTTCCGCGTGCCTCAGTACGTGCTGTGAAGCAAAGGGCATGGGAGATGCAAATTGATTCAATGGAATTTACGAGGTGGCTTTATTTATGGTAAAAGGCTGAACACTGGAGTAGCAGAAAACTCTAATGTGATTCTCAGGCTCTCACTACTTTTTCACAGAACCACTTAGTTACCAGTAAGCATGTAATCATTCTGCTGCTTCATATGCCACGTGTGTGTATATATAGAAGTGCTGTGTGTGTGTGTGTGTATATATATATTTGAAACATCTGTAATAACTCTTGTCAAAGAGATTGATTTGGTTGGAGCAGTAACCATTTCAACTCAAACGTGGAAAACTTCAGGTGTTAAAAGTCACCTAGCTTTCTGAGCAGGTTTTACAAAGTTTACAATGTATTTATAAAACAAGTTTACAAAGTGCATATGATGAGCTCAGCCACTTGACACTGGTGATGCAAGCAAGGTAGTCGCTTCAAAGACATGACACCCTGCTGCATCAAAGTGCTGTGTATTAGCGTGAAAAGAAAGCCCAGTCGCAGGAGTGATAGGAGTAAGGAGGAGCATCGTCTTGACTGCTGCATAATGAATGGTCCAGACTTTATGGTCATGCCCACACTTCTCTTCCAGGCAGCTTTGATGTGTTCTAATATTGGCACCAATTCACTCGTAAACTAAAAAGGTTGAAAGGTGCCAGACAATCTTCTGGGCTCATGGTGAGCTCATCATATGTGCACAGAAAAAAGTGAAATGTCTACAAAAGTTAGGGTCCCCTTGGTCCCTTTTCCCCGAGGCCTCAGTCTCTAGAAACACCCCTGCTACTGGACACCAACTAAGTTTAGTCTAAAAACAAGACAGTTACTGGTTATGGGAACTTGGGAGTGTGTATAAAACAAGATTTTGTGTATTATAAATTTTGCCTGGGACCCCCAAATCCTCTGGAAACACCCCTGCAGGTTAGTACAATCTAAGTTTCAAGTAAAAACAAGACATTTTCTGGTATTGGGAGAATTCATACTCAGACTGGACCATTATTTCCACGTACAGAACAAGTTTTGAATTTTTTTGATGTGGGGCCCTCTGAGTCCATTTTGTCTGGGGCCCCCAAAGCCTCTGTAAACACCCCTGCTGCTTTGTACCTACTTAGTTTCAACTAAAAATAAGATGGTGCTCATACTCAGTTTAGTTAACTGCTTCCATTCATCCAGTTGGATGAGTTAAAAAAAAAACCAAAATGTATGTATTTTCCAATGAGGGAGTCTGGAAACACACCTGCTGCTCTGTACCAACAAACCTTTCAAATGACAACAAACTTCAGGTTACTTCAGATCATGTATAAAATGGGATGGGTGTATTTTTGTAAAAGCACCCATCCCTGTTGCCTGAGGCACCCACAGTCTCTGGAAACACCCCTGCTAGTGTGTGTCAACTAAAAACAAGACGGTCCCTGGTTATGGGGGAATCATACTCATCATTTCCACACATCATTTTGGGCCCCTAAAACCACTGAAAACGCCCCTGCTGCTGACGACCAGTAAAGTTTCTACTGCCAATAAGATGGTTCCTAGTGTTGTGGTCGCCCGCTTCCAGGCAGAGCAGACGGTGAATGGATGTTTTTCCAAACATCCAGTTTTGACAGTGTGCGGACACGGATGTATAGTTTTTCCCCCAGAAGTGATCAGATCCACAATAAACTTCCTGACCCTGAGCTCCAAGTAAGGAAAAAAGTCCGAGTGACAACAATGAATGAAACCTGTGTTTTACAAACACAAGGACCATGTGTGTCGTGGTGCACAAGCCTTGTTAACCATTCGTAAGGGTGAAAAGTTGAGTGCTGTTTCTGTGCTTTAGTTCTCCCTGTGTGTACGTGTGTTTTCGCCACATTCCTCCCACGTGTCCACAGACATAGGTGTACCCCATCTTTCGCCCTGTGTGAGCTGGGATTGGCACCAGCAACCCCATGACCACCATGTGGAAGATAAAGTGGCAGATGATGGATGGATGGATGGAAGTTCAGAGAGATCCAGCCATGTGAAATAGTTGCTTGTCTGATTCTTTGCGCAAGTTGCTGTTGTCAAGTCCAGTTTGCGCTGTCGCCTGTGTACCGACAAATATCGATTGTGTGACCCAAATGCTCAGCAATCGAGCCAGCTGACTGTGTGCGGGGCCATCGTGGTGTTTTGTCTGTCTGTGCTGAGATCAGCAGGAAGTTCTCACAGACCTACAGAGTGTAAACACAGCTGTGTGTGAATGTGTATGTGTGTGTGTGTGTTGCAGAGGCAGTTGTAAGACTGGAGGTAGGGCAGAAAAACAAGGGCATTGAGGTCAGAGTTTAAATTGAAGGGGGAAGGGAGTTTGAGTGTGGGGAACCTGAAAGAAACAGTTGTGCAAAATGCTTAAGGCTTGATGTGCAGAGCTGGAGGTAAACAAGAGGGTTGGTTCCAGTTTGGTGTCCAGTATCAGATAAGAGACATACTGAGGGAGTGGTTTCAGACTCCATACAGTCAATGACCAAACCAGTAACTAAGAAGCCACAGCCTTAATCCAGCACTTTAAGCTCATCATAGTTCCCTCTGGGTGGATACCACAGAAAACCATTTTGATGAAAGTAAACAACAACAAAACATTGTTTAATGGCCTCAAAGAAATGGAGGACTCCTTTGCTCATACTTCCTTTTTCCAAGTGTGCCAGGCAACTTCAATGGCCTTCACAGACCGGAAAGGATATAATTGTTCTTTCTTTGGGTCGTGCCTCTGCTTTGCAACACAAAGTGCAGATACTGGCTGGTTTGTCCATTTAAGAAACATGAAACATAGCAACAAGCTTTTCCCTTTTTTAGAGCAGATACACACTAATTAATTCATGGGGAATATATTCAATGTCAGCCAAATGTCCTAAATGTTTGACACTGGACCTTTTTAAATTCCTTTTAGACAGGAATCATTTTAAGTTAGCATTTAGAGTAGAATGTGTGCTAAGTGCTAACAATATCACAGTTTCACTGTAAAATGGGCATGTTTGGTACATGGTATTAACATTCATTCTTAGGGTTGTTAGAACCAAACACATGTGGTGGTGGTGCTCTGATATGCAGTGTATTTAAAACAAATAAATAAAAATAAATGGCTTTCTGACAGCTATCATGTCTCTGGGCCTCCTGGCAAAATCAAACCTGTCAATGTGTCATGTGTTGGTTCAGTTAAAAGAATAAAACAAAGAAACTACAAAAAAAAGTTTTGGTCCATGAGGTGAGAGTGACGCAAAAACAACCCTATTATGTGACTCAGTAGTGTCTTTTTTCAGGTCCTACCCAAATACTATGTACATTTTCTCTGCTCTCTGTGAATCATACTGCTCAGTGGTTTGACCACCAGCTCCTTTTTGCGTCTTACAAGTTTAAGACGCAATGTGTAACATTTAGGAAGGTTAATTTACAGAAAATGAATATACTATCCATTCATATGTTTGTCTAAGTGACTTCACTGGGTAGAGTTTGGACGGAGGTGCAGTGATAGAGCTGAGGGCAGGTGGCGCTGTAAATGTAGTGTGCGTGTGTCATTTGCTTCCCTTCCACCCTTAGATGTATACACAGCAATTAGCGGTGCTCTGTTATTAAGATGAGTGCGTCGCGGTCTGTGCGGTAGAGCAACAATAAGTACAGAGAGCAAAGGTAAAGTGGAGAAGGAGAGTTTGTCGTTGTGATGCCTGTTTTTCAGCAGAAGCAGAAGCATGGGAGTGACATGGTCAGAGGGGTCAAAGGGCAGAGGTCAGAGGCTGCACCGAGGCAACTGGGAATGAAAAGGCTGAGCCCTCTAGAGTTTCTTTGTGAGCACCTTTGTGTGGAGGACAGATTTATTTTAGGAAGCTTGCAGAGTCGTGGAGAAAAGAAATACTGCACTTGTTTTTATTTACTTGTGAGTGCGTACTATCCAGAAAGTCATGTGGCCTCAGGCAGCGTTGGGCCCTAATCATAGACTGAATATAAAAAGTGGACAAAGGCTATGGTTTGTCGGGTGAAGCTTCTCCGGAAGTAAGAATATATTGAACAGCCATCAGGGGCAATTCCACTGGCTCACTCAAGTTCTACTGTTTTATCCTCCACATGAGGTAGGGCAGGGCGTTGGTGCCTAATCCCAGCTGACTTAGGGCAAAAGGCAGGGTACACCCTGGACAGGTCGCTAGTCCATTGCAAGGTCACACATAGAGACAAACATTCACTCTCACATTCAAACCTATTGGCAATTAAGAGTGTCCAATTGGCCTAATCCCCAAATCTGCATGTTTTTTGGACTGTGGGAGGAAACTGGGGAACCCGCAGAAAAGCCACACACACTTTCTGTAAAGACAAGAGCATACCACAACACCAACCGTGCGCCACTCCACTGGCTTCAAAAAGAATTCAATTTGAATAGATCTGTCTCAGTTGCTAGTTGCATATCTTCTTCCAAAGCACATGATGTCAGTTTTATAAACTGTGTTCCCATTTCCAGAAAAGCAGACGATAAATGAGTGGACGGAAGTGTGATTGACAGCTGTGGCATCCAATAGAAGCCTGGCTGCAGAAGACGATAGTGACGGCGCCGGTCATCTAGCAAAACGAAAGCTTCGCAATGGGAGTTTGTTTTTGCAACAGGGAGACTACGTCTACTCTAATATTCAGTCTATGGTCCTAACAATTTAGCTGCACAAACCTGTGAGTTCACACATGCGGCACTTCGAACAAGCACAAAAATAGGGTGTGTAAGAAATGTGATTTTAAATGTGTGAAATTGCTTCACAAATGGTTTACAAAGGTCCACTTAAAAGATGAAATATTCAGTGAGCAGCAGTGCGCTGGGTGAAAAGTCCTTGTTAGAAAGGCAACATTTTCTCAAGTAATTAAGGTATGGAGACCAGGCCTGAAAGCACAAGCCAGATAGGCAGCCGAGTGCCCCCTTATGCCATTTTATTAGGTGTTCTCTGTACCTAATAAAGTGGCAGACATGTGTATCAATAACCCTAACACACACATGCATGCACATTTCTTCTACACAGCATAAATAGATGTTTCTGTAAAAATACCAAAACACTTATTAGAGACAGTGTTGTCATATGTTCAATGTTCTGTATAACAGCAGCACAACAAACACAGTACTAACTCTTCATAGGTACCACTGGACACGCAGGGTGAATTATGAGACAATGGTGCCCCCTGCTTGTCAGTTTAGATACATTAGTTATTTTCTAAACCAGGATGACATCGCATTGTGATGCAATTAAATGAGATGACACATTTTCCAAGTATGATGAGTTAAACATTTAAACCTATTCATTTGTGAACTTCATTCCATAACAATGTCTGACAAATGCACAGTAAAACATAAAATTAATGCCAATGTTTAGATTTCAAAATGAAGTAGAAGTAGTTGAACCGAGGGTCTTCACAACGCACTCTGAACCATTTCAAAAGTCCACAGATGTGGCCAATACTTCATTAATGAATAAGAAATGTGTGCAACAGTCACATTTTTTAAATATTTTCTTTATTTGACAGTGACGGTGCACCGTTATGACAAAAAGGTATTTTTGCATCAGTAATCTCTGAACATATGATACAAAATCAGTTTACAGTATATTCTAACCTAATCCAGAGGATTACAAAAATCTGAACAAATTACATTTTTTGCAAAGGTAGCATTAAGTTTATATCAATTTTTGTTACAATCACAAAGGCACTTATTTACCTCTACATATTTATTTAAAGTTGTAATGTGTGGTGGTGTATTTGGTAAATTACCTGGTGGGAAAACATATTTTAAGCTGCTTTAAACAACATTAGCATTCTATTCGTGTCTTTCTTGATATGTTCATGTCATTATTGATATTTTAAGAGTGACAAAGTCGCGATTAATGAGTAATCAGATAGAAATTTCTGAACATCCAGGAAACTGTACACAGGAATCACAGCGTATGAACGCTAAAAAACAACCAGTGCAAATTTTCCTGACCAAAGCAAAAAGGAATGACTATTTTAGACACAACAAAATACATAACCCACACACACACACTTTATATACATATATAGTACTGTGCAAAAGTCTTAGGCCACCATTGGATTTGTTTTAGCAATGCTATAATGAAAATACAGAAATGAATTATTTCTTCACATGTATGCAGTAGTAAGATAACACATATCTCAGAAAGGTGCAAGCGTCAAGTTATTATGACCTACAATAGCACAACCCTGGTTCACTTAAACCTGGAGTGGAACCTAATTAATGTTACTGGTAAAAACCTGTGTTTGTCCTACATTTTACCCTCGACAAATATCTGCTGTGAATGTCTATTATGCCAGGTTTATTCCAGACATGCTTGTGCATAACATGCACATGTTGTATGAGGTAACGGATTGAAAGTTTGCTTATATAACACCTACTGTAGTAACATCATTCCAATCCAAGTGTCAAAGTTCACAGAATTTGACAGAAAGAAGAAAAATTAGTAAGTGAAGCCTTAAGAATTTTGAAATGTACTGTGTATATATAACTACCAGTATAATTTATTTTAAGAAATTATATTATTATTATTATCACTACAATGTGCATTGTAATTGCTTTTCAATTGGGACCATCTTCAAAAACACATTTATAAATTTCACAGTTATTTTGGTGCATTTGATTATAATTTCATTAAGAGGTGCAGCCATCAGCAGTGCAATAATGCAACATGCTATGGGGCTACTCTATGTCAGCAGACCTCACAGATACAGGGTGTATTTAAAGTCCCTTCTATTCAGTGCACTCTACCTAGTGCCTGCCTATTACGAGCATTGGCTATGTTCAGATTACATTCATGTCCACAGGCATTGTGCCATCTAAACATGCCTGCTGTTAGATTGTGCAGGTCAAAGACAACAATGCATACCACATGTACAGTATATAAGCAAAAGGCTTCATGGACTCCAAAATTACCATTCTCATTGAAATGACACTAATCTGATGTCTGTGTCCACACAGCCCTGGGAAAAAAATCAGATATGATTGACTTCAGCTTGTTAATGTGAACACAGCCTATGTAACATATGCAAAACAGAGGACAAAATGCAGGGAGTTCAGAGGTCTGGGTGGGGTTGGGGTGGGCGAGTGGGATTGAGATTATATGTAAATAAAAACCTTTGAGCAAGAGTCGCTTTAAATAGATCTTTCTCAGCCCAAAGACATAATCTGCTTTCAGACATGTACTGAAGTCCAGGCATGACTTAAGAACTGCCTGGAGGGGCTGTATGCAAATGTCCACAACAGTCAATCCGGACATTCTCTGGGAACTCCTCCTGCCAGCACAGTTGTCAAAACCATTTGTTTGAGTAAGCTGATGCAAGAACGCAGCAGGCAGGAGAAGATCCGGACAATTCACTGCAAGCAGGTGTTCTGCTTTTTCAGCCCATGCTCCACCTCTCGCCTGGATGCTCCGGAGATTCTCCTGCTGTTGTAAGCATGTCGACTACACAAACTGCTGCTGCGTTCTTCATATGTGAGAATGTTTGTTTGTACCCAGTTCTCCAGTTCAAGTCTGAAAACAGCTATAGAAGTAGTAAAAAAAAAATGTCAGGTTGGATGGAGGTGGATGGAGGCAACAGCAGTGGGGTGTTTCCATCAGTCATCTTTTCGGGGTATGCAGCCTTCCATTTCAAGCACATCAGGCCAGCCGTCAAATTTGTTGTTCTCTGGGTTGTTTTTTATATGCTGAAGAGAGAAATGACATAATCACACACTTGTGTATAGTTTTGAACAAAAGCAGGTAATCTGCATTGTGTTTTTACCCTAGCAGAATATAATACTCTGGTCCCAAAAGGACTAAGCCTGTATGTCCACATATACTGTAATGACTGACAGAAGAATGTACTTAAAGAATGCATGGTATCACCCATTTTCTTGTCACAGCCCCATCCCTGAGATGTGGCTTGCTCTGACTAATGAGGAAATGTGAAGCCTTTAAGTGTTCAAACCGTCAGAAAAAAGAAACTATTTTAATGACTTGAGTTCAATAATGGGACAAAATAATTGCAAGGATTAAGAGCCAAGTAGAACACACAATTGAATTCATCTAGAAAATCCACAGACGAAAAGACAACACAATATTGTTCTACGCTCACCAAACAGGTTTGACATGAATTCAGGACGAATAAAAACAACTCGGATTTCAGAAGTTGCCAGGGTACTTTAGGAGGTAGTTCAGGTTTTTGAAGTGTGGTTGTATGAGGTATTTTTGTAGATGGAAAAATCTCACTCACTACAACCATGGCTACTGCCAGGGACAGACAGGTTAACAGCTTCTTAGCCACTTACAGCAAGACTCATTTATCTTAATATGTTTGCTGCTTTTTCTTACAGTTAGACAACCCTTTCCAGCTGACAGATGAAAGTTAGGAGCTGCACGTCTACTCCCGGCTTGTTCGGTACATTTGGGCTACTTAGGTAAATCCGAAAGAAACTTTCAAAGTCACAAAATGACAAGCAGCAGTGGATCAACAACTCCTGTGTCCTGTGATATAAATCTCTATGTCAATTTTCTCTAGGGAATTTGGTGTGAGACAGTTAGCAGTTTACACACTGCAATTTCCAGCCTGAAAAGCCTGTCTTACAACAAGATTAAGTGGCAAACATTCCACATTGTTAAGATAGTGTAAGCTTAAGCAGATGTTTTATTAGGTGAGCCTTTAAGTGGCTAAAATCGTTTTTTCCCTCTGCGGCTGCTGGCAAGTGTCTGGCTTCAAGGAAAAGGCTGGTGCTGTCCACAAAGTTAGTAATATGTCGATACCACATGCAACAAATTTAAAACTTTTTTTTTAATATAAAGAATGAATTAATTGTTCCCTTAATTTTAAATATCAGGAGAAAGACAAGTACTCCATTTTAGCTATTTTCTCCATGGGTCGTGTTACCTGCTCAAATGGACTCTTGGTCTTAATGCCCTTTCCTCCTAGAAAGATCCAGTTATCCCTGAAGCCCAGATTAGAGATAAGTGAGCTCCCCAGATCAGAAATGAGATTCCTGGCTTCATCATTGAGCCTATAAAACAAAGATAGCCATTATTTCTGAAGCAAAGTCAATCCTGTGAATGTGCATTGTATAAGTTAGCGCACGGATTCGCACAGATGCAGTCAAAGTGCTTACTTTGTGGCGGAATCGTCAAATGAAGCCATCATCACAACTGTACCTTCTTCGATTTCCTTCAGGAATTTAATGAAGGGGGCCACATCTACACAAGACTGCACTTGGTTAACACAATACACGGCATGTGTGTTTTTAAATGTCCAAAATAAAAAGGTTGCGAAATGTACTCACCTCCTGCCCACATATCAAAAAATGCTGTGTTTGTTGTTAGCCCCGTTTTTCCTGTGGGCAAAAATAGACCTCACGTTCACGACACGAAAGGGGAGAAATATGGAGGTGGAATCTTGGTTGTGACAATACTGTTTACTACATGAAAACCTATATATACGTGCTTATCAAGTCCAACAGCAGCACTACATCACTGTCTGTGAAAAATGTAGAAATGATAAGGGTACCATCAACCAGAGCGACGTTTATTCCTCTCCCCACGTTGTTCTTCACACTGCTCATTACTCTGTAAGAGAATGACAAGAAAAATCAGTCCCGCCACAATTGGACAACTGGACTATTATCTCCTGTTTCCTGTTTTAGTAAGCAGCTAGTGTTTAGCACGTGGAGCACCATTCCAAGTCTTCCTACCATTTATTAACTTAACAACCAAATCTTTACGATGACAGAGCATGAAATCAGTCTCCTCATAAGTCCAAAAAACTTACATGTCTGAATTTCTCCATGTTGATGCTGTTGTTAAAAGGTATATATGCATAGAATGGGTTTGTTAGTCCAAGAAACATTTTAAAAGTCCACTTTTAGGTGCACTAACACAATTAATTTTTTTTCTAATGAAATTTAAGCATACTGAGTAAGAGCAAAGATTTTCCACATGGTCAAAACTTGGTCATGCCAATGACATCGTATGGAGGGCACATCTTTTAATTTACACGTGTCTATCATCTATAAACACAATATATGTGTATGTGACTGTATACACGTTTATGTTACCATTCATGACGTATTGTAGCTAAGATTTGGGAGATCTCCGGATAACTAGCTATAATAAACAGCTATTTCAATGTTTTATGTTTATTTACTTTGTACAATGAAGAAAATGTATATCTGCATCTTCTGCAACATGTGTATACAAAATATTATGTAAACCTGTGTATTTACAGTAATCATGCATATATCAGTTATTGGCACAAGAACCCCTGATATATCAGCATACAATATCAGCAAAAAAAGGTCAAATATAGTGCAATCCTACGTTACGGATCATAGCGTACTTTTTTCATATTCTGATATTCAATCCAGTTTTGGACGGTATCAAATTGATAATAATGCCGAGAATGTTATTGGCTCATTCCTACTTTGCATCCATATTGATAGATGAAGCACAAGTCCACATCTTCAACTAATGGCTTCCAGCATGGTCTGTGTGGTGTCACTTTGGCTTGCTCCATACATATATTCATTAAGATTTTAACAATGCAGGAGGGAAAGAATATTCCAAGATGCCACATCACTTACATTTTGTCTTCCAAGCACATTCTGGGCCCCACCACGCTAGCGGCTCCACTCACAATCTTGAAGGCAAAGTGTGCAGCTGGACAGGACTTGGACAGCCCGCACTTGTTTTTGATTGGCTTTGCTGCAGAGAATTTTAAAAAATCCACTCAGAATTCATGTAATCCACAACACAACATCACAGAACAGGTTACACAAGACTATTCACAGACAGACAGGTGCAGACACCTGAACAGAAAGTGCAGGTAAAACGTGTTTCCACATAAGGAGTCAATTTAAAGCACACATGCTTAAAGTGGTGAAGTGAATTGATTTCCATTTCAACTGGTGCAGAAATTAAACAAAAATAAAAGGACGTGTACATTAAAGCAGGCAAGTTACTGTGAAGAAACAGAGAAATGGGCAAAGGTAAAAATCACTTACGGACTAAGTTCCCCGCCATAGACTTTGCTGAAAAGCAAAAGACCCCATTTAGAAGTGGAATAAACATTTGTCTTGAAAGATCTAATCACATCCAGACTGGGCTAAGTACAAGTTTAAACTTTCTAAAATTGCCCCGAATGCACCCAAATGTGATTCGAGGATGCATGTGACCACATCTGTGCTAAATGAACTCAGTCTGTCCCCAGAATGCTATTTATTGATTACTATGTAGCCACCCCATAACATTAACATTAAGTGTCCAAAAATAAAAAGTTTTAATTATGATCTTATTATCTTATGCAATCTTATGTCCCCATCTGTGCAGACACAGACACACATTAACATCCTGCCAACAGACCCATCTATAAAGTCAGATATGACATCAATGTATATCTAAATAAAGGGTGTGGGAGGCCAGATCCAATCGTATGCAGTCACAGGAGACACATCCAGGATGTATTTAATTGCTATGGGTGAAAAGTCATACTGTACATAACTCTTTCTAACCAAACATATCACTGAGGAACAGATAATACCGGATCTGAAAAGGGCCTAAGAAGTCTGCAGTTTTCAGTGGTCTCCTTTAATTTATTTGTCCTTCGCTGCTGATATTTGCATTTTTTTTTTTATTCTAACTATGCTCAAAGACATTTTTCCTGAATCCCTAATGGCAGTGTTCACAGACGGTGATTTCTGGAAGTGTTCCTAAGTCCACGCAGTGATTTCCAGTAGAAATCATTTCTGTTTTTAATGTAGTACCATGGCCTGAAGATCACCAGCATCCAGTTTTGACCTTTGGCCTTTGTCCCTTGCACACAGAAACTCTCTGAATATTTTCACGATATTATACGCTGTAGATGGTGGGATCTGCAAAGTCTTTGCAATTTTATATTGAGGAAGATTTTTCAGAAATTGGCCCACCTTTTTTGGAACTGGATTGTATTTTGCCATAAAAAGCATGCAGCTTGTGGTTAAAAAAAATTTGAGAAAAAAAAAGCAGCACAGCTCACTTGCTTAACAAATTCGCATGCAGGCAGTGATGCATGAGAGTCATTCAGCTGTGCAAATGCTCCGTCCATGCATCAATTGTGGCCCCAGTTCACTATATGATTAGTTGAGCGTTGTCACATGGTAATGTACAGCGCATGTAACTGGTCTGCATTTCCTGGACCTCTAGTTCCTTAAGGTATACAATAGCTGTGCCAGTTCAAATACAAATGCTCAGTCAAAATGTGGCAATTATGAATTATT
Source organism: Brachirus orientalis (assembly GCA_016785285.1). Lineage (NCBI taxonomy): Eukaryota > Metazoa > Chordata > Actinopteri > Pleuronectiformes > Soleidae > Brachirus > Brachirus orientalis. The sequence continues at coordinate 8,561,502 of JAFBJR010019380.1, read as the reverse complement.
GTAATAGGTCGAGGTCCATAAAAGACAGTCTAAAAAAAAAAAAAAACTGTCAAGCAGCAGCCACAGAATTTGATACAAATGATTTTCAATTGTCAAACAAGGAAAGAAGATTTAAGGATTACATTTTTGTTGACACAGGTTTTCACTTCACTATTTGTTTAAAGCTCCACTGTAATACATCTGTCATGAGAGATTCTGAGCGATGGCCAAAACCCTGCAGGTAACTTCACATTATGTATGCCTAGGTAATTTCCCAACACCCACATCCTTCTGCTATTCGTTTGCAAGACACGTTTAACCTGTAAAACTGTTGCAAATGTGTTGTCTGAGCAAATGTCTGCTTGTTTTAGCGACAAAGTCCACATCTGAATTTTTTTTTTTTTTTTTTTTGTGGATGCTTCTTTGAATTTCCTGGTCTACTCAGACAACATTGCAGTTGTGCTTCCCTCTTGCCTCTGTGTCTGCCATTCTACCATTACTGGAAATATACCCACCTAAGAATGACTGAATGAAAGCTTAAGTTACAACAGATTCCCTGCTACTCCCTGTGGTGTCAGAGTAGTGATGAGGTCACTCACACATCATGTTGCTCAGTTTAAAGTCCATGTTAATCTCAAGCAGCTGAAATGTCAAAAACACAGCCAGGAAGAACGCAGTGATAAGCGCTACCAACTTCAATATACCTGGAAAAGATTAAACAAACAGAAAAAATTTAAAGTGAGACAAAACATGTTTTTTTATGAAAAATATGTATTCATAAAAAACAGGTTTCTTTTTTAATGAATATTTAGATTTCCCCTGCCATTACACACTGTTTTTTAGGAGATACACTCACCAGCTGTCCTGATCATCTTCACGTGCACATGCAACAACCTCTTTCCCCCACAGATAACTACCTGTAGCAATGAAACAATCCACAATCAATTTAATGCAGTGTTTTTATATGAGGAAATGGACCCACTTTTTAAAGGTCCAGTGCATCACCTTCAGCAGGGATTACATTTAGAAAGTGAATGTACTACTCATTTGAAATAAAATAAAGACTGTTCAGTTTTCGTGGCCTTTGAATAAGCCTTTAACTTCCACTGCCACTTTAACTTCACTGACAACCACTTACTTCTAAAAGAGCCGCAGAGTGGTAATGCTGACCGTTCTATTCCATCTCCATCTCACTGTGTTTTCTATACAGACACTAACATCATTTAACATCATTCATCCATCATTTCCTGGACAAACTTTTAGATTTTTATAATTTCCTTGATCAATGCTTCTTTGACCAGTTTATCAGACATTTTAATTTTCTCCTGAGTACATTTTTAGTAACCCTAAATATCCAAAATAGCACGTTAACAACCACAGCAAGCCTTTGATGTCCTTCATCCTTCGGCACCATCAGAGCTGCCACAGCGTCAGAGCAGTTCTGACCTCAACCATTCACATTGCCCACAAGAACACCAGCAGTTGGGGAAACCACTGACACTGACACAAATGTGAAACCTCTATCTAATCTAAAAAATGCTATATAACAAACACGCACTACAGAAGGGACAGAATGAACTTCCAGATAGTGGATCCTTGGAACCATCTCTATGAATCTGAAAACATTCTGACTAACATATACTTTTGAATGTGGATTCGACTCCAAGCAATCTTCCAATTTGTGCTTGAGGCCACAAGTGTAGGCCCAGTTTACTTCTGATATTTAGAGTGGATTCTCCCACTTCGACAATTTAGGCTAGGGCAATTGTTGGAAGTTTCTAAGGGATTTTGCCTGCGCCTTGTCCAGATTCACCAGCTGCCCCACACAGAAAACTGCCATTGTCCTAAGGCGAGCTTGTTTCCTTGTCTGGTAAATAATTGAAATGATAAGTTTGATCAGTAGTTTAGTTATCTATTAATCGGCGACTCATCAAAGCTGCTGGGCAACGTTGCCTACATGACGTTGGTTACTAACAGCAGAGACAGGACGCACTCACAGTCTGTCATACACAAGAGTCGTTCTGGTGCATCTAATTTACTGGCTGCAATTAGCTGACTGGATGTTAGCACGGAAGCTAACTTTTAAAAGGCTGCGTTGTTGAGCCCTTCGCGTGTAACTTCCTCTCTCTGGTTTGATAACACTAAAAAAAAAAAAAAACTTCCCACGCTACGGGACGTTGTATGATATGGTACAAGGCTATAAAACAATTCCCCAACTTACCGCTGGATCACCGCCAGGTGTCTACGAACGTGTGACAGCAGGCAGAGTCGGCTCGAGTCACCACCGTTCCCGTCCCGATGTCTGTGCGGTACAGTTTGTTTAGTGTGGGAGTAATGACAGCTGTTAGTCGGATCTGACAGACGCTCCACTCTGTCGAAGAAACCGAAGACTAACAAGAGACCAAACACGGAGAGAAACCCCTTTAAATGAAAAATAATTAAGGCATTGATTTAGCTACATAAAGTGATTTTTTTTATCCCTACACTAAATTACAGTGTTAATTTGCGCATTTTTCTTTGCATGTTTACCTCGTAGTTTACCAGGGTACTGTCAGAAATTTCACGAGTACGACATCATGTTAAAAAAGGATCTTTACACTACCTGCTTTCTTCTTTTCTGCTCACTTTTACACAGATGGGACATGTTTCACCAACACCAGCGCCATCTAGTGGACAGACACTCAACAGAGCACTCACTCGCTCATCTAAAGCTTTATCCTTCTCATGAGAGTCGCAGGTGGTGCCTAGACAGGTCGCCAGTCCATTACAGGACAACACAGAGGCAAACAACCATCCACTCTCACACTGACACCTATGGACAATTTAGAGTGTCCAGTTTGCCTAATCCCCAAAAGTGCATGTTTTAGACTGTCTAAAAACATGCACTTTTGGGGTTTAGAAAAACCCACACACAAGAGAGAACATGCAAACTCCATACAGAAAGGCCCTTGTTCCGATAGAGTCGCAAACCTGGGTCCTCTTGCTGCAAAGGCAAGAGTGCTAACCTCTAAACTAACCATGTAGCCCCCACAATGAAGACATACTAGTGTAATTTGCAATAATTTATTTTTCACAAATGCATATGTTAAGGACTGCTTGTTTTCACAGTTAACAGACATAAAATATGGTGGAAAACAGACAAAAATAAAAACAATACTGTACATGTTAAAAACCAGCAAAATAAGGCAATGACAGAAAGAAGGCTCAATAAATTAAGACATGAACAATTTTCCTACAAGGTGGCACACAAAGGATGCTCTGATCCAAATATGAAGGATTAGTCTGACAAAATGCAGTTGACGTTTCAGCACAGCCGGTTTATCGCATAAACGTGTCATGTCATGTCATTCGATAAGGTCCTGTCATAATAAGAACAAAAACATATCAGATTACATGTTGAAAACACAAAGTAAAGCGGATTTCAGTTTGTAACAATACATTAAAAAGTAACATTTACTTTAAGAACTCATGACACTCACATCATCTGAGTCATGGCGGCAGATTGTGCCGTTGCTGCTTGTGCCATTTTCAACTTCATTGATGCAGTTATTGTCCTCCTGTCTCTGGAGGTTGGAGAAACGATACACAGGTGCCCTGTAGAGGAATACACAAAACCACAGCAAAAAAATAGGAGGTGTGTACATGAAGCACAAGGGTCAAGATCAGATTTAAAGTAAAGTAGAGAGATTAGACACAACACTGGCTTATCGCAACCAGGTCCTGTACAGGGTCTAATAGTCTTGGTCCTGGTACCGACTGGTCTTGGTTAGTGTGCATGTGTGTGTCTAGCTCACCCGTTTCTATAAACCACTCCCCTGACAGTGAGGAGAGCAGCAACGACAGCTACCAGGACAATGGCACCGGCTCCTGCACACACCAGGATCAGCACCAGTCTCTCTCGCTGCACATACATGTACACATCAGTTGTTATGTACTTGAAAACTGAACATGAGCACCTGCGCAAAAAGTAATTACAGCACAAATCTACCCACCGGTGTGTCAAAGACTGTCTGCGGAGACACCGACAATGTAGGTGAACCAGGAGTGGGTTTAACACCACACGGTCTGACTGTCTGATCTGCGAGCTGAGGTGTGAACCCACCCTCGCATTTATCACTCGGGACCTTCCGATACCTTCAGACATATTCAGAAGGCTGTGAGTATGTGCAGAAAGTCTATCTACTTATTTTTTTTTTTTCCCTGGGTGATTGTTTTTACCCTGCTGTCAGGAGCTCATCCTCCTCTCCATTCAAGCAGATCTCCAAAGTTTTATTTGCCGGGTTGGGTTGTCTCACACACTCGGAAGTGTTTGGATGATGATAGTAGCCGTAGTCACTGTAAAAAGACCGAGGATGAAGCACAGGTGCTCTAAAGGTTTATACATGTACTGTACTTTCCCCTAAATGGCAAAATTAAGAAAAAGCACCTGCTTAAACCGATATTGGATCAATGTCAATAAATATGTTATCAAATGTAAAATAATACACAAATATAGAACATACTCTGATAAAAATAGGATTAAAAATTAACTTAAAAGTTGAAAATAAATTAAAAAAAAATATGTGTTTAAAAAATATGGAAGTTTACATAAGATGCACATAAACACAAGAGGTGATAAAAATAGCATAATGCATAAGCCATTTGTAAGTGCATTTTCAAGAGGAATTTAAAAGCTGATCTCAAAATGACATCCTTCTATGCCTTTATTTTGTAATCTACATGTATGTTCTTGTCATTCTGTGTGTGTATTTATGTGGCGCCATGTACTTCCCCCGATCTGAAGATTTAAATTAGCAGTGTCCAGGAAAAACAAAAAAAACAAGGTAATAATCTCCATCATGCTGGGAAATACAACATGTCCCCAAACAAAATCCTGCAAAGGCCAGATTTTATCATCAAGGGACTTTTTCTCTTGCTTACCATAAATAATCATCTCTTGTGCACAAGCAGGGGCTTTGCTTCTTGATCACCACAAAGCTTTTCCCATTTCGGCACACAGATTGTTTTTTTAGCCTCCTGTATGTTTCCTTTACACCCAGGACACAACCTTTTCTCTCCGAATCTTTTCCCTCTCTAGAATGTGCGAGCCACTCCTCATAATCCTGGTCGCTACCTGAGGAAAAAAATGAAGACAACGGCCAGTCAGATTAAGAAAATGAGATGTAATGTGTAATGTTGTGGTTATAATTCCAGCGTAAGGTACCACATATTTTTCATTTTCATGTTGTGGCTATCAGAGATGGCATGCCACATAAGCAAACTAAAGGGCCACAGAGAGGGATTTACATTATGTAAATAGCAAAGATACAATATTATGTCAGCTTGAAAACAAATACTTGTATAGTCAGTTCCTGTTGGCTACTGCCTTACATATATGTATTCATACGGTATGTAAATGAGAGTGTGAGCAATGGTATTGGTAGTGGCCTCTAATATCAACTCTTTTGGGATGTTTCTTGTGTTTGTGTTTGACATTTAATTTGAGGCATTGACAACAGTGTAATCAATCACATGTGTTGAATGTACGTAGGGCAACTGGACAACAGAGCTAACATATTATTCCCTGCCATTAACTGTTATGTTTAAGGCAAAACATTTTCACGTGTAACTATTAAGAATTAAACGCTCCCACACAAACAAATCACTGGCTTCAAATGTTGCTAAATCATGTTTGGGACACAAAGTTCAAGGTTGTTTTGTAACAGAATAAAGTAAAACAATACACTAATCAACCACAAAAGAAACATTTTCTAGGAAGAAGCTGATTTAGAAATAGAGGCAGATGACAGAAAAAACAAGGAAGCGCCGCTCAAGCAAACATGTGAAGTGCATCATGTGTCAAACTGTTCTGTGGAATGCATCAGAAATGGAAAAAAGAGGAAGAATGAATTTTAAGGCTTTTAGGTTAATGAAGGTCCTGCAGACAAACTGATCCAAATGCTTTTTCTCAACCAACAAAAACTTCACACTCCAACCACCGGGTGGCAGCATACACTGTAAGGGGTGATGGTAGATGGAATGAATGCAACTCACACTCTCTGGTGATGAGGCTCTGGAAATCAATAGTAACAGCCACCCACATGGGTTGACCATCTTCTTCTGGCCGGAAACCCCAAACGCTGACATTCATGGCCTTGGTGCCCGGCTCGGACGCCAGGCCTGCGAAGAAGAAGGGCTGCTCTGTGAAGTTATACGACTTCCAGCAGTGGCCCTCGTCAGTGGAGAATCTGGTGACGAAAGAAGTTAGCAGAGAAAAGAAAAAAGTTAACATAACTTTGAAATAATATTGTTTAATTGTGCTTAAATTCAACTAAATCCACTTTGTACTTAATAGTCTTGACTTGTCCTTCATGCTGGGCTTCCACAGCCACTATCAGACCCCCAGAGTCCAGTATGCTGTAGTGGTGAGGGCCCCTCAGTGTACCCCTCCAGGTATAACCCCCATCTGAGGAAACAAACACATCTGGGTGCTGCGACGATGAAAGGGAATCGCCCACTGTGCCTGAAGAAAGGAGGAAATAATCACAATTTATTGTTTAATCTTTATCACATTACATTCACACCGGATAGCGGAGTCATTAAGAGGTAGATAGAGGTCTGCTGTGTAGGATTAAAGGGGAATCCACTGCATCAAAAACAGTATATTTTTAATCATATTTAATTAAAGATCCAGAGTGAAATAATTAGTGGCATCAGAATGTAACAAACAGAGGACTCTTTCGCTCACACCTGCCCCTCTCAAGTGCATCGGGACGTATGGTTGGCCTCCGCACTCGCAAACGATGTCGTTCCTCTTCCTTTGCAAACTTCGAAACTCATAACACACGCGCCTAAAGATTTGTTAGTTCAGGCTGCTGCAGAGACATGGAGGAGCAAGACATACTTATGGTAGTATATTCAATTTCAGCCAATAAACCTTCCTAAATGTTGCACTGTCACCCGGAAAATAAGAATTGTTTGGTTTCCATTACATGAGTCCACCATGTTTGTTCAGGAGCCCTGTAAAAATTAAACTCTAAAGACAATGGTACCTGCAGGCCACCATTGTTTCTTATATATGCTGTATTTATATGGGGAGTGTGAGAGGACATAGGTATTTAGGTGGTATCCCCTTAGATTTTCCTCAAATCCTACACACTGGTCATTTAACGTTTTGTAGGTAAGAAAACCTGGTTGTCACCTTACCATGAGCAATAACCAGACCGACAGCTGTTGGCTCGGTCAGAGCGAGCATGGGCACTATCCTGTTGTTCCGACTGTGTTCTCCGTGTATGTGAAGGTTGCACTGGTCACAAAGGTGAAACGCACAAACCAAGCACAGTTTTTGCAGTGAGCAACAAGTGAACTGAAATAGTGTGATGCCCATGCACAGTGTGTCATGTACCTTCTTAGTTCGCTCACTACAGTCCACATTCTCTGGCTTGTTGAGCTGTCGCCACTTCCCTCCTCTGTTAAAGGAAATGACAGAACGTATACGGCCATCTGCAACCAAGCACAGTGTGCAGGTCTTGATTCATTATGAACCAAAAACATAAAAAATGTAGTTGTATCCGAGGCTATGAAAAGAGCACTTTGTTTTAAAGGTGCATTAGTGAAGCAAAGGACCCCAAAATGCAGTTTGTTGATGCTTTACGCCACTTTTTTCACACTTTTGAAGTGAAAAACTGTTTCAGCTGGTGCCTCCACTGCAGCAAATGAGTCAGCCCTAAATGTAACTCAAGTGTCAACCCACAAGAATCTTGAGTCCGGGTAAGAGGAGGCAATGCTCTTCAATATTTAGATTTTGGATTGCAGTATCCATTCTAAACACAAAAAGGCCACAGTTTATTTCATATTTATCATGTAGCCTCTCAAGTAAAGTAGCTAAAACTTGGACTGATTAATACTCAGTGGTAGTTACCTAAGACTGAGGTTGTTCTTTAAGATGATACATTTACTTGTGCAGACCAAAACATGAAACTGACTGGCCTACCCTTGTCTAATTTATTTGTCAGGTAAACTCCTCTCAGTGATGTGATGTTGGTAAAATCGCTCTTCCTCTGCCCATCAAACAGGTGGCGCTCCAGAGACTTGGTAAACAAGATCCCGCGATCGTCTGACGTGTACATGGTCCCAAAGAAGGTGTCTGCAGTTTAAAAAAAAACAGAAGACACATTTTTAGTCTCTAAATACAGTAAAATGTTTCGTGTAATAATTGTTCTGATGTGAAATACTATATATGACCCTTTGGCCTACTTTCAGTTCATGATTAGTCCTCAATATGTCTGTGTTTTGGAGAAAAAACCAAGATGATGTCATAGTGATGTTATTACTCATGTAAAAGACAGGATATTGTGACTTCTGCTGCACTGAATTTCAAACAATGTGTATGTGACTAAAGTCAACATGTCAGTGGAAATGAAATACTAGATTGCTGAAGAAATCACTTAAAAGACAACTTATCAGAAATGAATAAAAGTGTGGCTACATTTCTTTTTCTGCTTCCACAAACCACATTTCCTACTGGTGCAAACAGGATGTGGCAACTCTCTTTTTTGTTTTTTCAGTATTTGAAAAAACACAACAATAAGAAAGCGACTTTTTCCTCTGAATTTGAATCTACGCTGACAGTTTCAGCATATTTTTCTAATGACTTTTTCAACAAAAATATACCCACACACTGGTAAATGAACAGCTATTATTATTTATTTATTTATTTATTTATTTTTGTAGGCAAGAATGACTCAAATGAAATGCAGTGAGAATTCATTGTTCACCATTAAACATGCACCATTAAACAAATTTTAGCTGCACCGAGCTCGTACACATGTGAGCTCACACCATGAAGTCAGCTGAGGAAGGTAATGGACCTGGTTTACTTTTCTACTGTGAATGTCTGTTTTGTGTGTCTGCGTACATGTATATGTGCTTGTGTTACACCCTGATCCCAAGATATGTTTGTCAGCTTTTAAAAGTGTAACCTAAATCTCCCTTCCTCCAGCCAACATAAGATAAAAAAAAAAAGAGATCCACCCCCATATGTCTACTGTTTATCTCTGCAGCACAAAAATCACCATGACCAAACCCACACAGCACTTAGTGGAGCATTAATAAGCAATAATAATAATAATAACAACAACAAAACAGACATGACGAGAAAAGCGGGGATGAAGGAAAAAAAAGGGGGGAAAACAGAGAGACCAAGGCAGGAACAAAGGCAGAGCAGCTGAACATCGATGCACAAACACACTCATGATGATGGAATGATTTGTCAGCAACACCAGGAACTTGTGAAACCAGTCTGGTTTTTACCGTTGAGCTTTTCTGTTAGACAAAAAAGGCTGAAAGGGCTATAACTCCTGTTAAGTTGCGTCAAGTATAGGTGTCATGCATGTTTATGAGGCGAGACAGGTGCGCGATTACTAAATTAATTGTCAACTAGTTTGACAATCGATTAACCGAAATGTTTGATTTTTTTTTTTTTTTGGATGATTGAACATAGCTCTCAAATTTTTTTTTAGCTTCTTAAATGTGGTTCATGGACACGTTTTAGAATATCGTCATTAAAAGGTGTGAGAAACATCAATCCACATTTTTCCTGCATTTTAAGGACCAAAAACTAATCAACATAAATGAAAATGTGTGTGCTGTCTGTTACCTCCTGGGTTGTCCACATGCATGAAGAGCATGTCCTCATCTCCATCCAAGATGGAATAGAACTGTAAACACACACACATATATATATATATATATATATATAGAGAGAGAGAGAGAGAGAGAGAGAGCATGAGGGTGACATAATTTGGATTTGAGTTCAAAAAATTTAAATAATGACATTGCAATAACTGGATTATTATTTTCCACAAACCATGTCTAATCATCGTGAGATACTGTGTTTGTTTGTGCTGTCAACAAGATGTGGCGGGTGCGTGTGTATTTGTATTTATATGTTTGTGAGGTCCAAAAAAATAAAAAACCATACAAACCCTATCTTTGTGAGGACTTTTTGACCTTGTGGGGACATTTTGTCACAGTCCCAAAACCTAAAACGGGTTTTTCAGTGTTAAGGTTTTAGGGTCAGGGTTTTGAATTGGGTTAAGGTGAGGGGCTAGGGAACGTGTCATGTCTTTGAGGTGTCCTTTTTAAGATATAAAAACACATTTGAGTGTGGGTTGGGAGAGTTTCACAAGAGCAGATGTGTGCACCGTAGGTGTTGAAAAAGGAAATGTCACCACTGATGTTTCTTCCAAAGTTAAAAATAGCCCATAACTGATCCCCAGGACAGCTTCAGTTTCCCAACAATATGTCTAATTCAATATATATGCTGTATGTATATATGTGGTCAGCTGGAGTTAGGCACCAGCGCCTCCCGCGACCCTCAGTGGATAAAGCGGTAGAAAATGAGTGAGTGTATGTATGTGTGTGTTTATGTGTGTGTATATATATATATATATATATATATATATATACACACAGTATATGGGTTTTTGGTACAAGTAAAGCAAAAGAGAAAACATTGTCTAAACGTAGCTACTTGTATATCAAAATAAAAGTGTCTGAAATGGACAAAAATGTTATTAATACAAGAATCTATCTGATAAATGGATAATAAAATTACAAAAAGGAAAATTAATTTACAGTAGGATTTAGGTATATAGGCTTCATTTATGGATTCCTCACCTGCTCAGTAGAGGCAGAAGGCAGCAGTGCTCGACTGAAAGTGTGTCCTTGATCTGATGAGAAATACATGACGCGCGGAGATCTCTGCCAACAAAGTAACGTAATTTATGAAGTGTATTATCATTGCCTGACTTTGTCATTTTAACATGTCGATAGAGTATAAGTTGTCTCAGTGGCAGTGTCATTATTACCGAATCTTCCATCACAGAGAAGAAGAGAAAGGCTCCGATGTAGCCAAAACTGAAGACATCCTCGTGGATTATAGTGAAGGTTTTGCCCAGATCCTTAGTCCTCTTCAGCACTAAGTCTCCCCGCTCGTCTGCCTCGACTACGGGGACAAGAACAAATACTTGCTAACAAGAATCATGTGTGCAATCAGTGAGCAAAAGGGAACTTTTCTCAGACCATGTTTAAACTGTGATACTCTCTCCAAGCTCTGATTTATTGGGGTTTTTTCTCTCCTTAATTTGGTTGAAATTAAAAAAAGTAAGCCTTGAAAACAGGCACAGATACATTTTTAAAGGTCCACTGTGTAAGAATTGTCTCGGTTGAAACTCCATATAGTAACATACAGAGGACTCCTGTTGTCATAGCTACTTTTCCCAAATGCATCAGGGAACTATGGTGGCCTGCAAATGCCATACATTGTGTTGGGTTTTTTTTCTTTGCATAGTAAGTTCCCGCTGCAAAAATGCAAAAGCACCTCTGGCTGGTTTGTCCATTTGAGCCATTGTAGAAACATGGTGGCGGCTGTTATTCAATTTCTGCCAATAAACACTCCTAAATGTTATACACGATGGGTCACAAGCCTGTGAGCTGACCAGTGAGCTTCCAAGTGTCACCTTTACCTTTAAAGTCTCAGGAGGATCCAGCGAGAATGGAAACATTAAGACTTCTATTGCAGCTTATTTTGGATCATTTGAGTTTTGACATGAACACTGAGGCAAGGACCATGATATCTCCATCTAAGCTTTAGTCAACTCCTTCTCAGTGATTAATCAGTGTGGGAATCTAAATGTAAATGACAAAAAAATAATGACAAAAGCTCTTGCTGTCGTTTATTGTTCTACAGCAGTTACTTTGTTTTATGCTTCCTTCTTGAAAGGCACGATAAAGAGCTTTTAGTTTTCGCCTCACATTACATAACAAAACCATTTTCCTAATTGAAAGTGCATTTCATATCAATTCCTACCTGCGTCTACTCGACTGCAGCTGAAGAACAAGTTGACACCAGCTCCCCTGATTCACAAACACACAACAACAACAACAACAACAACAATAGAAACATACAGCATCTCAAATGTATGTACATTCATGCAGATTTAACTTGACATTTAACAGTAAAATACCGGCCCAACACAAACAATGCAATAGCAGATGATATGCAGAGTAATGTATATATGAAAGGAAATACATAAATAATAACTAAAATAACAGATGTGTATACTTCCTACTATATTACTACTACTACCACTTAATGCAGTGAGTAACATAACAGAGTTAAATTAATACACAAAGACAAATAGCATATATACTATAGCTTTTGTAGCAGTTATTGTACAGGAGGCAATTTCAAGTGTATATATGAAAGTAGGATTAGTAATCTGAAGGTCCTATAGGTCAGATCGACAGCATTGGCTGTACTACAGATATGTGTAGTGCTACGTAAGAACATAAAGAGTATATGAGTGTGTAGACACACTGGGATTTATTTCCTGTTTACTCTCACCATGAGAAAGAATGCACTCCATCATGCACTTTTGTCCATTTGGCGCCAAAGTCCAGCGAGAGCCACAGGCTGCCCTGCACGTTAGGAGGGAACAGAGAGATGTTTACCTTTAAGGTGTGTGTTTGATATACGTGTGTGTGTGTGTGTGTGAAAAATGGTCACAGAGTTGATCATTGAAAGAAAGAAAGAATGAAGTCAGTGTGTGACTCACATCGATGCTAAGTGCTACAAGGTAGTCGTGGATGAGGAAGTGGTACGTGATTGGCTGAGCTAAGTGGAAAGGCAGCTGGATGAACGTGAAGGTCGCACCAGCATCTGTGGAGGTGAAGATGATCCCACCAGGGTTGTCCACCACTGGTGTGTCGGCTGTCAGTATGACCTGTCCGTTCAAATTCAACAGAAATGGAGTCAGAACAGGAGATTGTTGGTGCTGTTTTCCAACAATGACGGCAGATTCTGACATAAACGGATGCCAGTGCTAACGTGGCTATGTACAAATAGAGGATTGTCACAGCAGGTGAAGTTGGTTTTAAGGTCCAGTGTGTAACATTGTTTTTTTACAGGCAGAAATGGATATACTTCCTAGAAGTATGTTTGCAAAAGTGTATAACTTTGTTAAAATTTAAATCTTTTGATTTTCGTAGCCTTAGAATAAGTCACTTGAACTCTTAGATAATTGGCTGCTTTTACTAACGCCTCAGTTTTGTTTGTTTCTTCAGCAGGCTGAACAGATAAACCAGAGAAAGAGTGTGTGTTTTAAAGGAGAAAAAGAGAACATTTCTGGTATGTGAAGTTCACCATATTTCCCTGACACACTTGGGAAAGTGAGGCATGAGTGGAGGAGAAAGTGCAGTCTCAACCATGGATGTCACCTATTCTTACACACTGCACCTTTAGTGAGAAGATGTGGTGCAACAGAGCAAAATGCAAGATGTCGTAACTTTTTATGAAGCACTAATGCTTCCCTTTAACGATTCATTCACTTAACACAAAGACTCAGAAAAAGGAATGTGCAAAAGTACCTGTTAGTATATGCCCAAATTAAAAAGAAGGTTAACTCACAGAGCTTCCCGGGCCAACGCTGACTCCAAACTCCTCCTTTATGAAAGTGTTGTTGATCCTATTGGAAATGTCATGGAACGACTTTCCATAATCCGTGCTGCCAAGACAGTAAATGAAATCAAGCTCTCCCTGAATGACTTCGACGAGCACATGGAGGCGTGTTGCTGTGATGCATTTTTTGTCAAACACCAACTCACCTCCTGTAAAGTCGTGACGAGCCTCCTTCTAGAAAAGTATCTAGAGGAGCACTGATTGTAGATAGCACCAAGACCACCTGAGAAATCCAGTTCGAAATTTGATCATAAATGTGGCAGAGTACAAATGTCTCAGTGAAATTCATAAATGTATGAATCATATTAATTGTGATTTCTTCTGACTGAGGTAAGGTGACATGCTTTTATTTCAAACAATGCTCAGAAAAACAAATAAATTATATTTTAAAATCAAAATATAAAGGTGACTTTCTGAAACTGCACAGCATGCTGCACATAAAAGTGGAATATGGTAAAATCCAAATATGCACACGTTTTTAAGGCAGGTATTTCTTTGATAATATTATACAAAAATACTCACTCCTGTGCCATCGCCCACCCATGTGAGAATCACATAGGAGCCATCATCACCATTAAAACCTGTCTAAAAGCATGAGACAAGAGAAACTCTGCATCACTTATAAAGTTTAATAAATAATATTATTTTTATTTACACTTTTTGACTGGGAAAAATCGGTTTAATGCAATAGTGCAATGTTTAGGGGTTGATTTTGATGTCAGTCCTTTCAATAAAATCAGCCATGTCATAACTATTTTCTTTACTTGCTTATTGTGTTGTTAAAAAATAACTTATCATGAATGTAACTTCAAACTACAAAAAAAAAAAAAATGATACAATGCAAATCACTTTTTCCCATGTTTATTTCAGAACAACTTGAGAAATTTAAGAGATTAATCGGGAGACTCAGCCTGTGGACACTGAACTTGCTTTTCACCAAACCCTTCTCAGCTACAGATCAATGCTACGCACTTTAAAAACCCACCTCACCTCGTGCGTATTGTCGTCCAGAACTCTGTGTTCTGCTGGGGTGAGGGGGATCCTGCAGGAGGTGAAGGGAGGACCGTGAGAAAGAAGCTTGGACGCGCCTGGTGATGAAGATGAGGATGATGATGATGATGATGGGCTGTTGGTGTCTCTCCTGGGGCGTGCGCGCACTTGGCCCCGGCTCTCATCCTGCTGCTGAGTCCGGTGGAAAGTCACCGTCCTCCCCCCGCGTCTTCCGGCCTCAGTGGCCACAAAACAGACGCACACCCCGCCGAGGACCACTAGTCTCCAGATCATGTCCGATCTGTCGAGTTCCACTCACTGAGATGCCTGGCTCTGGCTCTGGCTCTGGCTCTGACTTACTTGGTTCCTTGCGCTCTGAAGTCAAGTAGGGGTGGGAAGTGTTTGCACGGGTCATTAACATAAAAAAAAGTGCTGAGTGAAGTGAGTCTTCAGCCAGCAGGTGTTTCTGCCCGCATCCAAGTGACCTGAGCCGCAGGGAGAACTTACATTTGAAGGAAATACACCTTGTGGCCACTTGAAACATGTGCAAGAAAGGGAAGTTATTAATTAACTGTTTAGAGTCATCTGTGAAACTTTCCTGTGATGTAAGAAATACTGAAAATATGAAATACAGTGGAGAAAAAGACATTACACGGTTTGGAAGAGACTTGATTGCAAATGAGTTAATTTAATTTAAAATGGACCTAGTCACCTAAAACCAAAAGGATATGAAAATCTATTGAATGGCCACCATGCATGGGGCAATCCTACTAGTTGCAAAAGAATTCAGTTTAAATGGAAATTAATGGGATAAGGAGCCTACTTTTCTTCAGAAAATATTCTACCAACGAGTTTATGGTCTTAAACATTCCTTTAGGTCTTCAATAGAAAATGTCAGTTTTATAAATTCGGTTCTCATCCATCCATCTTCTACCACTTTATTCTCCAAATGAGGTCAGTCGATACTGGCTGATATACAAAAGGCCAACCCTGGACAGGTCACCAGTCCATCATAGGGCCAATATACATGTTCAAACAACTGTTCACTTAACACTTACAGTCAACGTAGCGTGTCCAATTAACCTAATGTACAATCTGCATGTTTTTGGACTGCAAACCACACAGAAAAGGCCCTTGGTCGAACCAGGATCCAAACCAGTGATTGTCATGCTATGAGGCAACAATGCTAGCCACCGTGCCTCCATGTGAGCATATATGTTCCTAATAAAAGGGACAGTAAAGTACGGCACATATGTAGGGACACTAGTTTGATTGTCTGAAATGAAATAAATGCTATGTTTTCACCCCGTGCTGCACGAGGACAGATGATCACTAAAACCTGAGTCACCCTTTCAGTGTTGCAAGTACAATGGAAAGCCACTTTGCATGCAAGTGCAACATGGCTTTTGTACTTCATTTCACATTCCATTCCAGTAGCTGTCATTTGTTACCAGGAGTTGAGCCCCACTTGTGTGTGTGTCCGTGTATTGTTTGAACGCTGAACAATGCCTGGCCAACAACTGGACCGGCATGGTGTTGGATTGTTCTACAGGTAGAACGTGCAGTTAGTGTGCATGGTCCACCGCAGTGAGGAGGGTTTACGTCTATACAGTACTGTGCTTTTGAATACTTTCCAAACATGCACACTGTGTCGTTTCCCTTCTAGAGAGCCTGTCTGCATTGGTACTCCTTGTTCTTGCAGGCTGATGAATCAGTACAGTCAAACTTGACTACTGTTACCTTCTTTTACGAGATGCTTTTTCAGACTTTGGCTTCTGCCAAATCCTTCACTGCAGGCCAAAGAAGACAATCCTACTTGTTCCTACTTGTTTCTTGGAGTCTTTTTAAATTATTTAAAAAGTGGTTTGCATTCAGCCTCTAGCTCACCAATCACTTCAGGAAACTCTGAAGTGATAGATAAATCTAAGCATTAGTAATGATCTTTCCAGTAAACAGCCTCTGACATAATTACTTTTCTTAGAAGAGGCTTCAGTAGACCCATTACAGCAGTTTAACTGGATTTATTTCAAAAACATAAAATAAATCATAACACCCAAAAAGTGCAAGTTATTTTTCAGTAGTGGTGTTACATTTGTCACCAGATGTGTAGTTGCTTTTTATAGCTGATTACATAAGGTAGAACTAACAGAAACACATTGTGGGATTAGAAATCCATAAACATAGTGCACAACATTTCCAACAAGTCAGACATAATGATACAGACCCTCATTAATGGTTTAAAGTAAAAGTGTCCAATATGTCTTTCCAGTGGACATCCATTTTTGTAAAGCAGGATGTTTTCCCATTATGAGCCGACTCTTTTAGTCACAGATGATCGTCTCGGGGGGTTTTGTGATGAAAGCTCTCTCTGCATGTGGCGGTCCAGTGTGTGGTCATGGTTCTGAAGGTACATCGTACCCCCTACGGAATCTACAATTCCATAAATGACAGCAAGGACAGTCAGAGCTGTACCGATGAAATACAACTTAAGGACAGCTGAAAACATGGCTCCAGTGGCAAAGCAGATGTGGCTGCAAAGGAAAAATAAAGGTTATTGAATTGGCTGCATTGATTTTTGGTTCGGTTTTCAATACTGAACAAATAAAAAACATGATTTCATGTTTCCCCACCATTTTGTGACATGTTTTGAACGACTGTAGTCATGTGGAGCTATACAGCTTGCGGGATGTTTTACTTTCACAGTAACGTAAAGTATAATATGCATGTTCGAAATCTGTATTTGTGCAGTATTTTTGATATCAGTTCCAAATCATTGGCCGATTATTTGTTAACCTTTTATTACAAATTATGTTTCTGTCCTCAGAAACTTGATAAATGTTGCAAAGTCATTTAAAGTAAATGCCTTGTATTACTGTATAATATTGCACTATGGTGCAAACCTATGAACAGTTGTGTTTTATCAAATGGAGGAAAAAATAAAATTGTTTGTATATATGGGCCAGAAATATCGGCTGCCCTAATTTCTAAATATCAGCATTGGCCTTGGAGAAACCCATATTGGTTGACCCCCAGACACAAGCAGGTTATAAGAACAAAGAGTGGTGCATTTAAATACTGCTGACTTTATATGTCTGCAACAGTGTATAACATTCAAAATGCAATATTTGTAGCCTTAGAATATACATTTTACATGTACTTTTGTATTTCTACAGCCACCATTGTATTTCTACAGCAGCTCCAACAGAGAAACTCTTCTGGTGAGTGAAGGCCACCATAGTTTAAAATTGGTATATTTTTTTTAAATCAGATGGAGGGAAAAAAATGAATGCATCATATAGGAGCCATCTGCCACTGAGTCGGTATCAAACAGGGCTGCTGGGAAGGGGGGGGGGGATGGTAGTTACAGTACAGTGAACCATTTCAATATTTTGCATATACTTTAACTGATGTTACCAATAAACATGAAGTGTGGATTAGCATAAAAAAAATCTGTTGACGTTTCAGTCCACTGGATGGTGCCAAGAGATTATCCAGTATATATATATATTATATCATAACGATATCATATTCTGACTAAAATATTGGGATAATTTTATATCGTGGCATTTCATAGAAAACCCCAGTCAACCTCATCCAAACACAAGAATTGCCCTTTTAAATTCCTGGAAGTAGAAAAATTAAACCCCCCCCCAACATAATTTAGCTGTAAACCAGGTTACTCATCTTTCTTCTGTAAAACGTTAAACACCACAGCTGTTGCTTACAGGATTACTGCGAGTTTTATACATTACACGTTGCACAATACTGCGCCGAGTTACAGTACTGGCGCGCGCTTCATGTGTGCGCCACGAACACGTGCAACGCCAAAAACAAAAGTGGGCACCGAAGACAGGAAGATGAACGCAGCAGGCGGACAGACACAAAGAGAGCACATGGTTTCAGGCATGGAAGTGACTGCTGACGGCCACGAAGAGGAAACCACAAGAGCGATGAGAGTGAGAGCTCACACGGCGAATTGCAGCCTCTTCAACCCAAACCGCCACAACTCTGCTCTGCAGGAACATACCAGTTGTTTCTCGATCTCGCGTCTTGTCCTCGGAATTCTCTTGATTCCTTGTAGACGCGAGAGCTGATGTCGTTTCCAAACAAAGTGTCGGAAAAATCGGATGGGGAAAAACTCAAAAATAGTCTTAAGGTTCGACGCGTTTCATCCCAGCGGGCGCTGGAGGTGGAGCTGAGTCTAAGTCCGACTGTGACTGTGAGTCCTCTTTTATATGAATCTGCATTGAAACGCGCAGCAGTGACATCACCTGAGAAAGCAGCAGTCGACTTCCTGCCTCTACAAACATCAGATGGCCGGAGGAGACTTGTGGGATTTCCGCTGGGTTGTAAAACTTATAAGTGAACAGTGTAACATTTTATTTTTGTCCATTTTTTTCCCCTTTCCTCACATAGAGCTCATTACCCCCCTCACCAAAGAACATTAACCGGAATCAGAGTCTGGATACAATTCAATGAATTTGTCATTTAATTCATAGTAAAAATAATAATTATAATAAAGAGTCTGTATAAAGTGAAGAAGAGCTGTGAAAAATGCATAAATTCTGAGTGACCAAGTGGTACGACTGGTTTAGCTTTGAGAAGTTAGTTACTTATTTGTATTTTAATTGTTAAATGTTTTAAACAGTAGCCAAATAACCGAAGTGTTTAACCACATTACGTTTTGGCACCTTTCTGTTGGAGCGGTGGTTCTTAAACTTTTTATTCCAAGTACCACCTGAGAAATTGTTGAGCCCTTAATTGAAGTAACACCATCATCACCAACATTAAAATACTGTGGTGTAACTACGCAAAAAAAGCAAAGATCGAGTGAGAGGTGAGCTGACTAATTATTATTATTTCTTTTATTATATAGTTTTTGTTATTTGTTTCGTTTCCTCGGCTCTACTCTGATCACGTACCCTGGTATATAAAGTAGAACAGTATTTCTGATTTTCTTCCAAGTACCATCAGAGGAAGCTCACGCACCACTGGTGGTACATGTACCACAGTTTGAGAACCAACATTAAAAGTTCCACCACCTTATGCCATTGATCCAGGATGGTGGAACTTATCAAGAATTTATCCATCTGACTGTCTGTCCTTCTACAAATATCTAGTATCTATATCTCAGATTTACCTTGTAATAGATTTGTAACTTGTAATAGTTGGAGGAGGACCTCGGTTGGAGTTTGAAAATAGTGGGGATAAAATCTGAAGGTGACCTGTTTGACTCACAGCTTCATTAGTCAGGAGCAGCACAGGACATCCACATTTCCCACAGAGCTGTCAGCGGTCATTCCCAATTATGGCTATAGTGTCATGTGCACAAATTGACACATTTTATGGCAAGGCATCCAAAAATGTTGCTGCTGCTAGATATGCTGTTGTAGCTGTGGCTTTACCGTTGTCTTTATAGAAATCACACATTAAACAGATTCAAATTTAGCAACTCATTTAACCTCTTAAAGACATTTTAACATTTAAGGAGCAATTAAGGAGCAAAACAAACAATGCAAACAGCAAAGTCCCTGAAGTAATGGTTTATGTTTTGAAATAAGAGAAACGGCTGAGGATCACATTTACCATATTTTAATTGTGACTCAGTTAATGAGTGGGTAAATATTGAGGAAGGTACACACACACATACACCATGAAGGTGGGCCTGTCGCGACCCCCTCAGATGGCTGACAATCTTTTATATACTGTAGATACGTAAATAAATAGATGAAAATCCAGTGATTTCTATTCATGTCATAAGAGTGGAGATTCCAGAAATTCCCCACTGAAGACTGAGTGAGCACAAAGAAAGCATAGTGCTGCTCTGTCTTTTATGGTTTCACTTCCTTTTGGCACAGTTTATGAGGAAAGTCCGTCCCACAGAGCCTCCAGTTCTCCTTAAGGGTAACAGCACACATGTACTGATAAGAAACACAATGCATTTGCTTCCAGAGAAGTAAACAATCAGTAATTATTATTAGTAAATCAGTAAGAGTCTGCACATTAGAGAAGGGTGCTTCAGGCCTTTGCAAAGTGATGCTGTGAAAAGACTAATTTTACTGTAACAAACGCTATTCCTGTTCTAAAGTCTTTTTTGTAACCTGAATTTTAACCCAATTGCCATGAAAACCTGATCCCAGAAAACCTGGCAACCTTTTAAATCAATGTTAGTACAAACTATGAGATTAAAAAAAAGGATATTGCTCCACGTTGAGCTGGAATGGACTTCGCAATTGACATCACAAATGATTCCATCTGTGTGCTGACGAACACTATTGAGAGTGTCAGTTGCAGACAGTCATGTTTATGATTTCCCCAGGTTAAAAGAACATGACTCAATGCACTTTTCCCTTTTTTCCCACTGGCAGCAACTGAAAGGCAGCCAAGAGTTCAGATTACCACCCACACACAGACAGAGAGAGAGGGGGAGGGAGGGAGAGATATTTAAATCCTTTTGTTTTCTTGGACCCAAAAAAGCCTGTTAAACAGTGTTGGAGTCCCTACAAGAATGAGCTAACCATGGGACAGAGAGAAAACACAAGCACAAGACTGCGAATCACTAGAAATACTAGTTATCTGCAATAGAATCCATACAACGACATGTTTGTCAGGTGACCGTCAATTGGGGAAATACACACATCATATCCAAATAAACAAACAAGTACCAAATTATAATTAATGTCACAAACATAAATTTAGGCCTATACGTTAAGAAATGTCTTACTCTGGAAACTGTGGCATTTGGGCCAATAAACCATTGCATCCACTAGATGGCAGTGCTTCATAGTTGAGGACTCAGAATGCATGTTTGGATTGATTGCCTTCAAAGTAGTAGGAGTATGTTTAAATACTCAGTGGACCTAGTTGTATACAAAGTTTGTAAGTAAAACCTCAATAGACCGATTTACGAGTCCTGTGGTTTAGTCTTTTTTAAAAAAAATTATACTCTTGGCTGCTATTCTGTCAGGTTTAGAGGACATTTAATATGTGGTCTAATTCTGATGTAGCAACAAGTGTACCTAATAAAGTGGAGGGTGAATGTAGGCTTTGGTTCTTTCACATCTATCTATCGTAGCAAGGAGGACTGAACTTAAATAGCCTAACGGTGAACTTTAAACATTTGATAAATTGAGTTTAAAATGATTGACTCCATCTTGGCTAGAGATCACCATCCTGTATTTACGTTGGTGAGAATGGCTGCCAGAAAGGAGTCTAGGGTGTGGTAGGCAGACATGAAATAAAGACATTTATTTTCAAGTCAAGCGAGCAAAGCAGCTGATGGCAGCAAATATATTTGGCAGTGGTGACAGTCAAGGTCACACTGTCTGGCAACAGCACAATGGGTTTTGTCCGTTTTAGGACAACACTAGCTCAAATTCACACACCGCGCAGTGCATCATGTGTGAAAATACTGAGTGAAGTGTCGCTACTAGATAGAAATCGATTCACACGAGTGCTTTTTGTGATATGTCCTACATGGAGATTGTCTATTTTGCTTTACACCGTGTGATAAAAGGAATTTAACTTGTCTGAACTATGTGGGTACTGTCACTATAGGTGTGCCAGTGTATGGCCACTTGCCCGGGTTTTGAGTGGAAGCCAGATTAGGTTGTGTCAGAATATGTGCTGCTTCTTTCGTGACGTCAAAAATTAAACACAGTTCATGGGGCTATTAATAATCAGTAACAAGTCAAGGATTTCTTGCAAATCTTCAAAGACACTGCACTTTCAAAGACGACAAACATTGCCACAAAATGCAACTTGAACTTGCTTTATTAGACAATATTAGGTCCATATAGAGGTCCACATGAAATTCAATCCCTAGGGCTGGGCTGCCTTTGGTCCCAGGTCACACTCTGGACTCTTTTTGACAGTAGTTGCTCTTTAATTTTCACTCCTGCTCCTTCCAAATGTCTCTGCACACCACAGTTTGCATCCAAACTTGCTACAGTATGTATAATTTTAAGGACATGCACTAAACCACACCTTGGTATTTATTTAATCTCACAAGTATTTTCACCCCTCACTTCCTTCAAAGTTATATAATTGACACACAACATCCCTGAAGCTATACAGCTGTAGTTTCTTTTCTGAAACATAACCTGTGAGGTGAACTCTCAGTAGCTATAGCTGAAGGCTGTGACACCAGTTTTTGATGTGAGCAGCTACAGCTTTTGATTTCACCTGGTTTCACTCCAGTAGCAGAGCAGAAATCTTCCTTGACGTCTCCTCACAGCAAGGTCATGAAAAAGGTCTTGAAAAAAGTCAGACTTTTGTAACTATATTCTGACACTTTTTCCATATTTACATATGCTGGCAGCTAGTTTTAATCACGCAAAGCACTCAATTTTATTATTACCTCAATAACCATACTAACAAAAGCTGTGTGGTATTTGCACTTTATAGCACTCATGCCTTTGCAGCAAGAGGTCCCGGGTTCGCAACCCGGTTGGAACAAGGGGCCCTCTGCAAGGAGTTTGCATGTTCTCCCCATGGTGCGTGGGTTCTCACCGGGTACTCCGGCTTCCTCCCACAGTCCAAAAACATGCAGATTTGGGGACTAGGTTAATTGGAGACTCTAAATTTCCCATAGGTATGAATGTGAGAGTGAATGGTTGTCTGTCTCTATGTGGCCCTGTGATGGACTGGCGACCTGTCCAGGGTGTACCCTGCCTCTCGCCCTATGTTAGCTGGAGATAGGCACCAGCCCCCCCGCGACCCCTAGTGGATAAAGCGGTAGAAAATGAGTGAGTGAGAGAGCACTTAATGAAAGCATACTGTATGTATTGCCCCATTGTAATTCAGGCTTTTTCCCATTTCTGTCTTCAGAAAGCTTTCACAATACGTTGAGCAGTTTGTCCATTCAGGCGGCACAGCAAGACTTTACTAAATTACATATAAAAAGATTATTTTGAGGCTAATAAAAGGCTATTTTTTTATTTTAAAGAATTATACAAAAATACAAAGGTGCTTATGGTTAAGAGGTATTATTTATGCCAATAAACCCTCCTAATTGATATGCACTGGACCTTTTAAAAAGAGACCCGAGCTGTATCAGAGTCGTCTGATGTGGAATTTATTACAACCCTTGTTACCCATGTGTTAAAGCACATGACTCTGATTTGTCTCAGCCAGTCAATGAATACCCACACTGTGCACATGATAGTCATCATGATTAAGTGATTGAATGAGTGAAGCCCATGCACACTCCCATGTCTGAGGAGAAGCACATGTGAAATTTGGAGTGAGTGCTCCTCCCGTCCCTTCTGCATGTGACACTAACCCTTTAACGCCACAGATGATGCGGGTTCAAGTAACGACAGCAGTAAAGGGCCGAGCTCGAGGCAAGGCAAGACATGAAGCCTAAGCTCACCAATTAACAAACAATTTAGATTACGAATCAATATATTATAGAAATATATCAAAGTATTCTAGATTAATTATCTGGACTATGTGGGTGAGGGGTTTTCGTCATTGTGTGTTGGGAACTTACTGGAGCCTCGGAGGACGAGCCAAAAGGATTTTCCATCTTAACGTCCCACCAGCTGTCACAAACAGTCGGTCACCTGGAGGTGATCCCTCTGAGTAGAGTGTCGGCCCACACTGTGATGTTGGGGGGTTTTCTTTATTGTGTTCAACAGTTCCACACACGTAAATGTGTTCACAGTCCTTAAAAGTGAGGATCCATGGTCTCTTTTTATGAAAACATAAAACTAAATCCCAAAACCATATGACCAATGAAATAGATAGTGCCATAAAACAAAGATACATGCTTTGTTAAATTAGTTAAAACATTGACTTTTTTCAAGAAACATAGCTGGAACAAACCTTGATGAAGCAGTTAAAATCATACCTGTGGTTTCATGGTAAGAGAGGCTACATTTATCGTGTCTGGAGTAAAAAAAAAAATACAAGAGAAATGACTGCTCTGTGTCAAATGTTTCCAGAAATACTATGTTTGAGACAAATAAAAAAATACCAGTCTGGTGATGGTCTTGCTGCGTTGCACAGCTTGTCTCCAGCCCTGTTCATTCTATAATGCTGAAATGTGTTCACTTTGCGAAAGTGCCACTCAGAGAAAGCAGCCACTCACTCCATTCAACCTGTAGAGAAATGCTCAAGGCGGTGATGTTTTTATCCCACATATAAACACACATCATAGGCTTATTATGCCCCCCTCTCCTGATGACAGAAAGTCTCATATGATGATTTCAATGACTTAAACACAACCCTAACCCTAACCCCAATGACTTAAACACAACCCTGTCCTCACAACAGCTCTCAGCTGCTGGCATCATTACCACAGCAACACCCTCTCAGTGGGAGAGTCTCCAGGGTGACGCCCTCTGTTGACACGCCTAAAGGTATAGCCAGTTCCTTTTGTGGGCAGGTGCATCCTGAGCAGGAGCAGACGGAGCAGCCTGCCTCTGGTCCTTTTTTTTTTCCTCTCAGTTTGTCTCTCTGTGTGAGAACATCTGTGCAGCTACATATCTAATCTGCAAGTTGGCAACAGGCAAAGGAAATCAGGTAAAAAGAGTAGAAACAAATTCAGAGTTTACTTTTGTTTTGCTCTCAAACATTTCTGAAACTTTGGTTATGAAGTTTAATTTCAGGGTGTAAGTAAAAATCTCTTTTGTTTTGTCCCAAATTTAATCTTCAGCTGTTGGATATCTGGTGTGAATTTGAACATTTTATTTGAAACAAAAAACAAAGAACTGCTGACAAGCTGCACGACAAGGCTGCAGCACCACTCTGTTCAGAGACTGACCTTGGCCAGAAGATGGAGAGCTATGGATATGAGCACTTTATTGCAGAAGGAACCCGGGAGATCCAGCCGGTGGATTATCGAAGAATTGTGGGTGACACCCAGCCACCTCGTTCAACTGTTGGATCCTGTGAATGTGAGCAATATGTTCGGCAAATCTCTCATGGTCATGGACATGGACATGAAACTGCTGCCCAGCGATACAATGCCACACGCATCCAGGCCGGACTCAGCCCAGAGAGGTGAGTTTCTCAGAAACTATTGGAAAACTGGTCACCTTCAGGTTTAACTCATGCTGTGTGGGATCAAGTGATTGTTTATTTTCACATAATGTGTCAGAAAATGTCTTTGGGACTAATTTTCCACTTGTAGAATGAACATGCTACCATATGAGTGTGGGAAAATTAAATAAATGATCAAACCTCACCTACAATTTACCATTTAAAAAGAATATAAAACCTTGGTAACTCAGTTAGTAAAGTAATGATGATGGGAAGTCAGGTCTCTTGTAATTTCACAGGCTGTGCCTTCACAAGGCTGCACATGTAAATTGACTTCATGCCACTGGCTCAGTTTACATGTCTACTCACACTTTCATTTAGATCAGTTTGCAAATGCCCTTAAGTCCTTTGCTCTGGATAAGACCTTGAAGAAAATATTTATCATCAGATGTCACAACAGCAAAACAGAGATCTAGATTAGCCAGATACTATTTTTGTCACGGACTCTCCTGCCTCTCGTGCACACACACACACTTAATTCTATGATGCATCACTGGGGCGGGAATGAGCGACATGCAGCTGAAGGATGGATTAACAAGGCTGAGAATAGAAATAATGCATAAAGGAACCACTGACTGATATATGCAATGACCCACATTTAATTTGACACAAACACAGATCCACCTTAGTCACCGGAGCAGACGCAATTAGCATCTTACACCTAAGATTATTATAGAAAATGGAGGACTGGGCAACATGTATTTGATTATATTATATTATATGTATTATACATGACTGTTTGCGATGATGTCAGTCAAATGTGTAAAGCAAATACATCCCTCCTTTTGTCTGCACCAAACTTATGTGGGTTGTAAATCATTTTTATTTAGATCTTATTCTCCACTGTGAAGCTGTAGATTAGGTGATAATTCACTTTTACTGGTTTTTAAAGCTCTGGAGGGACTCGGTCCTTCTTATCTTTCTTATTTGCTGTTAAGCGATCAGCGCTCCAGAACCCTCATGTCTTCATAATGATCCCAAAGATTAGACACAAGACCCACAGTGAGACATCAGCCTGTAACTACAGCACCTGACTGTGGAACAGCCTTCCCAAAGACATGAGAGCAGATCAGAGTGTTTGTACTTTTAAAAAGCAGAGTCCAGATGTACCTTTTTAGCTTGCCTTAAAATTGAAATTCCTATTTATTTTGCTCCTTATTTGCATTTCAGCCTGTTTTACATCATTTATGTACAATTTCTCTTAATCTCATATTCATTCACCTTTTTATTTGTTTGCTATTTCATTAGTTTTTCTAGTTTTATCTAACTTTATTTCAGCTTATTTATCATATATTTTGATTCAGCTTATTTATTAAGATTTCTATTTATTTATGTATTATTTATTTGCATACATTAAGGATTGACTGATTATTATATTTAGTTGTCAGACCGCTGACAGATCAATGACACGCTGTCATGCTGTCATGACTGTCAGGTGATCTGATGTGTGCTTGGTGCAAAGTGAAGAGACGCATTTTGATATGATATTGTTTTCTTTGCTAGAAAGTCAAGTGACTTCACAGTACCTCTCTGCGAAATGCAATGGGGAGGGGTTGTTGCAGTATTGCCCTTATCTATCATTAGATTCCACAGAAACATACTTGTCCTGCATGCTCATCATGTGAATAAAATGTGGTTCTGCTGACTTTTTAGCGCATATAATCCTGTTTAATTGATTTTGCATGTGACCAAAATTCAATTCAGCACAGCGTGTTTCTAAGTCAATGAAAACAGGCTTGGAAATTTTTGTTAAGGCAATCAATATGCAAGAATACTCGACGTCTTTATACCATAATTTCTTATTCAGAGCATGGCCTTGTCTGGGTTAATATGATTTCATGTATTTTACTTACATTGCAGTGTCACAATCTGGTTAATATCTGAAAATATCTGTCCAGGTAAACATTATAAGCAGTCTTGTAATGTAACAAAGTTCAAAATTCAAAGTCAGAAGAACAGTTGGTAAATAGTCTGTATTTATATAGCATTTTTTTGTTTAGTCTTAATAACCACTCAAAGCTGTTTTACAACTACAATTTTAGCCATTCATCCATTCACTCACACTTTTATGCAGCATATCTACAGTACATGCAACACATTTTCTGTCACATATATTTCATACACACAGCCATACTTTTTCTTCTAAAACTTAAGTATATTTTATATTAGAAAGACAGAGTGTGAGTGTGTTTTGCCCAAGAACACACCAGCATGTAGACTCAAGGAACTGGGAATCAAACCCAAACTCAATCTAACCCGTTTGAAAGACGACTTACTCTTCACTGAGCTACCGTTGCTCACTTTTAATACTTTTACTTCTAAAAAGTATATTTTATATTGGAAAACTGATACTTCAGTACAGTAAATGTCATATACTCAAGTAATGTTGTAAAAGGTGACTATGACCAAAGTCATTTATTATTCAGATACTTTTACTTTTATTCAAGTATCCCTTTTAGGTACTTTATACAAGACTGTTTGTGAGTAACATACAACTCGTGTCATACATGGGCATCTTCTGGCCACTGCGATGGTTGGCACGGTAACCCACACACAGATCAAAGGAATGTGAGGGCAATGTCGTCTGCTGCATCGCTAGTAGGAACACAAAATGTAACAGTGTGTTTTTAACTATAGTTCCTGCAAAATTCAGCATATCAAAACAAATCAGAATTTTGACTGACCCTGATAAATTTCGTTATAAATCTGCAACTATGTTAGCGCTTTGGTTGATGAGCCGCCGCTGCTGGTGAGAAACTTAATTTCACACACTGTGATCTCGACACACAAAGGAAAGCAAACAGACATTGTCAGTTAATTGACCTTCATCCAATGTTTGGTTTACTCTGACTGGGTTTGTCACCTTTTCTTAAGAATAAATATTGTGTTTTTCAACTTTTCACAATATCCTACGCAACAAGTATCTGAACAAATAAAACTGTTTCATTGAATTTTGTGTTGTTTAATCTACCTAGTCATGTAATCGGTGGTCCCGACCCCTCCAAAAACAGAAATACAATAATATTCCCACATGAACCACACCTTCTAGATTAAACAATGTGTCCTAATAGATCTCATAAAGCTTGCTTTGTCCCATGTAATCACACATTCTAACCTCTAGAATGTGTAGTGACAATTTATGGTGTTTGTGATGGCAGAAGAGCTGTTTTAATAACAAGAGTTGAAGAGCTTTACATTCTGTACAGGACACCCTCTCTCCTTAGACCCTGCCATCAAGTGAGGAAAAACCCTTGTACAGGGGAAAAATGAGAGAAACTTCAGGATCCCTCTCCCGGGGTGGACAGACGTGCCATGCGGTGTAAGGTTTATCGAGTTCAATTCAGTTTTATTTGTATAGTGCCAAATCACAACATACACAATCTCAAGGCACTGTACATGGTAAGGCTGAAAACTTTACTATATTACAGCCACAGCTGCCCTAAATTAACACCATTGGTAATTATAAAATAATTTTTTTATGTTTCTGCAATGATTAATACACTGGTATGTAGAACCTCTTCAACCAACATGATATTTTTAAGGCTAAAATATAATCATTATTGTTATCAAGAATTTTCAAATATACTGTTTTACAAGATAAGTGAAAAAATAGTAAAGCACATTATTATTTCTTGATTAAGATATCAAATTACAGTTATTTACTCATGTTCCTTAAATGAAAAAATTGTTTTTGTGGTTTAAAGTTATGCATGATAAATTTCCGACTTCTCAGAGAAGTCCACTGAGCCGGCTCAAATTTAGGTATAAAAGAGTGAATTCAGTTTATTTGCCAAATAACTAACAATAACTGGTTTTTGAAAAATTTCTAAAACATTTATGGTGTCTTGTTTTTATGACAGGTGCTCAGATAAATTTGTTAAGCGCTGTACATGTGACAAGCGTAAAAACCTTAACGTGCAGCGTGTTTTGCACACAAATACATGATTTATTATTGAGCAGCACATCAGTGTGATCATTAAACCTCCATTCTCCATGCAAAAGTTTTCTGATATCCAAATCAAAAATGTGCATAAATAGAGGGTGATGGAAAGCCACCTTCAGTAAGTCCCCCCCCCCCGCCCCCCCCAAAAAAAATTATCAGTATGGCCCCCTTGCCCCTTGAAGGACAATGTTGCCCGCCCCTGTCTGAGATCCGCGTTTAATAGGATGTAAGCAGTTAAACACGCCTCTGAGTGGAGGGGACGTGACGCCGCTGCTGCCACTACATAACACTGACACGCAGTGTCTCCACACATCCACGGGGAGACTCGCTCCTGAGTGACATTTGTTCATGCAGATCTGTACTTTTGCATCTCGGGACTACGAGCGACTTGTGTTTTCATCTAGTTCTCTTCTTCGAGGTAAAGTGACTTGATTTATTCCTGTCTTTTGGCCGCTTCCGAGCTCGAGTCCACTGTCCGGGAAAGTTGCTTCCTTTTCAGTCAACGTGGGCATCTCTCCATCTCCGCTCGGCAGCTATCGCTAACGTGTTTTGACTCGGTCTTAACGAAAAAAGTGTCGCTGATAAAGTTGAGCAACGCGGTTTTAAAACCGCATTTCTTCCCCGTTTTAGTCCAGAAAAGCTAAGCTTTAGTCCCAAAAGCTTTTATTTTTCATTTTCCTTTTCAGGTGAAGTCATAATAACCGCGCTACCTGTGCTAAATGCTAACGGTTTCCTCCACATGTCTGCAAGTCAAACGTAGTCCTGCCAACCTGTCAAACCGTTGCACAATAGTGAATCATTACCACATATCTGCAGCGGATACATCGGCTTTATTTTAACGTGAATTAAGTTCAGATGACATACCATATGTTTATATTTCAGTAAGGTTACATCATTATCGCAATGTAATATTAGCTATAATAATGACACGAGTTGTAAAGTGAACAGTTGATTTCGTGTAAAATGAACTATTTGTGTTAATAATCGAGAAGAACATGGTTAACTTGCCTGATAATGTATCATGCACATCATTGGATGCTGGTTAGGATTAAGTGTCAGCCATGTTGTCAGGAGGCTACAGCTATTTTCCCCACGTTTAATAGTGGAAACAGTCCTCTACTTGTCACTGTGTCTTCGCATATCCACTGTATTTGAGTCTTATTTTTTAGACGTTAGTTGTTATTTTATGTTTTGCTATATACATTTACTACATCAACCTGAATATAACGCATTCTGTTGTCACATGACGCCCCCAGTGAACGCCGTTCAAAACACCGATGACAAATCAGCCAAAACAAAGTTATCTCTGTTCTTAGAACTGCACTATACCGATTATAAAAATTAGCCGAACAGTTTATCATATAATTTGAATCGCTTTTTAATTCGGCTTGCTTTAAACACTCAAACGACCAATTATTACAGTAAAAATTCCAATTTTAGTGTTAGTTCGCCTTTTATGGCCACGTTACATCCCTTTCTAAAATGCACTGAAGCAGACGATAGCTGAACTGTTATATGTTTTTGCCGAAACCGCAAAAATGCATTATGTGGTGTTTGCTGGACAATATGATCTCTGAAACAGTGTTAACTAGGCACGGGGTTCTGTATTGTGACCGATGTTTGGGGCTAATACAGCTAGTTCTATTAGTATTTATGGATGATGATGTTGTTGTTGTTGACGTCTCTTCGGTGTCAAAAACAAAAGGGCATGTCCACCAGCTTATTTCCCTAACTGTGGGTGCGCAGTGCTGGCTGCTAACGTTTTCCAGCTACTGATAATGTAATGTAGGTCACTAGGCTAGTGCACAGTAATGGGTGTATTTTATTTAAGACCAAATGTTATAGTTTTTTTTAAAAAAATAAAGTTTCGCCGTAAGGTGCAATCTAAACTCAAAATAAGCACGAACTGTTGGCTATAGAGTGATTCGGGTGAGTGCCGTGGGATCACCCGGCCACGTTTTGCTGTAACACGCGGTCGTGTGAGGACGGCGGCTGCACTGTTGACATCCTGTTCTCCCACGCGCTCCGTGTTTATGTTTTGTAATCAAGTAACGTTTTGTTATCTTGGATACAGAAGCAGTGAATTTTTTTTATCTGATAGTCTCAGTAACCCGATTTCCAATAAAATTTATTGCAAAAATGTAAACCAATTTGCATTTGTGTGTGCTTCCCATCCACTGCTCTTAAGTGGAGCTACTTCAGAGAGTAGCGTATCAGTGGGTGGTGAAAGCTGGGTTCACAACATAAGAAGAATTGGAAGGATGACAAGCCTTTATTCTCATTTTTCTTCTGTAGATGTTGGTACATGGTTGTGTTTCACGTAAATTGTTGGGTCACATGGTGTAGTGGTCAGTACTCTTGCCTTTGCAGCCAGAAGACCTGAGTTTGCAACACAGTCAGACTAAGTGCCTTTCTGCATGTTTTCCCCATGTGTGAGTGGGCAAATTGGACACTCTAAATTGACCATACTGTAGGTCAATTTAATAACAAAGAATAATAACAAAGAAATAATTCAAACTGAATAATTCTGCTTTGTGGACACAACTAGACAATGGAAAACATAGTCATTTTGAGGTTTGGTAAACACAGATCAACATTTTAACATTTTCTGGCATTTTACATTTGAACCAAACAACTAATTGATTGATCAGTAAAGTAATTGATAGATAAATCAGTCATGAAAATACTGTCAATTGCAGCCCACAACTGCACTGAAATACAAAATGTGAAGAAATATATTAGTCAAGTGATTTCTGAGCTTCATCCATTATTTTTCTTAGTACGTATATTTCCACTGGGTTTATTCAATTTTTACTTTTTATCGATTCACTAACTTCTGCCTTCAAGTATGGAAACTTTTATGTAATTTTTTTTAAACATTCTGTGTTTCCAGTTTTTTTAAGCCAGGGATTTGTTTAATTGTCAATACATGGCTTTAAAGTGCTTTGTCAAGTTGTAACAGCAGGTTTCCCAGGTTATAATCAGATTATTATAGGCACCCTGACCTGAGGCTGCCTGAGAGATGTTGATGTTGCTATGGTTATGTCTTCCTGTTAGAAGGTCATTTAAGTGGATGTCTGGTGTGATTGCAGAGTGTTGTTTTACTGTCTGTAAACTGTCATGTGATTCTTGTGCTGCACAATTGATTTAAGTTGCCTCTTGTCCTTTTGACAGCATGGCGGATTACCTAATCAGTGGTGGCACAGGCTATGTACCTGAAGATGGACTCTCAGCTCAGCAGCTCTTCTCGATTGGAGATGGCCTGACGTACAAGTAAGTCTTGCTGCAGTTCCGTAATGTAATCAATTCATAGTGAGGTCTCCTGATTTGAAAACCTCACCTATGTGAGAAGGCGGGTGAAAGTTACTCACAAGTGCTTTGTAATAGCAAACGCATTTTGAACCAGCAGATCTGACCAACAGTGCGTTGTCTCCGATGGTCACACGGCTGAAGAGCTATGCTCTAAAGGAGATGGGTTGACTTACAAGTGAGTAAAACAGTCATCTTCAAAATAATTTGAAACTGTGCCGTTGAAATCTTTTGTCTCTCCAAATGGTGAACTCATCAGGGGGAAGCAAATGACTGTCCTAAAATAACTCAACTTTGACTGAATTCAATCTGGTGTCTTAAAAGTGCATGAGTGCAGAAGATAAATGGGACTGCTGGTTGCAAAATTTAACCTGAACTTGGTCATGGGGTTGGTATTTGCTTCCAGTCAGCATAACTGCATTATTAACTTCAATTAAGCATCAAAATGCACTGCCTGTCTTGTGAGTGGAGCATGCATGTTAGAACATCTCATGCATTTTCGTAGTGATAGAATCATGTGATTCTAAATCCTAAATATTTCTTTTTTCATATGCTTTCTGGTGACGCAAGAATTATGCTTTATAGATCATAATACATGTTGACTAATCATTTACTTTTTATTTTCATAATATTTAACTGTTCATCAAAATTGCAGTGGCTGTTGGACAGAGAAGCATGCCATTTCTTCTCACCTTGCATTTGCCCCTTTAAGACCTAACTTCATCACATAGCTTTAATTCTGTAAACCATTTTGCCACCAGTCTCAACAACCAATAAAACAAGGGAGTTTTGGAACATTTTTCCTAGTGGGGCTATTTTACACCTTTTATGGGCTATAATAGATTGTTGGACACACACCACATCACACTAACCTCTCTGCAACGGCTCAAAACCGCTTCTTTGGTGAGACATCTGATGTCACATGGTGATGACAATGCTACATCCTGCTGCTCCAGGCACGTTGGCAGTATCCACATGAATTTTTTTTTTCTTTTTTTTTTTTTTTTTTTTACTGAAAAGTGAGACATTACTTTCCTCAACAGTTAATTGCATTACACTAGGAAGGGGCCAAGTTGAAGGAAATATTTGTCTGCTCTTTTATAAGAATGGATTGCTAAATATGTTTTTAATATTTATTTGTATGAATTGTCTTTTCATATAATTGTCTCACAGCTTATATGTTGCCCAAAGCCACAGCTACCTTTAATATGCCCCTGTCAGTTTTCAATGAAAGGCCATTATTACAGTTGTGTAAAATATGGTAGATAACTGTCTGTATTCCATTATCTACTGCATGAGGCCTTCAAGATACACATCGCTCAGTCATAATTGGAGGGTTGATGTCCTGACCATCATCTAATTGTCTGCCCTAACTTAAGCTGCCTCTGCCTTTTTAAAGGAGCTAATTTAATTCAAAATGTACTAACGTTGAAGGGCATCCACATGTGATTTAAATTATGCTAATGCCCTCCACATTGTAATCATGTGCATCATGACCAAAGGATGTTTTGTGCACATGATGACCTGAGTTGAAATCATGTGAAATTCAGGAGGAAATTGGGTAAATGGCTGTTGGTTGGAGGATGAAAGGCTGTGTCTTTACAAGCCATTTGTCTTGAATGCATTTCATCGTTCTTATAAAACAAGGCAATTGCATGTAATCACACTCAGATAATTGAGTGTGCTTTATAGAAATAAAATACTCTTGGAGTATCCCAAGTACTCCTTCAAGTACTCTTGGAAGTTGAAATTTAAAAAATGCAGGAAATTCCTGGTCCCAAATGTAGTGGAGTAATGATCTACTTTTGGCTTTTATAGTAAAGATAATAGTGGAGGTGATTTATTTTAGGTGATTGAATAATGTCTCCAAATATATTTTGAACTTGTGTGCTTATGACAGTTTGAATAGCGCCCTTGTCAGAGCCTGAGAGGGTCTCCATCATCTGTACTGGCACTATGTAACTTTTTGATTCCAAGTCGAAAGTGAAACCAACTTCACTACTTTGACTGCTTAGTACATAACATCGCAGTACTCTGAGCAAGCAAAGCTGCTGTAAGTTTGGGGGTGAAAGTTGTACAGGAGTTGTTCTTTCATTGGAAATGGAAGAGACAGCACGGATACCAAAGAGTTTAAAGATTTTGTCGAAAGAGTGATAGGATAAGATATCAGACAAGGGTGAATATTGTTCCTGCTTTCAAACGCCGGCGCCAGCTGAGAGATGCCGAGGGATGTCGCAATGTTAGCGACCTGTCTCTACTGTTGGACTAGTAAATATATATTGTTCGCTTACAAACTAAACATAGTGTGTGGAGCTGCTGTGTGTCAGGTGATGTTATTGAAGTCATGTCGCTCCCTGTTCATGGTCAGAAATGCAAAGTTATTCAGGTAGAGGTGCGGTTTTCCCCCTAGCTGCTAGTTATGTCTAACATGCTTGTTGAAGACATGGCTAGAGTTCTCCGGTATTGTTGGTTTGTCAACAAATGCACGTTTCCACGGTGTATGTTTAACAACAGTTGTGACAGACTACTGTTTTCCAACTTTAGGGGGATCCTGAGAGCAAAAACTACATTGTATCACATTAACTTTTTTCTCTACTGACAATAAAATTGAAAATTGAGTCACAAAGTCAAAGTAAGTGAGACACAGGAAAACAGAAACAGCTTTGTGAAAGAAACTACTGCTTCCTGCTGCATTCTCACCTTCAGCCAGGTGCAAAAACCATGTGACGGTAAACATGTTTTCTTTAACAGTTCTATAATTCTCTTGGGAAAAAGCCTCAAAAGCAAAGCCTGAATTTCAACAATATATCTAGGTCTCTGTTGAGAGCACTAAGATCAACTGTAATTTATATGTTTTAAAAATATGTACACAAGATTCAATGAAAGGACTGGATGTTACTATCCCTGGTGTTTGCATCACTTCTTTTTCAAATATATTTATCCTTTTTTGGGTGTGTGCAGACATTGCTGTTAAATCTCATCTATGACCCAGTTGACAAATGATGAACAGGCATCTGAACAAGCAGGTACGACCAGGTCTTTATGTACCTGTGTAAACACTCCTGCTTTAGCATCATCATTTCTTTGTCTACACTTGACATTCAAATGTAAACGGTAACAGTCAAACCAGTATATTTTAATGGAAGATGGAGTCAAGTGAATCAGCTCCTGTGCAGCGCTGACACACAGACAGTATATATGCAGCCCGTGTGCTGCAGCTTAGGTTTGTGGCAACTGCTAAATGCTAGAAGAATGGTGTTGGACCCTCCTACTACATATGCTGGTTTGTGGGTGTTTGGGCTTTTTAAAATCTAAGAAAAACAAACTAGACTCCTCCCTGGCAGTGTCCCATCTAGTGTGCCTATTTCAGATCCTACGCCTCCACACACACACTAGAGCAGAAATGGTGTGTGGACAGGCCTTCTACACAGCAGCTACTGTGTCTACTTCATATCAATATGGCTGCTTTGAAAAAGATATCTTACCTTCTCCCTTTACTCGCATTTGGACATGTTTATACACTTGTGCTGCTCACCATTTACCTGTTTTTCTTAGTCTTGTCTTCAATTTCCCTCTGGTTTTCTCCAGTGTACATGTTGCAAACAAAGTGCCCTTTTTCCCCTCCATATTTTCATCTGCTCTTTGCCAGATCTCACACCAAACTAAAAAAAACCACAAAGTACATTAACAGTTTGTCTTGAAAGCCAACACTTAGGTCATCTCACTGTCTCTGTCCTGCTCTTCTCTCGACTCACCTACCTACAGGTAGTTACATAATTCTGCACTTATCCACGATAATCCCTTTTCCAACAAGGCATTACCAGTACTGGTTGGGATCCTGGGATGTATATCAAACCAGGTCCTTGTGTTTAAAAGCAAATAAAATGGCCCAGAGGCAGAAAAACTGGTTCAGCTCAGGTCTGCCACCAAGAATTTGACAGCTCTTGACTAGCTCTTGACAAGCTAGTCAAGAACGTTCATGCCAACAAAGAAGATCAAAACAGTTTCTTCAAGTCGGGGAAGGATCTGAATTTTAACAATGTTATATGTAACTGGACACAGTTTCTCCCTTTTTTTATCTCTATCTTTATCAAAGTTTTGGTTTACTGCCATCTTCACTATCCACCCCAAAAAAATTCACAACAGAATTATGTGATATAAAGTGCAGAAGGTGGAACCATCTCAATGACAAATACTTGCAAGCCTGTTTCAAAAATGCAGTCCCACAATGCTAGGAGGGAACCTTACTGTCTGCAAAACCAGGAGTAACAAGAGACGCTGTTGTCTGCTATCACTGTTGTTCTTGAGATGGACTCTGGTTGGTGGGAAATCATAGTTTTTTAGAACTGCTAACTAGCACAAGCACCTCCAGGTTCACCTTTGTCAAAAAGTTATGGGCCACCATTCCGTGATGTAAACTGTACTATTGTGAAAGATCAGGTCATTAACAACAAAAAAACAGCCCTAACAAATATCAAATTATAACCTAATGACGACTTAAGATCTTCTTTCATGTTCATGTTTATTTTGAGTCCATGGTCTAATTTTAACTGTCAAATCTTTTTCAGTTTCCCTCTTCCTTGTACACTTTCCACTTCACCATGTAAATTCACCCTGTTCATGATTGTAGGGAAACATTTTCAGTGTTCTGCTTTTCCAAGGGAAATGTACAAACTTTTGCTTAAAAAACAGAAGGAATGTTTTGTAATGCAGTGTGGATGTTTTCAGAACTTCTTCATTGGTGAGCATCAGCCCATTACTCTGCATTTTGTTTTATGTCTTCCAGTGACTTCCTGATTTTACCCGGTTTCATCGACTTTACTTCAGATGAAGTGGTGAGTACCCGTGTGTTGATTTTAAATGTGAGAGCACAAAAGGTTATCGGAGGTCTTTTGTTATTTCGTTGCAAGTCCAAGCTTGTTGTAGTGTCAACAGAGACAGTTATTGGCAGAACCACTTCTTCAACCATCATTTTACTATTTTTAAACCATCCTCCCTACGCTAGACGGCAGCGTCATTTTGGTAACTGCAGCCTTTACAGAAATAGTGTTGTTTTGACCAAAGTGAAAAACATTTGCTTCATTTCTCTCCTGCTTCTCTGCTATTTTTGCCAGATGTGGTCACCCACTGGCTGCTCCCTCACCCTCGTGTTTACATTTGTGTCTGCTCGGTTACTCATCCTCGTCTCTCAGTCGATGATGGTAGATTTATTCTCAGCGATTTCAATGAAATCCCTTCATCAACTTTCAAGGGTTCAGTTAAATTACCCCAAAACTTTCACTGTTTCCTTCAGATTAATGGAGAGCTTACTTGACAGTAGGCTTCTTATACCTTGTCATGTTTTTACTAGTCAATCAGTTTTATGGAGTCTCATTCTGGTCTAGTTTGTCTAGATAGCTCAAATTCATCCTTGAATAAATCAAATGCTTTGTGTTTTGTCCTCAGTCATAAGTTTGAATGAAGTCCAACACAGCAGCTCATATTTTTTATTTGTAGTAAACTTTACGGTTTGAATACACTGGGTGAGGTGGAAGCATGAAGAGAGGCCCAGTGTGTGAGGAGCCTTTGTGAGAAATCCCTTAGGGTCACAAGGTTCTTGACATACTGTACTTTCTGAACTCTCAGCTGAATTTAGCAGGTTAGTGTAGCTGTGCTCTGTAAATGAAGGATTGTTTTTAGGCTGTTTCTCTTGCTTTGTCTGTGAACCTCTGAGAAAAAGCTGCATGCAGCCTCCATAGTTTATGTCTGTTTCTGATAAGGTGTTAAAACTCAGACATCAGTGGTTTTTCCCATGTGTAAGGAATCTCATATTTTCATTTCCTCACCTAAGCTGCAGATAGCACAAGCTCGGTACTGACTGTTGTGGGAATTGGTTTGAAGTGAAAATTGAGTTTTGCTCTTAAAGGTTTTGTCTCCTTTCCATCATTACGCACAGTGTCGGGTGTTCATCCCTGAGAGAATGGACTGTGAAATTTACTGTTTTTATTTCTAAACTTAATGAAAAACTGAGGATCAAAATATATTTTTGTAATTCATAGAATATTTGTTTTAATTGACCTGAGTTAAAGGCATGAACAACTTGGATATAATAGTAGAGTACTGAAATGTATTGTATATCTCCTTATCTTAGGCTGCCCCCTAGTGGAAAATGTACAAGAAGTATATTTTCCATTTATTTGCTCTTTTTCTCTCTCAGGACCTAACGTCTGCACTGACCAGGAAGATCACACTGAAGACTCCTCTCATCTCCTCACCCATGGACACTGTCACAGAGTCAGCCATGGCCATCGCTATGGCGGTGAGATGCTGCTCTGCCAATTAAATGACCAAAGTCCTGACTGACCTTGTGAAAGAGCACTGATGTGTTTTCCATTACATTACATTACATTATTGTAAAATCCTTGTGTATTTCCTCTTTGAACCTGTTAGCTAATGGGAGGCATTGGCATCATCCATCACAACTGCACACCAGAGTTTCAAGCCAATGAGGTTCGCAAGGTTAAGGTAAAATTCTAGTTTTCTAGTTCTAGTTTATTCTAGTTTTACAAAGTGTTTTCAAAAGTACCTTAAATGTTTCTGTTTTTGTCTAATTTCATCATTTCATTATATTTCCTATTTTATCCCTGTATAGGCTATGGTAACTTTCTTTCCAGGGTTTTTCTTGTGTGTGTGTGTATGTGTTTTTGTGTGTGTATTTTTACTTAAAATTTGCTTTATCATGTTTTTATAATGCTATCAACTAATTGTTTGGCTTTGTGCTGCCATCGCTGCTCTGCATAAAACAGGAGCAATAAAAAGGAACAGTCCTAACAATTGGTTTGATTTGTTTTGCAGAGGTTTGAGCAGGGTTTTATCACAGACCCGGTGGTGATGAGTCCGCGCCACACAGTCGGGGATGTGTTTGAGGCCAAAGTAAGACATGGCTTTTCTGGTATTCCTGTCACAGAGACAGGCAAAATGGGCAGCAAACTGGTGGGCATCGTCACCTCCAGAGATATTGACTTTCTTTCTGAGAAAGACCATAATAAACCTCTGGAGGAGGTATGGAGGTTTTTTGTTTGTTTGTTTTAAAACATATTCGTATTGGCTTTACTCGTTTCATTATCCTTTTATACTGAAATTGTGCTAATTCTCCCAGGCTATGACTAAGAGGGAGGAGCTAGTTGTGGCTCCAGCTGGTGTTACACTGAAAGAAGCCAATGATATTCTGCAGCGCAGTAAAAAAGGTGAATAAATGCAAAAGTAACTTTTGTTTGTCTTCTTGAAATTTGGCATTTTTTCCTGCTAATCTAACATCTTGTCATCCACCAGGCAAGCTTCCTATTGTGAACGACAATGATGAGCTGGTGGCCATTATTGCAAGAACAGATCTGAAGAAGAACAGGGACTACCCACTGGCCTCCAAAGACTCGCGTAAACAGCTGCTGTGTGGCGCCGCCATTGGCACCAGGGAAGATGACAAGTACAGACTGGACCTCTTGGTGCAGGCTGGAGTGGATGTTGTTGTACTGGTGAGTATTTTTGTTGATGCACATCTTATTATAAACGTGAAACAAGGCGTGTATCAAACAACTGTTTGATCAGAGGTTACTCGTATGTGTGAACACAAATATAGTGTTTAATATGTTCCACTTCTTTAATTAAAATATCTCTAATCAATCAAAATTTATGGAGTACTGTAGTTTCATTGGCTAAATGTTTTTTTTAAACCCATAGAAATCTTTATTTACCATATATTAAAGCTAACGTACAGTTTTTAGACGCCTTTTTTAAAAATATAATTTGCGTTACCTTCACTGACCCCCTAAGAAGTGTCAAGAGTGGGCAAGGAAAGCACTAGTAAGTTAGCTAGTGTGTTGTCTTTTAGTTTATATATTTCTATGTGTAACTGCCACCAATGGATCACATGTTCTGCAGCCAAAGCACTGCCCATAAAGAGCTAATGCACAAGAGAACCAATTGTGACAAAAAGACAACACTTCTCTGCTGTTGCTTTCACTGAGAGGGCCCTAGTAGCAGAAATTACAAACCGCGAATGTAAATCTGAGAATGGTCCTCGGGCACTAATTTTACTCGGTTTTTTTGTCTCTTCAATGAAACCAAGACTGTTCTTCCATTTCCAGGACTCCTCACAAGGCAACTCAGTTTATCAAATCAACATGATAAATTATATTAAGCAGAAATATCCAGATCTGCAAGTGGTGGGAGGAAACGGTGAGTTACATTGTAAATATGTGCATATTGTTTATGTGCAAATAAGTTGTTGTTCAAAAGAACATAGGTTTCATTAACAAATTTTTTTCTTAATTTACAGTGGTCACAGCAGCTCAGGCCAAGAATCTTATTGATGCTGGTGTGGACGCTTTAAGAGTAGGAATGGGCTGTGGCTCCATCTGCATCACAC
This sequence comes from Brachirus orientalis, assembly GCA_016785285.1. Lineage (NCBI taxonomy): Eukaryota > Metazoa > Chordata > Actinopteri > Pleuronectiformes > Soleidae > Brachirus > Brachirus orientalis. Next base: position 8,520,330 of record JAFBJR010019380.1, on the reverse strand, counting down.
AGGAAGGTATTCAGTCTTGTTGCACAGCACCATCTCCTGAACACATGTAGAATTGTGCTCTGTGTCCATATGTGCTGCTGTGAAATGTTTAATTATGTAGCATATATTATGTAATATATAGGTGCTGGGTGAATAAATATATCTATGAGCTTTAGCATATTTATCCTTCTTGGAAGTGTATATGTTCTTAATTTGGCTATGAGCAACAAATTAAGAACTATCATTAGCAGGATACCCTGAGACAACTGCTAGTTGTCATGGTGATCTTCCAAGGCCCCATTCTGGGTTGCCATGGGGACCAGCCTCTCTTACTCAGATTAGGTCACATTCATCAACAGAGGAGACATGTTTCAGCTAAAGGACATGCACCTGAAGTATCTCCTAGTAACCGGTGTAATAGATTGCTGCCTCCTGCTTGTCCTAACTACTCAGCAGAATGCTCTGCATCACCTGAGCGTCCTGTGCGAGTTGTCTCCATGGCAGCCGTGCTGAATGATGTTTTCTGTCTTCCAGTCATGGCATGTGGGCGGCCACAGGGGACATCTGTGTACAAGGTCGCAGAGTATGCCAGACGTTTTGGCGTGCCAGTCATTGCTGATGGTGGCATTCAGACTGTGGGTCATGTGGTGAAGGCTCTGTCACTTGGAGCATCGACTGGTGAGACGTTCATGAGATCCCCCTGAGCCAAAAACTATTGTCAAAATTATGTCTCGTACAGCTTGTTAATCATAGAAATAAAAAAGAGGTTTATGCTTGCAGTGACTATAAAACTATATATAATTATTTCCCGACTACAATGGCAGTTATGATGGGCTCGTTGCTAGCAGCAACCACTGAGGCTCCAGGAGAGTACTTCTTCTCAGATGGTGTGCGGCTTAAAAAGTATCGTGGTATGGGCTCCTTGGATGCTATGGAGAAGAGCACCAGCAGTCAGAAACGCTATTTTAGGTAAGTTGGATGCTAACCCGTGTTTAGAACAAATTCCAAGCACAGGTCACACGATGTTGTGATCCAGTGGGGTTTGATCATCTGAGACCACTGTTTCCACAGTGAGGGTGACAAGGTCAAGGTTGCCCAGGGTGTATCAGGCTCAGTTCAGGATAAGGGATCCATCCACAAGTTTGTACCTTACCTGATAGCTGGTATTCAACATGGCTGCCAGGACATTGGAGCAAAGAGTCTCTCTGTTCTCCGGTGAGTCGTTTGAAACCAAATAATGGTTAATGTGCAAGTAGTAGCTTTTCTAGGCTTTTCTAGTTTATATTCAACAATGTTTGCGTCTTATTCAGTTCCATGATGTACTCTGGAGAGCTTAAGTTTGAGAAGCGCACCATGTCTGCACAGGTGGAGGGAGGAGTTCATGGACTCCACTCGTAAGTACAAAACCATACATAAAAATCATGTTATCATTACACATTTGATTGAAATGCTGATTTCTCTTTAATGTTTCTTTACCTCTGCAGTTACGAGAAGCGGCTTTACTGAACGGGTGGTTTCTGAGTACACATTAATGTAACAGTGCCCAAATGTTAAACTGCCACCTCTGCGAAAATGCGAACCACCGTCTACACCCTCTCTGCCTCCGAACCCTCCACACTCTCCTTCCTCTCCTTCTTGCATCCACTGTTGCTTTCTCTGATCCCAGCCAGCTGCTTGGGCAAAGACAGAGGCACAGATTGCAAAGTATGAATCATCAAGCTGACACCAACACTCTGAACACCAGTGGGACTTTGCACCCAAGAAGCGGAGCATCAGAGTTCTCAGAATGACATACACACCTGTGTCTTGCAGTGACAAAATGACTGTGTGAAAGGAAACTATGTAGTGAGTGTGTGTGAGATATAGTTTAAATGTATGTTTTTGTACACCTTTTATCATCATTGTCATGGTGCAGATCCCATCAGCTTCTTTTTTGGCTTCTATGCTAACCAGCTTCCTGTCAGAAACCTCACTTATTCCAGTCCTTAAACACACTCGTGCAGAAAACAAGATTGAATACTTGTCTGTGTTCACTGTGTTGGTGTTTAATATTTTTTTCCCCATTGTTATGTCATCATAGATACAATCTACTCATTGGAAGGTAGCTGCTTATATTTCAATGCTTATCGTTTACTTTTGTATTGTGGATCATGGGGTACAACATGTCCAAGGCAGTTGATGCTCATCACATTATATCCCGAACTTTCACTTGAAATCAGTAGATCTAGCTCAAACCCATAAGTCCTATATTTGTGCATAGCTTTCATATGTTTTATTGTGGAGGGGACCAAAAACTGAAGATCAGGTATGTTTGGAAGAAAAAAAAAAGTGTGTCAATTTAAAAATAGTACAAAATGAGGATAATGTTATTTTCTTTGCCCTATAATTTAAATGGCGTTTGATCAGGCTTTCTATGAAACCTGTATAGGCTCTGGGGCTTTGAATTGAGCATAAAGGGGTTTTTGATATGCATGTATGTTTTTTCACTAGCCAGATGTGGCTGTATTTATATTCTGCCTAATTGTAATTGCATACATACTGCCAAGTGTATTAACACTTCTGACTTCCTCCTCTTTTAGTAAATGAAAAGAAAAATGCTCAACAGGTTGATTCTAACTTTGTCAATCGTTCACTCTCACAGTGCTGCATAAATTTTGTGTTGCAGGTTCATTTTATTTCCTAGTTGCTAGTGTTTCTTTTCACCAGAGTAATGCCTTGAATCAGGATGTATAAAAGGCTGCAGGTGACAGCTTGGTGAAAAAGCAGTGAAATGCATAATGCTACACACCCTCTCCTTCCTTTCTTTGTATCGTTGCGTTTATCTTTCAGTTCATGTACAAGTGGACTTTTTGAACATTTCCATACTCTGTCCTTTTTTTGTCCGATGTAATTTCTTTTTATATATAAAATGTCCCAGTTTGTAAGAGTTGAGTTGCTTTCTCTAACTTGCTAATATAACTAGCCCTCCACAGGGTTTACTCGACAGAGATCTTGCAGTTGGAATAAACGAGAATATGTACATGAAAGTGTATAAGAATATATACACCTATATTCTGTCAAAATATTGCTAATTGTTTTCACTTTCTCACCTAAAGAGATGATTCAGGGTCAGGGTTAGAGTTGTTAAAATGTACATATGAGCTTTGCTGGTCCATCTTAAAAGCACAAATAGAGTAAATGGGATGCTATGTTTACAGTTAAATTTGTAGTAGTGTACTTATTATCATTTAAACGTCATTATACTGAAGGGCAGTTGTGCTTGCCACACTGGCAGCCTCTGCAACTAATAACCGAATCAGTGAACAGGCCTTTTAGATGGACCAAATGGATGGTCACTATTTTCACTTGGGGGGTTTGAGGAATATCACACAAAAGGAAAACATGTTTACAGTAATAACACTCAACAGAGGAAGTTTTTTTTTTTTTTGCAGTTCAATATGGTTTAAAATAAATAAATCAAACTGTATTGACTATTGTTTTATTTTAAATAATTTCTTTCCAGTTGTACTGTCACTGTTCAGGATAGTGATGCGATTATTGAAAAAACTATTTTATTAAACATTTTTATTGAACATAAATAAATTAGTAAGCAAGTCAAAAGAGGATGTCAGTTTGTGTGTAGAAGCAGCGTCTTCTGGTGATGTTTGGAAGGACAGTTTACCAGCAGAGGGCAGTGCTGCACCATAACTCCAATGTGTAACATTGGCATGAACATTCTGCTGAATTTCGAAATGTTTTACTTCAGTAGTATTTAGTAAGTCTGAACTCAGTCACAGTAGTATCTATTGGAATGTCAGAATGCAGTAAAAACATGTTACAAATAATATCCTGTTAATAGTATTTTGTTTACTGTATCAAACTTCATCAGCCTTTATCAAACATGTAAAAAGTTACAAATAACCTTTTGGCTTTTGACATTCTTGGCACTTAAAATCCCCACAGATATTCACTAATGACCACATTAGAAAGCATGTCAACCACCAAAAACCTTATTTTGGCAGCTATGAGTGTTTTAGGTTTCACACAAAAGCTACCATGCACTACCAGTTAGGCTACAGAAAACCATGAAAGTCTACTTGCAGCACAGAGCTTCTCAAATAGTCCCTTGTTTAACCCAAACTGTCAATTTTATAAGTCAATAGTCTCACTGCAGATACTCAAAGCATCAATTTGTCTGCAAACGCTGATAAACTCCTCCTGCACTGATTGGTCTGCCTCAGATGATGCGTCTAGGCCCAGGCTTTCTTGCGAGGCCATGTCCAGCGTATGGTAGTGCCTCTGTGGGTCAGCATGGGCCTGATGGCCAGACAATACAACCTGGTCCATCAGGTCCCCTTGATGGAGAGGCGGCTGAGCGTTTCTCTCTGGACTCGGGCAGAGAACCAGAGAGGAGCCTCCAAGAGAGGTTCTGTAGAAGGAACAGGAGGAAGAACTTCCCCTCCAATGTTCAGGAGATAAACAGCTGGAAGAGGAGGTCAGGGAGGGAGATGGTGGAGCGCCGACAATGGTTTCTCCTTGAGATTGGACAGTATGGGGCTGCGGGTGATGAGCCATATCCACACAGGACGAAGTCCGATAAAGGCCAGGGTCAGCTGAGATAGGATCACAGACATTGTTGCTAGCATGTACATCTTGGGTGTTTATGGACAAGTCACTGAGGCGAATAGGCCTGGCAGTGCTGAAGAGGCTCATGGGAAAGAGGGCCTCACTGAAGAGCGCTTCATCAATGCTGCGACGCAGGTTGATGGGTGAAGGTGGTCGGAGGTCTGTAGTGGAGTCACTGGTAAATGAAGATCCACCTGAGGGTTCTCTACCTCCTCTATCATCAGGTTTTTCTGACTCCTGTAAATCCAAGTCCAGGTCTCGGTATGCTAAGGCGCGGTTGCTGTGGTAAAGGAGGTCCAGGCCATTTAGACTACTACCAAGCCTCTCATCCATCAGAGTGTAAAGAGGAAGGCTCTCAGTCTCTCCAAGTCCAACTCTATCAACAATGGCCAGTTTCTCCTGCTGGCTCAGTGTCCACTGGTAGCTCCCTGGCAGAATGGGCGATTTGGACGCCAACAATTCAGTCCAGCAGCTTCCTGCAGCTGGAAGGTGGTCAGAGCAGTAGACTGGTTGTGCAACCACCAAGGCTAAGGTGAGACAGACCCCAAGCTCACAGATTCTGCAGCTAAACTGAAATGTCCACCAGGGCCAGGGATGGAAGACTTCCTCTCCACCTGCCACACCCATAGCATTGAGCATTGCATATAACTGCAGTCCTGCACATGCTAAAGAAAACAATGCTGAAAGACAAACGGTTACAGCTGCACGATCCCAATCCCGGCTCTCAGCAAAGGGGCAGCGGTTGTAGCGCTCAGCAGGTGTCGGCGAAGTGTTGTTCAGGTGGTAGATGTGCTTCGAATCTGCCCGCACATAGATGTAGAAAACAAAATAGGCAGCAGAGAGAAAAGTGGCCAGCACTACAAATGCTCCACGGGAGATGAGCGAAAGAAAGAGGCAAAAGGGAGGCTTTTGTTGGTAGGACTTCAGTAATGCCACTGGACCAAACACAGCCGCAAAGTGTAGGAAAACCAAGCAGGCCAGGAAACAGGGTCTCTGGAAGGTTGAGTATGACAGCTGCATTCTTGAGCGCATGGAGAGGAGAAGGAAAACCAGACCAAAAGCTGCAGTCAGGCAGGGAAACGGTGTCTCGTATAGCATCAGTGAGGCCTCTGTGAAGGGCAAGCGATCCTGGTGGCCATAAGCATCATAGAGCAGCGAGAAAGATCTGGTACTACCAGCAGCTAGGAGGAACAGGCTGACGAGGGCAAAGTAGCCACAGCCAGATGGACATCGCAGTGGCAAGCAGAGCAGATTCAACGCTGAGGCTATTGTTATCATTGCAAAGACACTCCCAGCACCATACACATGTGCTTCCCACGCTAGGCCCCAAGCTGCCATGGCACTGTTCCAGTCAGTGTACAGGGGCACCAACATGGGTGGGGCTGGGATTAGGAAAGGGTTGATTGATTGGTTTATGGCGGTGGTGTTTTGTATGGGTCTGGCGCCTGAAGCAGTGGTGGATTCCCAGGTGTCGGAGAAGTTGCAGATCCCAGAACGTTCTTTATTACAGTCTGGAAGGAGGGTGACGCTGCTGTCCACTGGGTTGGACAACCAGTCGTCAGTGTAGAGAAGAATTTCAGGGGGAATACCTAGAAGAAAAGCAGAACCACTGTTTGATCATTTTTTGAATGGCTTTAAGGATGATTAAAATTATTCATTCAGCAATTGTTTTAAACTTTTATGTGTGAAAAACATAATATTGTCTGTTCATGAGAGACATTTACTCAATGTTAAAACTGTCTGCGACAGAAACCAAATTGGCTCTGCTCCAAGATGTTGAAAGCTCTTTTTCCCTCCTGTTGTGTTAATCCTGTTCCAAAACTTGTTAGCAGGCAACTTGTATTATAGTAGTATAGATCTTGTATTTCTCTTGCATCACATGTACAGTTTCCATACAAGCAACATTAATTATGATTGTGTTAGACCTTTACGTATTGTGGAGGAAATGGCTCTTTCCAAGTGGTTTAGCTTTGTGTGTATGTGTGTTTGTGTGGCCATTACGGAGACGCCTGCAAAGCTCATCAAGTTTACACCACTGAGTTGGGAGGGAATGACGCAAATGGTACGTCACCTCACTTCACACAGCACAAGGCCTCCTCGAGACTTTCTAGTGTCCACACTGATAAGCGTCACACCATGGAGTTTATTCAGTTCCACAAAAATATAACAATCACCACAATGATCCTTTCTTTCTCCACAAACCTCATGTTGAGACCTTGAGTGGAATAATGGCAGTGACAAAGCAGCAGAGGAGAAGCAGCTTCTAATTGCATTTCTGTCATTTCCAGATGTACAGGCTCATCAGTCATTATGCTGCAGGCTTATTAGAGAAAATCTCTCCTCCATAAAGAGCCAGGTGGCTTAACAGACAAGTGAACAGTGTAAAGCTGCAGCACAGTGAATCACACAGAAGGAAGGTTTAATGTGCATTAAGTTTGGAGAGAGAGTCGTGACTTCTTTTACTTTAGACTCATGTCTAAACCTGATAAAATGGGTGTAAGTGCATTTTGCAGTGTCTGGGGAATACATTACATCTCTTGGTAATGTTATGTTCCACATTAAGAACATCAACGTCCAGACCTCACCCTAAATCCTTGCATATAGACTGAAGATGTCTAATTTGTTTCCTGGATATAGTTAAAAGTGGAACTCATGTGGTTTAACATTTTTGTTTTAAGTCTTTCTTTAATGTACTTTTTTATAGGTTGTATTTTTTTGATTTCCCATCCCACCCTGTCCCCTAATTGTCTCTTTGTTTATGATTTCCCTTTAACACTCGCATTTAAAAAAGGGGAAACTCCCATAGGTGGGTTTGTTATTTTTAATCTGGGAGAGTTTTCTGTAGCAAAGGGTCACTTTTCTCCTGGGAGTTCCATGCATTAATCTATGTTTCCATGCTTCTGCTGGTCACATCTGCCTCTTCCATTACGTTACAGAATTGAAATGTGCTCATTGTGGGTGGTTCTCATGTTTACTGACGACACTATTTGAGATCCCCTTGTGGAGAAAGCCATGCTCTCTTTCTGCCTCTGATGCTGAAGCACTTTTGAAAATCCTGCCACTCATGAGCATCAGAGTTTCCTGTCTTGCTTCCAGGGCCCTTTGAATTTCTCCTCATTCCTCTCCAGAGCTGATTTAGTGTCCTCGGTTGTTATGAGAATGTCAAGCTCTGGGAAAATATGACCCTGCTGCCAGCTGTCCGTGTTACTGTAGCATGATGCAGCAGTTTTATTTCAGACACGTTTCGAAATTTAATTATGTCCTCAACGGAAGGAAAAACAAGGCCTGGTTAGATTTTCAAAGGTTTGTGTTTATGCCAGCTCAGTACAAGTCCTAAATTATCTTAAATAAGAAGTAAATACTGTCAAGATGGCTCCCTTAAGCATCTTAATCCTTGAGCTCCAGACAGTACGTCCGGAGATGTAACGCTGTGCCTGTTTTGTCTGGAAAGTACAAGCTGTACTGCAATTAAGTAACTGCAGCAAATGGACTAAACATCCCCTGTCTTATTGTTCTTCTATTTGCCAGGAAGGAATAAATGAAATGCAGCAGTGCCCCATGGGAGTCTGGGACTCCTATAATTGTTCTTATTTCAAATAGTCACACAATTGTCTCTGATTAAAAGATCAAGTAAATAAAAAAAAATTAAGAAAAAAAGAAAAAAAAGAATCATTTAATAAAGCGAGACATTTCAATCATTTGCTAATTCTACCTTTTTAAACATGAAAATTTAACACGGCTCATAAGGAACTTGAAGTTCAGGCTGCTTGTCGTTAAGTGTTCGGGATGCTTGTATGCTATAATGAAATTAATATAAGTGAATACATTTAAGTTATTTAAATTTATTTAAATAAATTATGTATTATGTATGTACGTTAAGACAAGACTAAGACTAAATTAAAAAAAACGGGTGACAAAATGAACACCAGCTCCAAGTATAAATTGCAGCTGTTAATTTAGCAGGTATTTGGTTAGAGTTAAGTGGATGAATTAACAATGTCAACTTGAAGAATACAAATAAATAAATTAGCATTTGCACAAAATGTCATTGCGACGAATGTCAGAGTTGATGAATGGTCAAAGTCACTCAGTTTCATCATCTCTGAACCATGAATGTCATGACAGTGAGTTGGTGTCCTGATATTAGACTGATTAACTGGCCTCCTCAGTGACGTGCCTCTAGCATGGCAAACAATCGGCTGAATAATCATTGACAGCAATAATCATTACCTGCTGCACTACACTGAAATAATAATCATATTGAACTGGTACAAAATGCACGAGAGACCGTCTCATTGAGATACAGCCATTTTCTGTCTATTTGAAACTTGTAGCAGTAGCGCTCTATTAACCTGCACTGACAATGTCATCCTGACAAAACAGATAACAGCTCTGTGGGAAATGAAGCTGGAGTCTTAAATAAACACAGAGCTGCAGGCTGAAAGTAGGTGGTGTTCAGTAAAGTGTTCTGCCACTGATGTGTCGGTCCATTTGTTTACTTTCCAGGGCAGGACTCCAGCCACTGAGTCAGGCTGAGTGGAAAACGTGACAGGCATTGAATCGGTGCCGTGTTTTGCTGCCTGGCTTGCTCCTGTCGATAAAGGTCACGTCTGAGCTGCGGCCTGGAAAGGGTTTGCTATGTGGTGGTGGTGGCTATAGTGCAAGGATGGGCTACTTTCCACTGCATCCTGCTCGGTCAGCTGACATTATTCCTGAAGGAACAAGTCTCCTGTGGTAGAAAGAGTTGACACGTACAGTCGATGGATGCACAGACTGAAAACAGTCATTTACAAGCAGTCAGTTCTCTTTATGTTCATCTGAGGAGTTGTCTCATTAAAGTCTCAGTTGAAAGACAGAATGGGATTAATCTTATTTTGTTTTGGGGGGTGTCATGTAATACTATCAGACCTGTCTAAGGGAGAAATTGTACATATACAGTGGCAGGATGAGCATTGGCAAGAAGTGTTTACTGAACGAAATGTTTTTTGAGGACCTTCTTTTGGTTTCTGTCGTCCTCCAACCTGTCTGCAGTCATCTCGCTTAAACAAGAATAATGTTGCTTTTAGCTTCTGTCTGGCTTGACATAATGGAATGTCGTCAGGTGACACAAGATCCAAACATCACTGTACTGATATATCTATGTCAAGCTGTGTAAACTCATTTGACTATGGTTTGGATGAAATGGAAATTTGCTTATATTCAGAAGTTATGCACTACAGTGTTAATCTGCAGACAAGCTGAGGAAATAATGTGAGGGATGGCTCCCCACACACTCATCTTCACTTGGCGGCATCTTGGTTCTGGTTTCATTTTATTGTCTCCATCTTCAATCTGCAACTTAGTGAGAGCTCATGCAGCAGTAATTTTGTGTGTACTGAGGACAAGCAGTTGTGCGTTCTGGGAAATTTTGAGCGGAGGCAGTTTTATCTTTGTCCTGATCATTTGGATGTAATTCATTAAAACATCACAGTGGGTCAGTGAAAGTAAATTAGAGGATTTGTATGTTTATGTACTACTGGGTTTTGCTTGAGGGTAGACATTCATTTGGCAGATACACAGATCTGTGTAACAACATTCAGTCGCTCGTGGATGAAACAAGAGAATTGTCAACTAATGATGGATTGTCATCATTAGTGAGTGGCACAGTTGATGGGTCTGTTTTTGAAAGTCAGTTGTGCTATTCTAGGCCAGGTAATGTGGGCTACATCTGCTCCTGTGAACTAGGCCAAAAGAGGCTCTTAAAATAAACTTACTGATACTGTTTATGTAGGACAGAACGCAGACCTAAGCCTGAAGAAGGATGACACATCCTGAGAAGAAGGATGAAGAAGGATGACTCCTGATACTGAGGCTCAGTATCAGGAGTCCATTTCAGCTGTCAATATTACATCTTATCCTGATTTATTAATGCATCAACCAAAAAAAAATTTAATTCAAAACATGCACTACATTCTGGACCTGGTATAACAAGATTTACTGGATTTTTTTCCCCTCCTTATGATCAAGGTTGAACAATTAATCATTTTCTAATCAAAATCATAGTTTGAAGCAAAAAAAAAAAAAAATATATATATATATATATATATATATATATATATATAAGTTCCAGCTTTTGATTGTTCTATGATCAACGCAAATGAAATAAAAATTATCCTTGCATTTTAACATAAATTAATATCATTGTCATTGATAGTTCTATGAAACTGAAGCTTGATTATATTGGAAAAAAATATTTAGAAATAACAACAATAGAAAGAACTGTCAGGAAAAATCACAATTATATGTTTTCCACAAAATCGCTCAGCCCTACATATGATCACAATGGAATTGCTTCATTATGGGCTGGGTCAACCAGGTGCAGAAAAAGGAAAGTGTTTTTATTAGGTTTGTGGTGGACTTTCAGAATCTAAATAGGGCCTCAGAATTCATAAGTTTGCAAATGGCTGGACCAGATGAAACATCATGGGAGAGCATTAATAAATAAATGTGTCTTTATCCGCAGTTTTCATTCTCTTCATCTCTTAGTAGTTCCTTCTCCTCCCTTTGGAGGCAATCAGCATCAAGGAAAACAAAGCAGGGTAACTGTTTCTCCCAGTGTGGAGAGATTTACAGATATTAAAGTCACTATAGGGCGATGCACCAAACAGCATGCAGCCCCCTTTAACAGTCCTCCTGTGCAAGCACATGCATAAAAGAGAGCCAGATTACAGTGTTTGTTTAGTTGAGTCTTAGGGAATGTGTTCGCTCACCGCTGCTCTGAGGCTGGAGTGGCGTTAGAGGCTCAGTGGATGGTGTGGAAATGTCTGCCACCCTCCCGTTGTCTTCATCCCCATCTGCAGCTGAAGGCACCACTCCCTCTTCAGCCTCCTCATCCTCCTTATACTCTTGCTCAGGCAGCTCTGGGAAGACACATGCAGTTTAACCATGGAGGGGATCTCAAAGTGATAACAGCAACTACCATGAACCAGGAGCTAAAAAAGGAAGTTTATCGTCACTGCTCTGATCGTATCTGTGGCCGAACATGAATGGAGAAGGAAAGTCTCCATTTCTTAACCCAGTTCTGTCAACTTGATCGGCCAGTTACCCATCATGTAATAGTCTGGCCCATTGTAGCCCAATAACACTGACAACCTAATTTGTTTGTGCATGGATTTGTCCGTTCCTTATTAGCAATTCAGAAAGAAACATGCCGAGTAAGGAAAGTGACAATTACATGACTGATCTATATCAAAAATAATGTGTAAGTCCCAAAGAGAGGCACATTTTCCATTATACAGCACAGTGCAGGAGGTATAAATTAATGATAGATCGGAGCCTAATGAACAGTCTCGGATGACGCAAAGGAAACCAGGTTTAATATTAGTTTATGTCTTAAGAATTAATATCAATAACAGACACTTGAGTGAGGGAAAAATAATGTGCTGGAAAAGGAACCATAACCCCTATGAGGCCACGCAAAAGACCATCTAATAATCTAGGTCATACACACAAGGCTTGAGTATTTATCATTATAATTAAACAAAAGAGGTTACTCTCAAAAGCTAAGAGGAACACAATATAGATGCTGCACATGTACAAGCCTGAACATACAACACTTCACAGCTCAGTTTAATAAGTCAAACCTAAAGCTATAACATTTTCACTTTAAATACAGTCACCAACCACTATATTAGGTACACCCTACTAAACTGCATGTTAACACTGATATCTAACCAGCCAATCACATGGCAGCAACTCAGTGCATTTAGGCATGTAGACATGGTCAAGTCGAAGTTCAAACTGAGCATCAGAACGGGGAAGAAAAAGAAGTTAAAATGACTTTGAATGTGGCATGGTTGTTGGTGTCAACAAGTTGGCCTGGGTATTACAGAAACTGCTGATCTACTGGAAGGGGGTGTGAGTCGTTAAGTCATCAAGGGTCGTTGGATATTGTCTTTTGTCTGATTTAGTTTCAACTGAGTCGTTAGTTATTGGCTATTGTCTGATTTAGTTTCACCTGAGTCATCAACTGTATTTGACCTCAGGTGTGAATGTGTGTGAAACCTCCTGGGGAGGGAGTCCAGAACAGCACTGTAGGTGCTCTTGGATGAGAGGCGAAACGTCTTCAAGAAATTCAACTAAGTCCAGTTGCCTTTTTTTTACTACACTTTGGACATCTTATTAACTGAATACACAGCAGAGCCCACAGCAGTCCTGGCTGTGTTGGTGTGGTTCCTCATTTTCCCTTTCCGAAAAGAAAAGATGTTGTGCTTCATTACACTCTGTCTTATCTATTTCAGCACTGAGCGGGATTATATTTTTGAACAGATACCTGGATCTTTAGCAAACATTCTGAGCTCAGAGTAATAACTAATAATAAAAATAGGTTAGATAGCAGTGTCGCTGAATCTGTTCCTGTTCTTGGTTTTCAGTCTGAATAAATCCTGGTTGTTTTATTATAACTTTTTGCATCACCCAGGTTTATTTCGCCTGACACTTGAGTGAAATAATAAAAAAACAATCATGTCCAACATTTTGTTTTTAAAATGTGGATACTTTACTGTATTTGCGTTGATGCCCTTTTTTCCATGTAAGTTCAATTTGGGCATCAGATGCCTCTGTCAATTTTGCACATAATTCTCTTTTCATAACCACTTAAAGGTCCAGTGTGAAAGTTTTAGTTACATTAGGAGTGAGACTGCACACTAAAACAAACAGAAGACTCTTCCAAGCACATCGGGGAACTAATGGCGCTTCTCCATTATACAGTTCTAGCACTACTCGGCTCTACTCGGTTTCCATTACTCCATAATACATCCTCAATGTGGCCTGGGTCATCATAGCATGGCTTTTACACCTACACAAACATATTATTGATAGTATAATAACTTTCTGCCAATGAAACCTCCTAAATGTTACACACTTGGACCGTTAATGGTCACATTTGGGCTGTTCATCTTCTGATCACAAAGACATTATATCCTTGTGGATATTAACTAAGTGTGTTAAATAGCCTCGCCACTGCCTGCAGTGTTAGTACAGCAAGCTGCACCACTCCATTTAATTGCTACCTTGCTACTGAAGAGTCTTTCAGCATGAGACTTTGACACAAATGCAAAGCATTGCTATATTTGTGACAGCCACATCAAGGGCAACACCATGTAGCAAAACACTTGATCGAATAAAAAGGCACACATTTTTGTGGCTGAGGTGTTTGACGCCTCCAGCAGCTAAATAGTTTCATGTGCAGCTCCAATGTATGGTAATGTGAGTCAACTGTGCTCTCTTTTTGATACTGTCCTCCTGTGTCCTTTGGCAAGGTGCAATCATTTAAAGACTAGAATACCGCAACCAGCATATTACAAGCATCCTTTTCTTTTGGGCTTCCATTCTTTACGGGATAATCCCTATTCTCTACCACATACCTAACAGGGAAAGGATTTGTGCTTAAACAGAGGCAAAATATTGCAAAACGAGTACATGAAGAGAAAAGGGAGGGATGGAGGAGACTAAATGCCAAGAAGCATGTTCAGCATCCATGAACAGCAACTGGCGATAGGAGGGTCCCATGGGAGAGGTGGTGCTGGTTTCGCTGAGCGTGCACTCAGAATACTGATACTCTGCCACGGCAGCGCTCCACACCCAGATCAAGCCCCGCTATCTTTTTTTTTTTCCGTACGCCGCCAAACGGTGCACAGCTGTGCAGACATAACACTGGCTGCTGTAGACAAAACAAAAACTCCAGTAATAATGAAAGTGGTGTAAATCACTGTGGGAAATATAACATTTTGAGTAAATGTGTTTCAGCACAATAAAAGCAAAAACACAAATCATCCCTCAGAATTCGGGCCACTAAAGAACTTTCTACATTTTATCATTGCTAACTGTACGTTGAGTCTAGTCTTACCCTTAGACACAAAATCTTCACTCAAAATTTGAAGTGGGGAAACATCTTCCTCCCAGTGATGATCTTGTGATATGGTGGAACACTTCTGCATTGACCTTGAGATGAGATTGTCTGTTTTCAAACAATGAACCTGAGTGAACCCTCGAAAAAAAGGCAATTAATGCCATTCCCATTGACAGTGGGGTTTTTTTCTACCCTATGTCACAGCCGTGCGTTAAATGCGATGCGACAAATTTGCAGAAAACAAATTGAGTTGTTTTGAGAAACGACGAGAACACAGTGGTCACTCATTCAAACTGAACAGCCAATGAACAATTTAAAGATGAAATAAAATAAATGTAAGTAAAATGTTGAGCACTGTCCCAAGTTGTAAAAAATAATAAGGTTTGCTGAAAAAAACAGCTGGAAAATGAATGCACATTTTACTGTTGCAACAGAATGACACTGGAATTTACACAATTGCCAAAAGTGACATTGGAGGAGAAGAAATGAATGCATTCACTTAGTTCTTGCATTCTCAATCTTTTGAGTTGCTGATCAAACATGTTCCCATTGGTCAAAAACCCAATTAAACGGGGATTAAAGAGGATTATTTGACCACATAGAATGGGAGTATATGATTGGAGCTGCTTAGAAGAACAGCAAATATGATTTAGGAGGGTTTGCATGGTTGACAAAAAAAGGGCAAGTGGTTGCATAGGGTGATGAAATATTTGATTCAAAAAGCATATACAGTGATATCTTCAGTGCGATGGCAGCATTGTAATGAAGGGGCGAACTGATGTGTCCACAGAGACTATCATCATGATCGACAAATTATTAAGTTAATATTGCACACACATATCGCTGAGAATAATCGACTCATCATTTCCTGCTATAACCTTTGACCGTCCATGACGAATTGGTCTGTCCTTGAGGGAGGACGTACCTCTGAAGACTCATTAAGCATAGAGACACCAGACTGCCAAACAGTGGTGGGGGATGGGCTACAGAGAAGGACACACTGGCTCTCTGTTGAGTCAAAATCTCCTGACATATACAGTATGTATCAGACACTGATTTAACTCATCGAGCACAAAAGCCCAGTCAAATTGTCTTTCCTTCCATTCAGAGGTAATGGCTTATGCGTCGTTGGAGTGATGCTTGAAAACTCATTACAGGCTATTAAGGGGATAGTTGAGATTCTTTTTTTTTTTAAAGTAGGGTGGTGCAAATTGAGCGCTGGTAGCAATTGTGAAATGCAACATTAACTAAGGGTGTAGATGGGGCCAGTAAAAAAACCACACACCACTCATAACTGTTTAACCACCCGCGGCAGATTGCAAAACAGATTCGGATGCTTTATTCTCCTGCGTTGGAGAGAATTGAGGTTTGGAAAAACAGCAAGGATGTTGACGCTTAAAGCATTTTTGATTCTCTCTCTCTTGTGGAACCACTTCCAATTCAGCCGGCTTTCATTTGTATGTGACACATTTGTTGAGATGATTGGTAGTTTGAGTTATAATTTATCCAGTGTGATTTCAGTACACTGACAAAGAAAATGGTTCACCTCAGTGAGTTCAGTTCATTCAAAGTAAAGCAGTATTATAATTATATAAAGAAGCAGTTTTATATGATGACAAATTGCTTAGTGTACAAATTGAATTTTATTTTTCAGTGTAGTCATAATCCTGCTAATGAGCAGATAAACCAGAGTTTCTCAGTTCTGATCCTTGCTCCAACACACCTGATTCAAATGAGTGGGTCGTTATCAGGCGTCTTCAGTGCTTGCCGATGAGCTGACCGTTTGAGACAGGTGTGTTAGAGCAGGGAAACATCTGAAACATGTCTCTCAGTTCCCCCAGGTCCAGGACTGAGAAAGGCTGGGAGAGACAGACAGACAGCTCTGAAAAGATTGCCTTATTGTGGAGGTAAGAAATCTTACCTATACATTTAAGATGCTCTCTAAAACTCAGTAAATATGAATTTCACAACTCTTCAGTTCACTCACGCTTATGACCCAGTCGTTTTCAACAACATCTGGATTTATGCTAATCTCAGACCTTTGACGACTTACCGTGTCATACGTGTCACGGATCAAGTCGAACTGTCTGCAACCTTCTGACAGCAAACCACTGAACACTTAAGACCTGCCAACACATCATTAATCATATCTATTGAGTCAAACCGGAGCTATTGATTTGTTTAACTTTGCTTACCTCCTGTTCTTGGGAAGTTAACCCTTTGGCTTTGAGTTGTGCTTGTTATAGATTCCAGGATTGGTCTGTGATCGATCCCCATGGCAGTGGTGATTACTGCGGGCTTTGACCCGGCCTGGGAGAAGCCAGGGTCAGCCTCACTCTGAGAGGGCTGAGTTTCTAACACTGTGGTGTCGTCAGTGTGGATGGTAGTGCTAACAATCGAGTCTTGTGGTTTTCTGACAAATGAGGTTTCTGAGGAGGGAGGAGTAACGGGCCTTAGACGGTGTCTGCTGGTCAGCGTGCTCTTTACCACTCCTGACTTTGCTGAGGTGGTTTGGGCCGTTGCCCATGTCAGGGCAGTGGGAGCTGTACTGTCTGGTGCAAATGTTGAAGAGATCTTTCTTGTAGAACTTTCAGCCACCTTCCCGTCAGTGTGTTTTTCTGGGAGGTGTTGTGAAGTGGCTGCCATGCTGCCATGAGTGGCTGCTTGTGTGATTCCCTGTGGTGGGTGGGTATGTGTTGCATTTTGTTCAGGAGCGTTTGTGCTCGTGGGACTGTTTGTGAACAGAGTGCTTCTGATAGAGCTGCTTGTGGGAGAGCCTGAAACAAGGGTTACATTGTTGCTGTGTGGAGAATCTATTGTCCTAGTGGGAAGTGATGCAGTTCTTATCGTTGTCACACTGATTAGGAACCCCCGTGTTGAAGTGATGGGTGTTTCAGATGCCTCAGAATCGTTTCCTTCCCCTGAACCCAAGTCTTGATCCAAATATTCTGTCAGCCCCTTGGCGATTGTGGTCAACACTGCAGCGTCGCTGCCATCGTCCGATCCTCCGTAAAAAGGAATACGGAATGGCAGTGAAGGAAGTGAAGGGAGCTTTGGCAGGGATGGAGTCCAAAACCAGCTCGGTTTATTTTCAGGTGGCTTTTCTCTTGAGGGTGTTGGACCCCACAGGGCCTCTTCATCTGCCACAGTCTGCCAGTGAGGTAACAAAAAACACCAGAAGCAGAACACCAGGGGAAGCATGCTGTCGACAGAGGCGCACAGACTGGTTACATGATGTTCTTCATTCTCCTGCTCCTCAGGGTGACTTTGACTGGCTCTCCAGGAAAAAAAAGGCCTAAAAGACAACAGGAACAAAACACAGAGCGACACTTAATGTCTAAATTTGAGTTGAGAAACACATGACAGAACTTGCATCTGCTAGTTTTCCTTTTTACTGAGCATTTTTTGGAAGTTTGTCAGAGTGCAACCTTCTCTTCAGCTGTGTTTCCAGACCACAAATGAGTATAGAAACGGTGCCACCAGATTTACAAGCAACTGCTTTATGTTAGCAGACTAAAATAAAAAAATGTCGCAACAAGTATTACAGACACCCTGCAATTAGTGGTTTCCTGTAAGATGTGGGGGTCAGTATTTATGTCGTGCTGTGTCGCAGAGGCTCGTTGACCACACTGAATAATTAATTAAAAAACTTCCACCTACATTATATGTGTGAGAGTTGGGTTTGTGCTTTGGGGGATTGGCTAATAGTTAGGGTCCAACATAAGAATGGAGGGACCTTTTTTTTCTTTTGTTGAACACCGAGTGGTTCAAAGTCACTAGCCTGTTGCCTCAGTGAAAAGACTGGAGCACCAAAGGAATTTCCCCCTTGGAGAACAACAACCTGTATGCTTTAGTTGTACTTAACTCCCCTTTTCTTTGCCCCACCCCCAGCTTTAGCCATGCACTCTTTCAATCACAGATTTATTTGTTCTTTAAAGCAGAGGGAGAAAGATCTGTTTGTGTGGGAGTGGAAAAAACATCAATATTCACAGAGACATGCTGTCACGGTGAAGTTCTCTTAAGTCTCTCCATCCAGCTCTCAATATCTTTACATTTACTTCCAGCTTATCTATATAAATGAGAGAGTAGGTAAACCCTTAACAGATGTAAAATAGTTTTTAATATGTAAAAACGTGTGAATTTACTGTGTTTTTCTTTCTGTTTATTTAAATGGGGTAAATAGAAAGGCATGAACTTGACCTTGTTCCCACCTGGAGGCATGAAACCAGCCTTGATAAAGAGCGACTAACTGGGGGATAGAGAGGGGATTAAACACAGAGAATCCCACTCACTCCCCATTTTTAGCATTTCTTTTTAAATAATTATTGAGGTAAAATTGTTTTTTAAATACCTGTGTGCTTGCACCACCCAACCCACACACAGTCACGTTTCATGTGATGCAAAGATGCGATTGTAGATGAATGTCTGCGTCTCCTGCATGTTTGTGCAGTTCGCCCACTTGTACTGTTCTGTAGGTGGTGGTGCAGCCTCCCACACAAACAAAATGACAAACACTTCTTCAACACATTTTGCTACGACCTCAGAAGGATTTTATAGAGCTTAATAATTAATAATTGAAAACAAAAAAAAGTGAAATGTGTGGAAATGTTTTCGTTTGTTTTCTTTTTTTTTTCTTTTGTACATTATATAAATTAAATTCAGCCATGAAGCTGTTGAGCTTTTTGCGTAACCAATCAATTATTTAGTCAAGGGGAATATATAATTGGTTTTGGCCAACATTCTCACATTTCACTTTGGCATCATGTTTGTTCACCATCACTAATGTTAATAAGAGAAAACACAAGTTTAAGGTTGTACAGTCTATCATTCAATATAATGTCTCCATATGTTATATTTTTTTAACCACCAAGATTCAGTCAACATTTTTCCTCTCTCGGTGAGGCGAGTCAAAGACGAGTCCACTCTTACTTTGACTCAAAATAGTAAGACAGATTGTAGTTTGTTGATCACTAACTCATCCCCTCGTGGCAAACTTCCAAGCATAGTTTTCAGTGTTATCTCAGAAGGGATCATGTCATAGTCCAGTTGAACAGCACATAAGGTCTGCTCATAATCAAACTGGAAGAGTGCGAGGATTTGTCTGACTGTGCGTTGGTGCGAAAATGGACAGCTGACAAAATTTAGGCAAACTCCAGCAGGAAAGTTTGACTCAGCCCTTTGCTGTTATGTGCTGTTCTCAGTCTAGTCTCTTATCCCTGTTCTTTGGTTGGGTTTGGTTAGTTTGTTCACTGTGGCCAGAAATGATGTTATTTAGAGTCATATGAGTGAATAAACATAGCACGGACGAAAAAATTATGAAATTAGCAAAAAGGAGCTGAGAGTGACTAACATGGTTGGTAGGTAACATTTTTGGTGGGTTTAAAATGCTACGAGAAGCCATGTAGTAAAGTTGATCCATAATTATAATAAAGCAGATTTATCAGTAATTAATATACAGTGTTGCTGAGAATTCAAGGACTGTGTTACATATAGGGCTAAAAAGCTACTATTGAATCCAAACCTATTCATCCACTTGTGCTTTTCCAGTGCAGATTGAACCTTTAACTCTCTTTTTACCACCTGTGCTTTGACAGGCAGCACAGGCAGCACAAGGAACTATAAGAAAAAGTATCTGTGGGGAATGTACAAGTCCCTGCTATTATTTTTACTCTTTTCTTCCTTTCTTTTTTTTTGTCTCGCTGCTCCTGACAGAGGCCAGAACACTGTGTGGTGCATATGTTCAACGGAGCAGAGAGATGGTGAGAGAAACGGAGGAAGTAGTGAAGGAGGGCAGAGGCCAGAAGACAAGGGCAGAAGATAATTGAGAGAGAGAGAGAGAGAGAGAGAGAGAGAGAGCATAACATTCAGTTGAGGCATTTGTAGTCTTCAAGAGTAAAGTCACTAACAGCCTCCCTTATACTCATTTTACTTTGTTGTCACAGCCTCTTTTATTAACTCTGTCAATAGACTCTCTCTCTCTCTCTCTCTCTCTCTCTCTCTCTCTCTCTCTCCCACTTTCAGCCATCTTGATCTTAACCTGTGCTCTCTGTGCGTGAAGCTCTGACAGCAGTCGTTCCTTTGTGTGATCGTCTCTGGTCAAGCAAGTGAAAATAAGAGGGACAGACAAAATAAAAGGCAGGCAGAGGTGCCGTTTTCAGGGAGGGTTTATAAAAGGAGGGTTGAGACTGGATTAGAGGTGTGTTTCTGCCCTGAGTGACTGAAATGAATAGGGAAGTTGCCAATGGTGATGAAGTAACTGTGGCCAATGTCATTACTATTTAACAAACCTGCTATAACAATGAGGCCTGCGGATCAATGACAGCGTCCTGGATAATGAGGCAATTTACCTTCCTGCAAATGGCCACTGTTGTGGGAGGTTGTTTTTTTCCTGAATCTGCTGTGTGGGAGTGCATATTTACAAGAACTAGTTTCACTCTAGTATTATTTCCATGGTTACCTGTTAGATGTATACGTTGGCGCCCTCACACGATGAGTGTGTATTTACGTGAGCTTCCTCCTACATGCTGTCGGGCACCATGTGTTTGTTGTTTGTGTTTATGGCAGCACGATTGTTCATCTAAGGAGTCAACTTATAGCTTTTTCCTGTTGTCCTCTCCTGGCCTTGACACAACACAGGATTGTCAGCACGGCATAGAACCACTTTAAGACAGCATAAAGCACTACACTGTATTATAGTTGCGATCATAGAACATTATTGTGACATTATTGTGAGGGATGTGCATAGTAAAAATCACAACTCCTCAATGACTCTTTATTTTAGACCTTATTGGTTTTCCACATATTAATTTCTACTGTCGCTTCATTTCGCCATTATGGATGAAATGGTGCTCAGTGTCTTCATGAACCCAAATTAAATATTTCACACCATATCATAATTGCAATTTAAAATGAATCAGTGAGCTCACTGATGATGGAAATCAGTTCCAGATTATCTTATTTTAATGATATGCTGCCGTGTTGTACATGTCAATGGTGCTGCTATTGCACATTATACACATTTTTTTTCTGTAAATGGATAAAATGCTGAAAATGTATCAGGTTTTGTGTTGCTTTAAAATCAATCCATTGAGAGTGGGTTTTTTTTTAATTTTTTAAAAAAAGGTGAAGAATGCCCATTCATAGTGAACAGGAAGTGTTTCAGTTGATGCCTTCACTGTTCATAGGTTCAGCATAATTTGTAAATTGCAGTTATGATCCTTGGACATAATGGACACCAGTAATCTGACTAAGTAATCTGAATAAGACATTATTTGAATTATGCTGTTTACGTTAGTTAATAAGAGAAAATCCTGTTGATATTTCTGTTAACCTGTGACATAGTATGAGTTGATGCTGCACTGCTACCACTACTATGAAAATTCCAAAAGGACAGTGATGAGGATGTCTTTATAGCATGTCTGAGATCAGAAGACACCACGTGTCATCATTTTGTTTATTGCTTATTTTGAGTTTGACCTTATTTGGAGTTGGGGAATTAGAAAATGTTATTTACATTGTGGAAGTTTAGAAGCTTCAATTTACAATACCAGCTGTCAGTCACATTGGTGTCCACTCATATGTGCCCTATTTTTTCCATTTAAGTTTTTCAAAATGATGACATACTGTATATTACAAATTGACATCATGTCTAAATGAAGGGGACAATTTCCAATTTTGCAACCAGTGAAGTCGCCTCCCGGAGGCAATTGATTATATTTTTACTTCCTGACTGACCTCACAACTTTGTTGGTTCACACATATCATGTCACGTTTTTCACAGATTATCCTGTTTCTCCTTACATCCCATTTAAAAACCCAACCTTGGATACCTATGAACCATATATCACCCATGCTCTATACTGACATTAATAGAGTGCTGCTGCTACATAGGCTAACACTTGTGTCAGCCACCGGAGCTGATGGATGCAGTGAACCTGCCGATTATAAGGGACGCTCTCAGACAGAGGCGTTCCACTGGCTGCCTTTGCCATGGTGACAGCTGAAGCCAAAGACGTCGGTCTCACCCTTAATCCATGGAATTTGTGTACCTTTTAGACTCTGCTGTTCCTGCTTGTGGGACTGTGCTGCACTCACATTCAAATACAGGCAATCACTCAAGCACAGATTTTGCAGTCACAAAAACAGACATACAGTACAGAGAGTGCACACAGGCACATACTGTATTTTGTACACCCAGGCATAGGGTGTCCAAATGAGACAAATATTATTCATATTAATACATGTATAGTAATCTGTGCCCAGATTACTATACATTTATTATATATATATATAAGATATATAACACAATCACATATAACACAGATGATTCCCTGTGATTCTACTTTGAATTGGCATCAATTCACCATTATCCCTCTTACAAGTGAAATACAGTATGTGTCAGTACACACACAAATGTACAGTCTTAAAACTGCAGCTGCTTATAGAGTGTGTATCAGTCTGTAACATGTACGAGTCAAACCCACACATCCCTTATACCCAGATATAGATTATAGATAAACTGGTTAAAATGCAGATACAGAAAGATGAAAACACATCAGCTGCCTACCTGCAGATGTACAGAGAAAGATGGAGAATCCACAGCCAGTGGTGAGTGTGTGTGTGTGTGTGAGAGAGAGAATGTGAGTGCGTGCTGCAGGAGAGACACCGTCCTTCTGAGCCTGTGGAGGTTTGTCTGCTGTGTGCAACTGAGTTCCAGTCTCTCCCTCACTCCCTCCCTCTCTCACACACGCACTCTCGCTCTCTCTCTCCTTGTTTCTATCTCTCTCGCTCACTGCATCAGTGGTAGTCTAGTCTGTGGCTTCCATCACAATGGCCGTGGTCACACCTCACTGAGCAAATTGTTCATTAGAGGAGATAACCCAGTGCTGCTGTGGTGCTGTGGACACCGAAACAGAGTTCAGGCATCAGACTGCGTTGTCTTTTATGCAAACGCACACATGCAGTGTTTCACCTAGAGTATTTGTACTGTACGTATAATCTAAACAAACTGGTGAAATTCAGACATAATGAAACTCGTAAGCCGATGTTGACTTTGTGGCTCTGCAAACAAGTCAACACGCAATCAGTCTTTGTTTGCTGTATTATAACTTGGGTCTTGTTTGGTTTGTTCTAGACATACTTTTTTTTAATTGATGAAAAATAAATGGTGTTCAATAAAGTTAATTAGTATTGCAGCAAGAAAAAAGTTGCATAATATTTGTGAAAGTATTACATGTAGGTCTTTCACGACTGGGATTAAAGCAGAATTGCTTAAATATCAGATGCCAGAAGTGCAAAAACTACAATTCTTATTTGTTATTAGCCCAAATGTTCCTTTAAAATATATGTAATTTTAGGGCCCGTACACTTGAGAACGAGTTCAGGAGAATCCACAAATGTTTAGTTTCTTTTCTGTTTTTCATCCACACAAAATCTGGGCTTTGAAATATTGGAAAATGGATCCCAGAGTGAAGAAATTTTTCATTTTTATTTAAGCAACAATACGCAACTTTGACAATGACGTCATAGCCCCACCCCACTTTTGTTCATGCAGTCACCAATGGTATCTTTGCTGCTGTCTCCCTCTTTTGCTTGGAGATTGTTAGGTCTACTTGCTTTATCACAATCTTATGTTGTTTTTAGTTGTATTTCTGTGGCAGTGTTACAGCACCATGTACAGGCCTTGCCTATGTACTACAGTGTTTCCAGTCGTTTCAGGGGGTTTTGTGTGTGAAGACATTTCTTACAAATGATGCCGTGTTTTTGGAAAATATGGTAGTTCTGTTCACGTGTGGTTAAGGCCATAGTTTCTGTTCAAACCCACATAAATTTGAAGAAACTCACCTTTGACACAGTTAAAAACATTGTACACTGACTCTGGCACAATATTTCTGCATGATCTCAGTGATCCTCAGGAATTTTCCAACTACAGAAACAATCAGTGAACTTCTAGACCAGGGAAATATAATTTCCTGAGCAGCATCTAAGCAGTGCTGCTACTGATGAAGCCCTGTTCTCATCACAGTCAGCAGTGACTTAATAAGTGGTGTACACTCTGTTCAGGTGACCAGTCCATCACCAGGTCCAGATAGTGACAAACATTCACACCTATGGTCAATTAAGTGTGTCCAATTAGCCTAATCCCCAAAACCCATGCACGCATGGGGAGAACATGCAGAAAAGCCATTGTTCTGACTGGGTTGCGATTAAAAATAAACGTAACAAATAATAAATAAAGCTGCATCATATCAAGTAAATGCATAGTTGAATGTCTATCTGCAAAATTCTTGGCAGCATCTGTTGTTTCAATAATACTAACAGACTGATAGGGGCATACCACCTCCTCACATAGTGGAGGCAAACACACTTTATTCAATAAATCCATTTCCAAGGAGTGCTTGAATTCTGGGACAAAAGACAGTCGTGAAATTAAAGGGCATAGTTGAGCTACAACCGTAGCTTGAACTCCCTGAAAACGCATCGAGTCCTACATAGCTGCTTTTTCAGAACCTCTTTTTTTATGTCGAGTAACACACAGTATCTGAAGATGTGAATCCTCATCTGAAATATAAGCCTCTACTCTGACCTTTAAAACAAGTGGAGACATCTACATGCTAATAAGGTCTGGTCTAAGACTGTGTCACAAAACCATACAAAACCTAACAGGAGAAGGGACAAGCTTAGTCTTTTACAACTGTGATTCAAAGAATCTCTATTTTTTGGTAGATCAACACTCTTTTGTAGAAACTAGATATTGGACGAGGTTTCTTTAGAGCTTGCTTTCACCTTCAGAGTAAATCAAATTGATTTTGTAATAACAGTGGACACAAGCATGTGCTTTCAAAGCTGCAGGAAAGATGGAATTAAAAAGTAGAATGTTCTCCTATTCTGGGAAAAGTATTAAGCATGTCCATCTTATGAAGTTATGAATTTGGGACAAGGGTTAGCCGATGTTTAAGCTGTGCCTGAGGACAACGTACACAAAAGATGGGGGTGTATTAGCAAGAGGCAGAAATTACATTTGAAGCCTCCACCTAGATATGGAATTTCATTCAATTATACAGAATATCTGGGTGACACAACGATGCAGTGGGTAGCATTGTAGCCTCACAGCAAGAAGGTCACCTATTTGGATCTTTCTGCATAGAGTTTTCATGTTCTCCCTGTGTGTGCGTGGGTTTCAGCTTCTTTGCACAGTCCATGAACATGCAAAATTGGGGATTAGGTTAATTGGACACTCTAAATTGACCATACGTGTGAGTGTGAATGGTTCTTTGTCTCTTCACGTTGGTCCTGTGATGGACTGGTGACCTGTGATTGACTCCAGTCAGATATTCCTGTGCTATCACTCTGACTAATGGCAGTAGTTCTCAGTGTGTTAAAGGGACTTGTTGTGCTTGCGGACACTGTGAAGCAGACTGGCATCTCCATGTGTGTGTGTGTGTGTGTGTGTGTGTGTGAAGTCCTCTCCTTGTACACTCAGTTGGCTCCAGTGCATGGACAGTTCCAGACAATAGTAGATTGTTAAGGTCAGAGAAAGTTTCTTTGTCTGAAAAAAACAAAAAACAGAGCTAGTTTAATAGCTCTGCCATCCACATGGAACCTGCCCAAAGCCTTTTCACTATTTTTTATAGTATCTGAAATTTCAAAACCTTGCATCAATCATCCTTTTACAGCTTTCAGTCATTTGGCTTTGATTTCATAAAGCATTACTGTAGAATGTTGAGTTTTATTAGATTTACATTTGGCACATACATTTTAAATATAAAGAAATACAGTCTAGTACATTCAAACCAATGTGCACAGCACAAACAAAGTGATTTGTATCAATACAGAACGAGGAAACATCAATATATATAATATATACCACTCAGAACTTTGACAGAATCAACACTTCTTGTCCCCATCATATACAAACAAACAGTCCCTCAGTCAGGTCTGATAGCATTGCTTGACAGAGCCTGATTTTTTTTTTTTTTTTTGACTAAACCTGAAACTGATACCTTATGCACTGCAAGTTTGCCATAGACAAAGGCAGCAGTCATGGTTTAAATATGACCTTTGGAAAAAGAAATTCATATATAGACAACACTTAGTATGCGGCACAATGTTCCTGTCTATGTTTTGACTCTCTCAGAGTGTTTAAGTGCTGCTGGTGTGTTTGTGTGTGGTTTGACGATGAAAACTCACACAACACAGGAAGTAGGTGGTGTCTCTCATGTGACCCAAGTGACTCTCATTCCCACTTTGACTCAGGTGAGGCTAACAGGCTGAAACTGGGTCAGGGGTGAACAGGTGGCATTGTTTAACATAACAACCTTCTAGACAGGTGATCAGCAGGCACAAGCTAAATATGTGGGGTTTTTTTTACATCAGTCAGTCAGAAATGAATGAAGAAGCCTCTTGAATGAAAGGTGAAACATCTTTGACAAAACGTACCCAAACCCAGGTGCCTTTATCTGCACTCTTGAAGGTATGTGTTTCTTTGTGAACGTGTGTTCAGACAGATTTCCTTAATCTGGTACAGTGCGTAAAATAACATGTAAAATCAAAACATTTACTAATGACGTTGCATGTTATGGCCGAATTTCCCTCACCTCACCCTTTCCTTCCAAGTGTGTTAACTTACGAATATTTATTCTGGGGTAATGAAAAACAACAATTTACACAGACAGGTAATTGTAAATACATAAATATTTAATCTTAAATTTCTGATAAATTTTACCAGTTGTTGAACGAGGCTGACATGTGATGATGGTGGACCAACCATCTACACATATAGGGCTAAAGACTGCACAGTATATTATAATGTATTGTCTTAACAGTATGGTAATATACTTTAAGTACCACGAGTATACACCATAATCATTGCATAGCATCTAAACTAGTCCAGCAGACTGATTAAGACATGAAATGACAGATAGAGGTTACAAATGGGATTACAGTGCAGATGTTTGTGACCACTGAGATTTGTGTTCCTGCCAACTGTAATCAATGACTGTGTGTTTAATGCACCAGCTGCAGGCACTTACTGCGATGTAACACAGCTTCCATACCAATTAAGAAATATGATGGAATAATAGTTTTAAAAAAAGGCCTGTGTCAGGCGACAGGTGTCAGACATGAGCTGTAGAAGCCTGTATGTGTGTATTATCCATGCAGATCACAGCCTTCACACAAGGAGGGTAAAAGGATGGAGGATGAAAAAAAGGCAGAGAAATCCCACACTGGTAGAATACAGTGGTTAAATAAAGTGTCATGGGGACCGCTCTGCTGAGAAACACATCAGCATTGTGTCAACTCAATTGGCAGTAGTATAAATGTAATGGACATTTGTTTATAATCAAAGGTTACGTACTCACTCACTCATTTTCTACCGCTTTAGCCTCCACTGAGGGTCACAGGGGGCACTGATGCCCAACTCCAGCTGGCATAGAGCAAGAGGCAGGGTAGTTTGCATACTGCGGTTTTAAATTCAATATGATCATCCAGTAAAGAACAGATGAAAATATAAGATGTTTAAAGCAACTCCAGACATTTTTCATATGCGTTCTAAGCACAACTTAACCATAAAATAACTTATTTCACGTCACTGGTTCTAGTTATGTTCTTGCTTATAATGCTGTACTTTT
The DNA here is from genome assembly GCA_016785285.1 of Brachirus orientalis. Classification (NCBI taxonomy): domain Eukaryota; kingdom Metazoa; phylum Chordata; class Actinopteri; order Pleuronectiformes; family Soleidae; genus Brachirus; species Brachirus orientalis. Next base: position 8,492,226 of record JAFBJR010019380.1, on the reverse strand, counting down.
CCATAAAAGTAATTTATAAAAGTTCCATTGAAGGATCTCTGTTGCTCCCTGTTGACTTCTGAGTAATTACCATAACAGTGCAGTCATTTTTTGACCTATTTTTTCTTCCCTCCCTGACCCAATACACACACAGAGAGAGAGAGAGAGAGAGAGAGAGAGAGAGAGAGAGAGAGAGAGAGACGACTCCTTTTTTTGACAGTACTTTAATGAGTTATGTGTTGCTTATCTGTCCTTTTCCGTAGCTTTACTTCTCCAGACCTCATCCAGATACCGAGAGATCTGAGGTGCAGACACTGGCGCATTGCACAGCTGCTGTCGATGAGACATGCATTTCCAATGCTGGATGATCACATGAGATTAAAAATACAACAGTGAAGTCCTACCTGGTATTTGTTTAGCAATAAAATCCACTTTTCATGAGTGGCTGGGCCATAGAGCTGCTGTCTCAATTTACTCACATTTTGTGCTTCTTCTGCCTCGCCAGCTCTATGTGGAACTGATAGATTCAATCAGCATTGTGTGAACTCATTTGGCAATGATTTGACTGTAACATACACTTGTTTACATTTAATTTCTGCAAACTATAAATATTTTAAAATATTTCTGATTGTTGAATCATATACTGTCAGTGACACTGTTTTTTTGTAGAGCACCAGTTCATGACATGCAAATCAGAGATTTGATGCCATAACAGGGATGAGTGAGAGGAGTGAAAAAACTGGGAGAAGAGGCAGGAAACTGCGGCGGAATTTCCACACCCTGATGTGGGTGGGCAGAACAGAGACGGGCACATTCTCCCCTCACCCCCCCTTTTTTTTTCTTTTCTGCCTCCCGTCCCTCCTAACTTTCTCTTTTTGCTGGGACAATAGGGGCTAGGGAGAAACAATAGAAAAGGAAAAGGCTGGGGGTTTGTGTGGGAGCAGAAGGGGGGGTGGTGGTCTGAGATGCTGAGGAGGGTCTTGCAGCTTTGCATTGGGGTCAGAAGAGAGTAATGGAGTCTTTCTTTGCTTGGGAGGGAGAGATTTGATGGAGGGAATGTATAGAAGATCAGCAGGGATGACATAAGATTTGAGAGGAAGGGGGTGGGGAGCCTCAGCGTTGAGGCTGACATAGGCACATGGGTCATGTTTTTGTGGGGCATTTTTATGCCTGACTGGGTCTGAAAGTGACCATGCTGAGGCAGACATTGAAAGTCCCAGGCTTTCTCTGTCACTCTTAAACTTTAAATAAAAAATAGCTAAAAATAAAGCTCTTAATAAGGAAAAACAGGATTAATCACTGTTTTAATATTAGCAATTGACTACATATAACCACCTGCCACTTTATTACAAAGACACTCACTAGTGTGTCTTGTTACTTGTTGCTGTAGCCCATGTCGGACATTTTTGTGCTCAGAGATGGTCTTCTTCATACTTTTGTCATAAAAGTTGACAAAATTTATTTGAGTAACTGCTGCCTTTCTAGGTCAGAGGTCACTCTCCTTTCACCTGGCATCATGGCACTTTCACACAGAGAACTGATTTGTTGTATTCCCTGATTGTGGTGCCTAAAGAAAATCACAGTTTTTGAACCTACACGGACCACCAGCCCAGCTGGCACCAATAGACATGTCACGTTCAAAATCACTTAAATCTTCTTTCTTCCACATTCTGATGCTCGGTTGAACTTTAGTAGACCATCGCCACCATGTCTACATGTCTATTTTCACTGAGTTGCCGCCATGTGATTGGCTGATTGGATATTTGCATTAATAACATGTGAACATGTGTACCTAATTAAGTGGCTCATGAGTGTATATATATATTTGAAGAGTTTTCCTCAGCTCTATTTTTGGTCTCTTTCAGTTCATTGTTTTGATTTAAAGAGCTGATATCCTTAACATGTCGGTTCACCCTCTGCTCTTATCAGCTGTGTTTATTTCCATCAACACATGCAAAGCCTTTCTAGTGGTGATGACGTGTCAAGGTGAAAGCTATGAAAGTCACACTAATCTGTACACATATACACACACACATTCTAGATCTAGGGCTCTTTCGCTGTATTGCTTCCCATTTATTCAGTACTGCTACTGTTTACCAGACAGTGTGTGTTCAGTAAGGAACCTATAAAAATTATCTAGGGGCTTATTTTAAAAAGTATCTGAACAAGCTCAGTGGATTTTACAGTAACAATACAGTCCAATAAAATATAAGAACACACTCCACTGTAATAGTATACTAGAGGCTTACTGCACTCTGAAGGTCAAACACAACAGACAACAGCAGTGTTGGAAAGTATAAGGTAATGTGTGTGTGTGTGTGTGTGCGTGTGTGTGCGTGCGTGTGTGTGTGTGTGTGCGTGTGTGTGTGCGTGTGTGCGCGTGTGTGTGTGTGTGTGTTAGAGGAAGGTGCAAATGACTGCAAAAAATAGACCCAGAGACAAGTATATGTGTGTGTGTGCATACTTGAATTTGTTGCCTTTCAAAGACCTTTTCTGGCATAAACACTAACCTTGTCAGTACCGGTAGTCCTCATGGAGACCAAAACCTGGTCCTAATGAGGCACAACCTCATTTACAAGGAACTGGTTATGTTTAGGACAAATATTTGAATGTAGTTAGGGCTTGACATTAACTGGTTATGGTTATGTTAGGGATAAGGTTTTGTTTAGACTGTCCAAATGAATGGAAGCCAATGCAGTGTCCTAAGATGAATAGCTCTGTGTGTGTGTGTGTGTGTGTGTGTGTGTACCTGGTATTCCTTATGTTGTGGGGACCTAAACACAGTCACATTATGGGACCTGTCTTCCTTGTGGAGACAAAAAGTCAAGTTCCCATAACATAAATTAATACATTTTAAGGTGAAGACATGTTTTACAGTTAGGCTGAAGTTAGGGTTAGGTTAAGGTTAGGTCACTAGTAATTATGGTTAAGGTTAGAGTAAATCTCCAGGAAATGAATGTAAGTCAATGCAATGTCCTCTGAAGAATGGAAACTAGTGTGTGTGTGTGTGCGCGTGCATGCCTGTGTGATGACACAAAACTGCTTCTGCTGCCTGTATGTGAAAAGTGGAAATCCATTTTCCAGTCACCTTCACTTAAGAAGCAAAACAGGTTTCAAGCAAATGGCAATAAAATTTTACATTCAATGTCAATAATTAAGCTTGAACATCTCTGAAAACCCAGTGACACAGACTGTAAGTTAAACTGCACACATTCATCACTTCTCATCCTTCTGCACTGAACCATCTGTGTTAGTGTATGGCTCCATCTTGTGGCATCGAAGTGTCTTGCAGCTATAGACTACAGAATGGATCCTATTACATTAACTGGAACGATAGTATTTTTCTTTTAGGCGTGGTGGTCACAGTTTTCAGTTAAATGGCTCTGTCTGTCTTTCTTTCCTTCTTTATTTATTCTTAAACTGTACAGCAGACTATGTAGTAGTAGTAGTAGTAAGAACAGATTCTACTCCTAAAAAAGTTAAATAAAATTAGGGGGAAAGGGAATACACATAAAGTGACACCACACCAAAACATAATAATAATTTTAAACAGATTTTAAAAGCATCAACAAAGGTGGAAAGTGCATTTTACATGCGTCGTGTGTAAAAGACGGAACAATCTATAATGATGATAATCAAGAATATAGGAAATATACACAGTATATATCCAGAAGGCGGCAGTAATTCAATGTTACCCATATCAGCTACCGTAAAACAAAAAAAAAGTGGTTTTTGACGGGAGCGCGCAGCACCAGTCGCAGGCAGCGTCACGGTGCGCGTTCACAGAAGAGAACAGCACGAGCTGTGGGGAAACCGGCAGGCGGAACTGAGGAGAGTCTGTCGTTGGTCGCTTGTCCTTAATATTTCACCAGCTGTGTCTTCATCCAGGGTTTGTGTCCGCCTCCACGGAAAGTAGCCGACACCGTGACACAACTGTGCCCACTGTCACGGCGCTGCGAGGACGTGGATCACGGCGACCCACTGTGGACAATGGGAAACCTCACACTCTCGGGGTAAATGAAGCACACGTACATTATTGCTCGACATGTTCATGTGGAGCTCGCATAGACGTGAAATGATGCAAATGGAGTCAAGCCTGTGGTTAAGAAGCACGCGCGTGCACGAATATCCACGAACACGTGGACTCCATCATCCTATTTCGTTGTAGAGTGAAATGTTTAGAGTGTAAGGGAGTGAAACAGGCTGCATAATCAGAATCAAATGGGAGTTGTTGCATTCAGTTTTACTGCAGTTTATGACAGGCCACAGTCACAGTTTATTGTATTTTAGTCAGACCAAGGAGGGATAACTGAACAGGCCAAGGGGCCTCTTATACCACGGTCTTTGTTATTTAGCCCTTATATCTGAAGGGCCCCCTTAGGCCAAATAACACTGGTTATGATATGATTATCTTCATAGGGCCCCTTAGGCTATGTTTTGACAGGGCCCTCAGTCAACTAACGGAGTCCCTCAATTATATATTATTATTATTATTATTATTATTATTATTATTATTACTATTATTATTAGCATCCAGATGCCAAATGAAGCACATTTAGCTTGTGGGAGTACACTGTTCACTGTTTTTGTCATTTTTTGTTGTCTTCTCAGGGCTAAAGCAGCAAAGACTGAAATAGACAATGGAGGGAGGTTTATATCCAGGAGGATCAGAAGCAACATAACTTATTATTACTCTCCATTGTCAGGGCATCGGATTCTGTCATGTCCAAAGAAAGACTCCCAGACCTCCACCCCTCTTTGCCTCACCTCATCCTTGTCACCCTCCACTCTGCCACTCAGCAGCTCTCCCTCTGCAGATCCTTCCTCCTCTCCACTGCTCTCTGATTCCCCTCAACACACAAACACCCTTCCCCATGACCGGTCAGATTCCACCTTCACTCCCCGTCCCCTTCTTCTTTTCTTCCCATGGCTCGGTGCCAAGCCAGAGGCAGTGGCCAAGTACAGGGACTTGTATCTGGACCGTGGCTTTGATATCCTGCTGGTCTACAGCAGTGTCATGCACTTCCTGTGGCCTCAATGGGGGCTTAACTATGGTTTGGAGGTTTTGAAGATTTTGGAGGATCCTCAGTTCTTGGGGAGGCCAGTACTGATCCTCTCCTCATCCATTGGTGGCTACACTTTCACTCAAGTACTCACCCACATCAGTCGGGGACCGGAAAAATACTCTGGCCTGGTCCACAGAGTGACGGGGCATATCTACGACAGCCTGGTGGCTGGCAGTCTTGAGCACATGGCGACAGGTGAGTGAGAGTGATCCAACACAGACCTACTGCGGCTCATGTTACTTTTGTGTTGAATATGTGTGTCAGGACTTTAAATAATTCATCAAGCTGCTGAAGTACTGCTCCAGTTTTCGCAGAACTCCAGGAATGCTTTGTGGCAGAATCAGCAAAAGGGCTGCAGACAGTTTATATCATCAAGTTATGGCACTCAAAGTTTAGAATGAGTTTTTAATTATTATTTTACTATTAAAGGTTATTATACTGTGGTTATGGAGAATACTCGATGTACTTGGTAAACCATGGTAACAGGATTCTGAATTTAATTTAAAGTCTGATATCCAGCCCTATTCATGGTATCATCACATTTTTTGTATGATTTCCTGGAATAACATTCCCATTTATTCATATTCTTGTGATTATTTAAGCCGGACATTCGGTCCTATACTGAACTGTGTGTTTAAAACCAATCAGCAACATCAGTAAAGGAGCTGAATGGTTTAAATGCTGTGGCTGATCAGCTGATTTTGGCATTGCTAAGTAATAAAGAGGAGAAGAGGGAACACAGGTGGTTAAGAGTGAACCTCCTTTAAGACGTAGCCCATGCACACACTACTTTGACACATTAAAACCAATACCCTGTTTTATTTTTACTTATTATTGTATATTTGCTGTTGTGGTATTGATTACTGAACCAGTCTTGTTTTCATTCAGGCCTCGGTAAGACTCTGGTGCCACGTTTAGAGAGTGTGGTTAAAAACGTGGCCTTGCTTTACTTCTGGCTCTTCAAAACCCACACGGCAGACGTTTACGACAAAAGCATCCAGGTTTTCCGCAATAACCCGATCACGGCTCCAGCTCTTTTCTTCTACAGTGAAAACGACGCCCTGTGCGACCCATTTACCTTAGAGGAGCTGATTGATCTCTGGAGGAAGAGAGACGTGGTCGTGGAGAGCAGGAAGTGGAGGGAGTCGATACACGCTGCTCACCTGCGGTGCCACCCGCAGGAATATCTCGCTACGCTGGAAAAATTCTTGAATTCGCTGCAGATCTCCCCCATTAAGAAAGTGTAAACTGTAAAGGGAGTCAATTCTGTGAGATGTTTTAAGAATATAAATTGAAAAAGCTTTAGCTGTGGTAGCTTTACATTTTAAGGTATATCAGCTATTTAATGTATTGCTGTGGTTATATTTAACTTTATTTTGTACAGTTGTTGTTAAATGACCTTCTGTTACACATCATAGAAATGTTGGAAGCACATCTACTTGTAACTGAGAGTGTTCACAACACCTCTGTTTTTAAAATGTATTTATTTTAAATATTTATTTATTTACTTCAGCATGGTGATTGTCTCATATTTATCAGGCCAACAGTAAAATATGCAACAAGCTGAAAGAAGCTGAAGATAGAAAGAAAGTAATGCATGAGGTTGTAAATAGTGTGCTTGTTTTTTGAGATTATTTCATAGCGATGCACTAAGAGTTATAATTAATGTAATATATTTTCAGCTACTAATGCAGAGGAAGATGAAAAGTGGCCTGGTTTATTCATTTGAGGGACATTTTTGCATGTTTATTATATAGTATTTGCTATGTGTGCACTATTTTTCTACAAAATTATATTCAAATCAAATGTATTCATTAATGTTCATGTATGTGTGTGAATTGTGAATATCTGCAACCAAACTATGACTAGTCATACTTACAGAGGAATTTGGAATTCAAATGGAATTGTAACTTTGTAAATTTCTAAATTAAATTGTAAATATCTCACAGTGGAACTATGAATAGTCATCTGCATGGAATACAACTGTGACATTAAAGTGACATAATACGTCCTAGGACCATGGTCTTCAAACTGTGGTACCAAGTACCACTGAGCTTCCTCTGGTGGTACTTGGAGGAAAATCAGAAATACTTTTCTACAGCATATACCAGCGTATGTGATCGAAGTGGAGCTGAGCATAGAAATGCATAGAAAATGAAAAAAATAATAATTAGAGTCACCTTGTTTCTCACTGCAGCTTAATCTAATTTCATTATACCAGTGTCTGAAGTAAATGTGAGGAAGAGGAGGAGGATGATCTTATTATTGGGAATAAATCTGCCTCCTGGTGAATTGGTGGTACATTGAGAGCTTCGAGAGAACTTTATAACAGATATGTGTAATATTTCTGGCTGGACAATATAGCTAAGAAATGTTGCCATGATAGAATTTTTGAAGGTAAAGGACCAATTGAAATTGAGGTCTCATTTACAAGGGCAACCTGGCCAAGAAGTCAGTAGCACACATCTAAAAAAAAATGCACAAATACAAGAAACTGATTACAAACAATAAATTAAAATAAAACATTGGTTTAAAAGTGCAAACAAGTTTGCAGTAACAATTTTAAGCACACAGGCACTGATCAATGGATCACTGTTGTCTGTCATTTCAAATGGAGCAAAAAGGAGGCAGCAAACCTGAACCAATTAAATCAATCAATGTCGACAATTGTCCTACAAATAAATGTTGATCTTTGTTCCAGAGTGGTTGACACATCTGAGGTGCAATAACAATTATATGTAACGTCTGAAAGTGTGTTTGCTCGATGCATAAACATTACAATTGATATATTATTATCCCTTTTGTTATTTATTAGACAATTTAACTGTATTTCACGATTAATATATTTTTTTCGCCTAAAATTAATTCCCGACCCGCTTACAAATTGTTGTAAGGACTTAAAACGCTGGAGATTCCGAGTGTGCGTGAACGCAGCTTAGCGCTGACAGATGCCAGTCTCTTGATGAAGCTAAGCTAGTTAGCAGCTAACTGTAGAGTGGAGTTGACCACAGCAGATTAACAGGTGAGTAAATTAACACAGAGAAACGTTTGTATCTGCTAATCCCTGAAACTACACTGAGTTGTTAGCATCTGCAGCAACTACAACGTGTTTAAGGGGAACAATTAGAATGAAAAGTAATGAACTGAGAGTAGAACTGGTGTGTGGTCACTGAACTTAATTGAACTAGTAGCACTGGAGAGCGCAGACTTCCGCCAAACAACGACAAAGACTCCTTCAAAAAAAGTCCTGTTCTTGTCCCTTTACACACCTTTCCTGAAAATGCCATCAATCCATCCATAACTTTTGCAACAGCAGTGAGAATAGTTTATTGTCATCGCACAAGAGAAAATGCAACTCTATTATGGGCTGCTACCCCGAGAAAACAAAACAAAACAATAAAAACTGCAATAAAAGCAAAAATAAAAACAACAGTGAAAACACAGACAGCTATACACCCTCAATTCAGTTCAATACATAGAAAGGTACCTTACACCCAATCAATCAGTCTATTCTCTGTTTTTTTCCTTGAACATGGAATTTAAATAAATAAATCACAAAGTCATTGTAAAGGCAAGATAGGTACGGTTTCTGATGTATTTTACTGTAATTTTAGTGTTTTACTGTATTTTATGTATGTACCTATTTGCTTATTTGTCCATCTATTTCTATACACAGCACTTTGGCAACCACCTGTTTGTTAAATCTGCTGTATAAATCAAGTGGATTAGATTGGATTGGATAAGATACTGCCAAGTGTTTCAGTGTGTCATATCCGAGTCTGGGATCAGTCAATAAAATATGTCAATTTGTACATAATACACCTGTATATAATACACATATAGTAGATGAGTAGAGTAGAATACAAATGATGTTTGTGAACCTGTTTTCTCATATTGTCTTTATGGATTATGGATTATATTGTACTTGATTTTTTGAGTAAAAATAACCACAAAAGAATTATGCAGCACAGGGTTCATATAGTTCGGATGGGAAAATGTCCGCCTAAAAACCTTAACTGTAACAGGGAATAAATTAGAAGCTCATCTTTGGCCAGTTTTTGGCAGATTTTCTTGTTTTGTTCATGCATGTGAATATAGACAGAAATGGCTCACTGACAAATATGAGCAGGTTTTAATTCCAAACAAAAGTTTATTATTACTAGGATTAGCAGATGCTGTATGTACTGTACAGTGTCGCTCCTTTGGTTCTCAGCTGACTGCGTAGAGTAACTTCCACTTCTGTGGAATGTAGAGCGGTGATTCTTCTTCTTCAGCACAGGAAAGTCTGCTCGCTCATGTGGACGAAGAGAATTAGTTTACAGTGAATGTCATCATTAACATGTTTGCTTTCAGATGTTGAAAAGATACTTGAACAGACAACAAGGCCGTGCTAGTGATGACAATAAGAAGGAAACACGTGTTGAATCTAAAATCTACATTTTAGTTTTAAATTGAGAAAAGGTAAATCATACTTAATGATTTGTTTGTTTCACCAGTTTAGATTCTGTAATGCTCTGTGTGAACATTTACTGTATATCAGTAAATTACCTAGAATAAACTTAAGATTCTCTAAAATAATAAACTTAATATGCTTATTCATTTATGTTTTTGCTCTTTTTAAATTCAGTTTCTTCAAAAGGCCCAGCAATAATTAGAGTCTTTGGTTTGAGTCTTTTTTTTCAATAATTAAAATAAATGTTCAGATTTTTCAACTTCTTAAATGTAAATATTTTCTGGTTTCTCTGCTCCATTTAACAAAGAAATAATTAAAACTCAATTATTTTTGGTTTGTGGACAAAACAAGACAGTTGAGAACATCATCATTTCCAGGTTTGAGAAACACAGATTTCAACATTTTCTGACATTGTACGGACCAAACAAGTGCTTGGTTAATCGAGAAAATAATCTTTAGGTGCAGCACTATTGTATCTACAGTGCTTAACAAATTTACTGGACCTATGTGGGGTTTATGCTACAGCTTCCTTAAACTAACAGCATTGATAATAATCAAAAATATTTTTTTATGTTTCTGTGATGTTAATACACCCGCTCTTTAACTGAAATGATATTTTTAATGCTAAAATATAATTATTATTGTTATCTGTGAATTTTTAAATTTACTGTTTAACAAAAAAAACTGAAAAAAATCATAAAGTCCATTCTTGATTTAAAAGTAAATTATAGTTATTTACTTGCATTTCTGAACAGAAACAATTATTTTAGCGGTTGAATGTTATGCTTGATTAATTTCTGACTTCTCAGAGAAGAAGCCCAGTGAGCCGCTACAAGTTTGGGTATAAAAAGATGAACTCGAGTTGATATTTGCTAAAAAGAAATCATTAAAAGTGAATCGTTTTGGTTTGTGGACAAAGAAGACTGATCAACATTTTCTGACATTTTGCGGACCAAACAAGTATTCAGTTAATCGAGAAAATAATCAACAGAGTAGTTGCAGCCCTAATGTTTATATCTGATGGTGAGACCAAAAGTTTTTCTTGCTTCAAATGCACAATAAACCTCTATTCTATTCTATTCTATTCTATTCTATTCTATTCTATTCTATTCTATTCTCTGCTATAAAAGTAGAACACAGTGACTGGCTTAAAAAAAAACTCTTCTTTGTCAATGAATCTAAATGAGGAAAATGAAATAAAATAAATCCATTTTTTTACCTTTCTTGTTTTTACCATAGAAGAGCTGGGAGAGTTTCATCTTCAGTGTGTCTCATTCTGTATCGAGGTGAAAGTAGAACGCAGCTTTGTGCGTTCACCGGTTTATCGCCTCATGTGAGGGATGAGACATTTAGTGAACTCACTCTGTAATAATTTACAGCTGTGTGTGTGTGTGTGTGTGTGTCACCATCAGGCATTTCTGCATGATGATGTTACTATTAGTGTGTCTGTATGTGGGTCAGAGTTCAAACTTACTGTTACATCCCTGAGGTGTGAACAAACGGCATCACCACTAAAATCTGGACTTCATAGATTTATATTTTCTCATGTTATAATTTATAAAATTCAGTAATATGAGAGGTTTTTTGTTTTTTTTTAATTTACTATTTGGAGTTGAGTCTTGACCATGCAGCTTCTGAAATAATTATAACTAAAATGCACTGAAACAAATAGTAGTTTTGTTTTGTTTTGTTTTTTAATTAATAATTTAACCAATGGTTTCCAAATTTGGAATGAACAGAAAAAAATAGTGAAGCTTTTTAAAGTATGTAAATGTCTTCCTTTGTAAATGATATCCAAACATGTTTAGAAATATTTTGGTAGCAAATGGCCAAATGTAATAAAGTATAAAATATTAATGTTAGTACTACAAACACATTTATGGTGTCACCCTGCCTTTTAACTATTTTATTTAGTGATCACTTGTTTCCTTTATTATAAAGTACTGACTGTGTATGTTATATGCAGTTGCATTTCAACTATAATGACATGTTTTCACATTATTATATTGTATGATAATCAGTTAATTCACTGTTCAACTTTAAAGTTTAATTTTATATTGAGATTTAAAAAACACAAGAACATTATTTTAAATCTAAACCAATTTTTAAGCTAACTGAGAAAGTGTCTCAGAAATAAGGTAAACCAAACTTAAAAATATATATATATCATTAAATAAACAATTACAGACCACAAACATTGATTAAAATCTTTACTGCAAAGTTTAATATGAGAAACATTTCAAAAAAGCTTTGTCCTTAATGTTTCAGCTTTGTAAAATTAAAGTCAAATGATAATTTCAAAATTTCTAATCAAATACCATTAAAATGAATTACATTTCCATACTTTTCCCCAAAGTAATGTTTGCTTGTAATACAAACATTCCCTACATCATTTTAAATTGCAAACCAAGACACAACTGTTGTTACATCCACTCAGTGTTTTATATTAAAACAATTTCAATTATTCAAAAAATATAAATATTTTTACATAGTGACATAAAGTAGAGTTATTTTTTAAAACTGATGGCAGTATAAAATTACCGGAGGAAGAAGAATAAGAAGAAGAAGAGCATTAGTGCTGGATTATTAGTAAACTGAGTCGAGTTGATGATACGTTTGTGTAAAGGAGCTTCTGTATATTTGTGTAAAACAATAGCATACACTGGTGATGGGAGGGATTTCTCAGCAGACCCTGAGCTTGTCCGTGTTGAGCAGCATCTTCTCCAGATAACGCTGCACTTTGGTCAGAGTCAGGTGGTGGTGACTCTCCGGGAACAAATTGTCACTGATCTCTCCAGTGGGTCGGTCACTGACGGGACACTCTATTGTGAGGGCGAGGGATCGAACCCTCCCCTCCAGGCTTGAGACGTCCGCCTGGATCTGGCTGAGCAGCTCTGTGAAGGGGCTCTGCAGCGCTTTGTCCAAACGTCCAAGTTCATAAGTGATGCTTGTTAGTCCCTCAATGGAAGGACTGCTGACCTCAATCCGTGGAGCAACCAGCAACTAAGGAAAAAAATAACAAATACGTTGATGTTTAGGTCACATTTAAAAAAACGGTAGTAAATAAATAATGTCTTACTTTTATGTACATATTTACATGATCAAATTATCATTGATTTATCTTTGTCTTAATAATATTTTTGTTGTGCATTCACATTTTTACAGCTGCTGTTTAAATAGAGTATGATGAAATACAAGTTATAATTTATGTTTTAATTTAAATCCTTTATTATGCGGTCCTTGGAAAAACAAATAAAGCAGCTTTGCCTTTTTCTGAAAAAGGCCAGGAAATGATCCTCTTTTCCTGATAGCACACAGACCACATTGCACTGTAACATAAAAAAGATCATATCGGTTGATGGAAATAAATGTCCATACCCTTGTCCGTAGCTTCTCGATGTGAACCAGGGTTATTTGAGCAATCGTTATTATATTGTGTATGGTATTTCTGATGGAGTCGCTCTTTGTGGGAAAGCCTGCGCAACCAGGAGCCGCCACAAGGGAGAAACAGAGAAGGAGCAGAGTGATGTGCATTCTAGGAAAAAACAGGAAAAAAGTTAATCACTTATTATTATTTTTTTTTAATGTAGTAAAATATCAAAGTGCATGATTTCTCCATCTCTACGCTGTAAGAGTATTGTCTCATAGTGTTACCTGTGTTCTTGCATCTTCTGTTAAGGCTGAATGATGGAGATGACACACGCTTCTTTGCAGTTGCCTTTATTTAAATAGCTGTGAACTCAAGTCATCCCTGCGTCCATTCCCCTCCTCTCTCCTCGTCCCCTGCTCCAACCTGAGCCGGACCTTCATACGTCATCACTGATTATGCAAATTCACACCAAATGATACAAATGTGACTCATCGCGTCGTTGAGACTCAGTTTGTTTGAACTTGCTGTTACTTTTGTTTCCCCCCTGAGATTACTTCACTTGAGTCAGGACGGTTTGCTTTTATGTTTCCATTCAGTCTTCATCTGCAAGTGCTGGAAAGTGTAGACGATATTGTAGTTGGAGCTGGCAACATGCAGCGCTATAAACCCACTAATACCTGAAACCCAGAAACAGATGAGAAGGTATTGATAGTTATTTTAAAATACCATTATGTTAATGTTATTTATACATACTGTAGGTGAAATGCTTTACAGTTTCTTTGTTTCTTTTTTGTTTTTTTGTTTTTTTTTCATCTTTTTTGAAAGCATTTGAGATATACATGGAATGAAGAACCATGAAGTTCAGTCTTTGCAGGAATGTGGATCTTATGACGTTTGGTGTTAGAAATGTTGAATGGAAACATAATGACGACGTATGCGTGGTTCATAAAAAGTGGTGGCTCCTGGAGGTGTTTTTATTTTTTCTAAAGCCATGATGCTCAAACAGCTAAACTCTTGAAGGTGTGTGTGTGTGTGCATGTGTGTGTGTGCGTGAGAGAGAGAGAGAGAGAGAAAAGTGTATGTATGGAAAAGTGTACGGGACATCCTCCATTATGCTACACACTGCAGGAATGTTCCTCTTTGTCTAAAATCAGTGTCTCCTGTGTTGTGCTTTTCTTCTCAACAAAACAGTGGTTAACACCCTGGAAACCAAGTTAAATTCATCATGTTTATTTCACAGTACATTAATGTGGAATTTATTCCATTTAGTTAAAGCTCAGCTGACATGTTCCTGAAGGCCCAGAGTCAGATTCAAAATTCCATTATTATCATGTACATTTATACAATAAATAAAGTAAAAAAAAATTTTAGACTTTAAGATACTTTAAGATACAAACATCACAAATGAGATAACTGATTTTATGCTTTTTAAAGAAAATAACTTAAAAAAAAAAGAAATTGGTTGTGATTCTATTAATCGGGACAAATAAATTAGGTAAAAGTGAATATTCTCCACTTCATTTTAGTTTCATTTAGTTTATTTGAACATTATAAAATATATTGGCGACAAACAGCAAATAACAAAAATAGAAATGACACCTACATTTCTTAAAAATGTGTGTTTCACAAAAAAAGTTTCTTACTTTTAAGTAAAATGGTGGACAGCTGTGTCTGCAGCGGGGTTAAAGTGTCTAACAGGTTCTTACACTAATATCCCCCAGTACTTTGAATGTAATGTAATGTTTGTGTAGTGGAGTTACCAAGTAGAGTAGTTTTTGTGCTAAGTTTGGTTAAAGTAGGTTCACTCTCTTAACATTTAAATATTCAGTGGAATGTTGAAAATAAACATAGTCAAATAACCCTGTGTCAAATGGTTGGTTGTAACTTAAAGGCCCCAGTCTGTTTACTTAACTAAATAAGCACATATTAAAATTTCCCACTGGTGGTCCCGTGTCTCCTCTAAGCTCAGATTCTCCACCAGAGGCCTGGGAGTCTGAGGGTTCTGCACACAATCGTATCCGTTCTAGGACTGCGCTCTTCCACATGTGAGAGAGCTCACATGTGGTTCATGGAATCTGCCGGAGCCGCTCTCTTAGTTCATGGGTTACACCTTTAGTCCCCACATCTTCTCTAGCTCCTCTTTCAGCCCTTTGCATCTCTCTCTCTTTAATTATGTTTTTATAAAGAACAAAATGAAAATTATAAGACATTCCAGGTCTGTCGTATTGGACAGTCAGCAGACTAGATTCTAAGGCCTTTAAGGTAAAACTGTTGTACTCAGGAAGACAAGTGAAGATCTCTGTTAGGTTATTTAACCATTTAGTCCTGTGGTTCTCAAACTTTTTTACATCAAGTACCGAGAAAATATTGAGCATTTGAAGTAACACCATGATCACCAACGTTAAAATACAGTGGAGCAAAGTCAGCTATGGACTTTTCACAGGAGACAGATTTATTCCCAATAAGATCATTTGATCTCTCATCATCCTCCTTTTCCTCACATATACTTCAGATGCATATACCAAACCCTGGTATATCCAGTAGAACAGTATTTCTGATTTTCTTGAAGTGCCACCAAGAAACCTATTTAGTGTTTTGTAAAGGACTCATGCATTTTTTTTTCAGATGTTTAAGACCCAGACAAGGACACAGCTACCAGTGTTATTATTAGATCTTTGGAACATCCGTAAGCATGTGGATTCCCCCTGTTGTGGAGGTGACCTAACCTGTCCTGAAGCTGCAACAACTCTTGAAGGACTGGTCTTCCTTCACATGGAGGAATTCCCTGCTATGATAATTTGTGGTTATTATGTGAATCTGTTAGCACATATTTTTGTCTGATTGCTGACGTATTGTGACGTATTGTGCTTTGCATGTAGGCGGAGGTGGAGACTTGTGTGTCTTGGTGGTGGTTAGGAATTATATTGTGGGAGGAGGAAGAACTAACTCATGTTTACTGGCTTGAAAATTCAAAGTGCACGGAAACTATGTGACGTGGCAAATATTTTCGGGGGGGGTTTTGTTTCACTTTTGAGGAAAGTTTGTATTTTAATCCTTATTTATCTGAATGAACACATACATTCTATTTATGAACAAATTATGCCAAATACATATTATTCCTTTCAAGACAAGGTACTGGATGAATAATGATTATCAATCATTGAGTCGTGAATAGCACCAGTTAACTGGATTTTTTTTTCATAAACCTGCCTTTAGTATTCCTTATTGTGCGACAATCTCCCATTTAAGCCAAAGTAGATCCTGTTCTGTGTTCGGTGACCCTGTTTTATAAAATTCCCAGAAATGTAATTATAGAATTATATTATGTGTCTTGCCAAAAACAAGCTGTGGAGCTGTTGTGTTGAACCAGACGGGCGAATACACACAAACACTCTATTCTATTCATATTCTATTTTCAGAGGATGAAAATGACGAGATGGAAATTCTTTCCCCCTGAAATAGATGATACAGGGAGTAAAAAAAAAAGAAAAATCTGGAAAATAAGGAGGAGCGATTTATTGGAATATTTCTTTGTTCAATTCCAGTAATAGCTGACGTGACCAACACCGCCCCCCCCCCAACCCCCCTTCCCCTTTATTCATTACCAAACTGAACCCCTTTTGCAGTAAAAACATTTTTCAGTCTACTGTTCAGGGAACAAGGAGTCCAGGCAAAACCTTTGTCTCCACAGGAAATGGCTGTGGTTTAAGGCACATGACTAAGAGAATGACTGTACAGTAGCCTTTAGCCTTCCAAAGGATCAAATTAGATTTAGTTAAAGGTTAGTTATAAACCACCAAAGTAAAAAAAAAAGAAAGAAAGAAAGACTTATCAATCAGTGACTGGTTCTGTTGGTTGATTTATTTAGTTACCATACCTTAAGTCCTCATTAAATTATCTCCAAAATGAGACGTGAATGCTTTGAAACTACTGTGTCATTAAATTTAAAAACATGTTTTTCCACTCTGAATAAAAGCTATTAATTTTTGTATTTTTGAAAATGTTTATATCACTCTGCAATGTATACTACACTGCCTGGCCAAAAGAAAAAAAAAAAATTCGCCAACTGGATTTAACTAAGCAAATATGAGCCAAATAAGAGCCTCCTATTGGAAAATTACTGCATGGGCGATTATCTTTCAGCTGACTGCAAGTTATTTAACACCAACAGAAGCAATGAGTAGCTTCTCATTTCTTAAACAAGCATGTAGAAAGACACAACCTGTGGTCAATGAAAAGATGTTGATCTGTTTGAGAAGGGTCAAATCACTGACATGCATCAAGCAGAGAAAACATCTAAGGAGATCTAGAAACTACTAAAACTGGGTTAAGAACTGTCCAACACATTAACTGGAAGGATAGCGGGGAACCATCATCTTTGAGGAAGAAATGTGGTTGGAAAAAAATCCTGAGTGATCGTGATCGGCGATCATTTAAACGTTTGATGAAATCAAATCATACAAAAACAACAGTAGAAATCAGGGCTATGTTTAATAGTGAAAGTAAGAGCATTTCCACATGCACAATGTGAAGGGAACTTAAGGGATTGGGACTGAACAGCTGTGTAGCCTTAATAAAACCACTAATCAGTGAGGCCAATAGGATCAGTTTGCTAGGGAGCATAACGATTGGACTCTGGAGCAATGGAAGGAGGTCATGTGGTCTGATGAGTCCAGATTTGACCCAGTTCCAGAGTGATGGGAGCATCAGGGTAGGAAGAGAGGCAGATGAAGTGATGGTCCCATCATGCCTAGTGCCTACTGTACAAGCCTGTGGGGGCAGTGCAATCATCTGGGGTTGCTGCAGTTGGCCAGGTCTAGGTTCAGCAACATCATGTGCCCAAAGAATGAGGTCAGCTGACTACCTGAATATACTGAAGGACCATGATATACACAATGCCAGGATTCATCGGGCTCAAACTGTGAAAGAGTGGTTCAGGGAGCATGAGACATCATTTTAACACCTGAATTGGCCAACACAGAGAACAAGGAGTTTGCATGTTCTCCCCGTGGTGCGTGGGTTCTCACCGGGTACTCCGGCTTCCTCCCACAGTCCAAAAACATGCAGATTTGGGGACTAGGTTAATTGGACACTCTAAATTGCCCGTAGGTATGAATGTGAGAGTGAATGGTTGTCTGGCCCTGTGGCCCTGTGATGGACTGGCGACCTGTCCAGGGTGTACCCTGCCTCTCGCCCCATGTTAGCTGGAGATAGGCACCAGCGCCCCCCGCGACCCCTAGTGGATAAAGCGGTAGAAAATGAGTGAGTGAGTGAGTGATAGAGTCCAGACCTTAACCGCATTGAGAATCTTTGGGATGTGCTGGAGAAGAGTTTGCTCGGTGGTCCGACTCTGCCATCATCAGTACAAGATCTTGGTGAAAAATTAATGCAACACTGGATGGAAACAAATCTTGTAGAAGCATATCGAAACATTGCCACAGTGAATGTGTGCGTATTCAAAGCTAAAGGCGGTCCAACACTTTATTTTTGGCCAGTGTAAATTTATATAGTTTTTCTAAACTCCACACACAGATTCACACTCACCGTAATCCAAGTGCCATTCCAAGCCTGGATAAATAGGTGGTTTGTGTCAGGAAGTTAATTTAATGAAATACAAAGTTATTTATCATTAGCTTAGTCCATGATAAATAATAAAATCTGCCTGCTAAAAGAAATTTGAATCACATTTAGCCTATTGTGAATTTAATATGTAGCCCCAAGCAATATTGAATTAATGTGCATATCCCTTGTTTTATTTGTCTATTAGGCTATTTATATATTATTAACATTCCTGCACTGGCTTAAATGAATACAAAAGTACTATTTTGAACATACAGTATTCCACATAATAATAATATCAGACAAATGCAACAGCGCAGTTGAAACACAAACTGCTTTATGTTCTAAAAAGCAATGACGATTCTTTTCTGCATCATCTGTGGCTTGAATAAAAACACTACAGCATGGTGAGTTCCACCAGCAGCATGGATGACTGGAATAACATTTTTTCATCTCATTTTTGTAAGCAGGATTTTGGCAATGAAATCTAATCACGTCATCGTGTTGAAACGGTAACATGTGGTGTTTTTGCCAAACTCATAACAGAGACCAGAACTTCCAAGATTGAAATCCAAGAAAAACAAACCCATCCTGGGAGAGATATTGTGTTACATTAAACGAGGCGTTTTATATATATATATATATATATATATACTTTTTTACTGTAACTTTGGTGTGAATATCTCATGGGAGGAGACTGACGGTTTGAATTTGAAAAATTGGCTAAAAAAATCAGATAAAAACAATCTATTTGCATCTTTAAAACTTTAGAGGAATACTTTCTAAACTTGATTCAGTACTTCACTAAGTGTCCTTTGGTTGCAGTTCTTAAATCATCCTCTGGAGGGCTACAGCCACCCAGATATGCAATACCAGTTTGAGTATGTTTCTCTTTTTATTTACCTCCTCTTACCATAGGATCATGTAGTGCATATCAGATTATACTATTTTTATACTCTCTTTAGATTTGTAACAAACCCTATCCCCTCCCCCCTTTTCAAATTGTTGTATTATAACTGGCAGGTTCTGTTCATCCAAACTGACTTTGTTTTAGTTTCCTCTTCATGTGCAGTATTATTTTTTTTAGACACATCACATCTGTTGGCTAAAGTGTAATCCAAACATAAAAGTATTAATTATTTGTTTGATTGCAGTATGTTTGAGTTAAATGATAGTAGAATGAAGGAAAAATGCTCCAAATCTTACGTTGTACTGATATCGTGAATGCATTTTCCCTACAGAGATACAAAACAATAAGATAAAATTAAATAAATACTGCTAATCCATTGCTGTATGTTTGCTTTATAATTAGTGACAAAGGAGCAAAAGTGCATCCACCAACCCATGTCCCTCACTGATGACACCAACGAGGCAGTGGCCTATTTCCCAGGGCGATGATGTGACACAAAATGTGGGCCACAGTTGAGATTTGACTGAGAAGCTTTCGCTCCAATCTAAAGGTCGGTCAGTCAGTGGATGCAGAGTCTTGACTGAAACATGTAACGCGTGTATATTAGGTCTGTGATTGTTTGGTTCAGTTTGGGATCATGTTATTTACATTGTATCATTTAACGTATAAAACAAAATATTTAAGAAGAATTCTTTGGAATACAAATCACTGACCGATTATCACTGCAGTATTTTGTTAGTGTTATTTTTAATGTTTAGTTTAGTAGAGGTCATCGCCATTTGATGAAATATGAAACATTTATTGTTTAAGTAAATACATTTTACAATTACAAAATGTACATTTATTGAGCAGCATTCATGATCTGTCTCTACAGTCAGCATTTTATGTCTGTGCTGCAGTGCACTTATATATTTTAAATTTTATATAATTTAAAAAGTATTTATAAATATATGGAACATGTCATACAAAAATAATTGACAAAAAACTTTGTCAAATAAAATTTTGGATAAAAAAATATGTTTTTATAGACATTTATCAAGCTTCTCGAAATGATTGGATGATGTTACACATTTTGTTACATTCAATTAGCATTTATTAATTGGTAGATGCTGATAATTTTTTTTTAAAAAAGAATACAAATATCTGCCTGACCAAATAACTGATCTACCTCTACCATTAAGTATATGCATGGCTTGAAAAAATTATACATACTTTATACTGTAAACACACAAAGAGCTACAACAGCAGCACTCAATCCCAGATTAAGAGTTATATTTTAATATAATGGACAGAAAAAAACACAGCACACTCTTTAATGCTATTGTTTATTTATTTATTTTAAGATTACAATAACTAGTATGTAAATGACATAAATAAATTAAGGTGAGTGAATTGAAGTGTGGATGACCATACCCACTACATGTGCTGCACAAACAGGAAACGCACTTACTTGGATACACTCGCATGGTCATGTGGTCTGTGTAAGTGAAGTGGCCTCGCGCAAGAAGCTAAAACCGCCTCAGGTTTCGATGCACAAAAGCTAATCACTTTTATGTAACTCACAGTACGTAAATGGCGCGACACAATCTATTTAAGTCGCATTTATAAAGCATCTGAAATACTAGGAGTGTATAGCTTGAATGGATTTTTAAAAAAGGAACTAAAAATGTACACAAGTGCATGCTGTCTTGCCGAAGCACAATTCAGTTTAACATTTACCTTTAATGGAGAAAATGTGCCAACAATAGAAATAAAATCTATTATTGTATGACATAATGTATAAAATCAAAGTCTCCTCTTTTGGGTTGATAAATAAATTTTTACTTAATTCCACATACAGATTGTCTCAAAGCTCCTTGAGCGAAGACATTAAGAATAGAAATATCACTGTATTCTACAATCTAATGACACTCAGAGTGAGGAATATGCTGTGTTGGACCTGATTCCCATCACTTTGGGTCACTTTGTAACAATAATAAAATAATTGCATTTTTCTCAGGTTGCCTGCTCTGCCACATCCTGTACGATGCATCTCAGATACTTCCTATTTAAAAAAAGGCTTTATTCTAATGTAGATTGTGTTAGTTACTCACACTGCTCCAATCAGGACGAAACAAAGGAACAGCGTGTCTTTCAGATGCCAGAATCCGGTGCAGATACTTTTTGGGGTAAGGGCTTCCTGGCTACTGCCTTAGGAACAGCAAGCCCAGACCGCAAAAAGACCCACAGAGGACAAAATATTTTACCATTTCATGTGTTTTAAAGGCCTCAGCAACCTGCAGAAGGATTAAAAGAAGAGACAGTGAATCAGATGCATTCCACCATTTAAGTAGGTGGAAACAACAGCTTACATGTAAAGAACATGGAAACAAAAAAAGGACAACTTTCAAAACCAGTTTTTAATTTCTTATTTGTCATGGAAATGGCCTCCCGGCCAAACACAAGACAGGCAATAACATTGACTCATGTGGCTGTAAATTTGTTATATATGGAGTACATGTGTGATAAAAACAAGATTGTGAATCTGTGAATCTGGACAAAAATGTGTTCACCGTAATACCAAACCAAAACGTCAACCTTGTCCAATGGGCCTCATTCACAAAACATTTCTTCTATACAAATGTGCAGGCACTTTAATATTGAGATAGAGAGAGAGAGAGAGAGAGAGAGAGAAATATGTGGCAAAACATGTAGATGGCTTCCTTCAGTGCTGATACATCAGAAAACAGTTAAGGTTAATGTAACTTCAACACACAGAATTGAGGCATGTTCAGAAATACAGATGTTAACGAGATTGTCTAAGGAAGTGCGGCATCACTTTCATCGCTGCGACACATTTCAACATCACAAAGTCTGTCATCTAAACTTTAGGTTTTTGACCGTCAATCTTGAATGATTCTATCATAATTCAGTGGAAGTTCTTGTAGGTGATCATGGACTTCATCAGGAACAGGACCTCACCAAAACATACTCAACCATTAAAACCGTGCTAAAAATGTTCATTACCAGCAACACCGCAGTTTAGATGTAATTTAAAATGAGATAGTTAATGTCTTTGTAGACAGGAAGTGAGGTGATGAATCCATCATGTAGATTTGACTGTGTCAGGTTTTGAAATTGATAGTGTAATCACTGTGATGAAAGTGTGATCCTCTAGAAGTTTCCTCTATGTTTTCTCTTCTGCATTCCAAACTATTTTTAAAAAAAGTGCAGAGATAAATGTAGGTCATATAGCAGAGAAAGATAAAACAATAAAAGGAAATTGCAAGATGAAAGAATACACATGAAACAAAAACAAATTCAAAAACAAATAGGATACATTACACTGTAGGGAAGTATTGCTCATTCTTAAAATGTGCATCTAACTAAGATGTTCCTCTGCACAGGCCTTACAAACATCTGTACTTTTATATTCAATTTAATGATGCACCAGTTTTGTAAAGGTGATCGAGCTTTCCAAAAAACTTTTTTCCTCCAAACCTGCATTAAATATTATTTTATTATTATTTTATTTAATTTTGCTTTTTCCAAGATTTGTCACACAGATATTAAAATAATGTAGCTTTTGGATTGAACTGTACTTCACCTCTGTGAAAATACAGAAAACCTTTTCTCTGTAAAACACAGAGGCTTTGCCATCATAAAAGGCTTCTCCCTGATGATGACTGATGTGCTTCCATTATATTGAAACCAATTTCCCCATGGAGCCAAATAAAGGTCCTTAAATATTCTGATGTTATAAAAGAGGATATAACAGGGATTTGTTCACAGTTTCTTACTTTACTTAAAAAAAAGTGAGAACTATGTGACGCTGCATGCTTAGCGGGTGAAAATGACAAAAATATGATGTTCGACACAGTTATGGTCTTGTCACACATTTTTAAAAGCCAGAGTTGCTGTAGCTCTTCGATTTTATTTTTTCTCCCCAATTTTCAATTGTCAGGCCACATGAAACCACGCGTAGGAGTTTGCATCTTCACCTTGCTGCCTCTCCACTGCTATGGTCCAGTTTTTAAGGGGATCATAATCCCCTCTTCATCATTAGCCTAGAGCAACACTAGTATCAAGTATCAACCGACTCAGGTTTCCTTTAGAGTCAGAGCAAACCATTGGACAAACATGTTTTTTTTCTCCAAGTTTGGACCAAATGACAAACAAAATGACCGAATGACTTGTTCTCAGCAATAAGGAATGTGACCTCTGGGTAATGAAAGGTTCCCAATTTAACCCAAAGTCTCCACCCTGATGGGCAGCTCATCTGTCTGCGGCCTCTCCTACATGTGTTGACACGTGTTGCCAACAGTGCAGCACATGTAAGAAGAGTGGTGATAAACGATGTTATCCACTGTCAGTGCCCTGCATCAGGTATCACTCAGGACTTGTAGATAACAGTATGATATGCCAACAAAACATTAACAGAGTACAGTGAAGACATGATCGTTTAGATTCCATCAGGTCCAGTAGACATGACTTCAGTGACCTTGTAACATTTGATAAATTAACACAAACAACAACAAAAACAATAACACATGACAAAATACTATATAAATGCACACAATTACAATAAATAGAAATTATACTATTTTATATTATTTTATTGTTAAGTAAAATTTGGTAAGGTTCGTTCCATTTGCACATTGTTTTACATTAAAGCTGTATATTTTTATATAAAGCAAATTGTTACATTTTTGTTCCAAAAAACAAGATTTTGCAAGCATGCTTTTTTAAAAAAAAAACAATTTTGTAGATAATAATATCCAGATAAACATTCAGGACATTTTGGAGGTGGTTCATATCCCAGTGTTTATGTTTGGCTTAATTTCAAGTTCAACTTTGAAATTGCTCTATTTTCATCTACAAATCTGTCCCCAGAACCCATATTCCTTTTTAATAATCCTTGTTTGCACAGGTCTTCGCATGAAATGCAGAAACTAAACCCGTGTTTCTTGGCATCAAATAGTACTTTTGAACTGATGTTTACCTTTTCCACTGTGGAACAGGAAAAAGTAAACATCATGGAATAGGCAACATTGTAGTTAGCACTCCACTAACTAACCAAGAATTTTGTAGGGTGATGACTTGTATGTCATTTTGGGAAGTTCTGATGTTGACATGGTGACAGATTCACTTTTAGATTCCATTTATCATTTCCGCTAAATATAAGCCAGTTTCGTTACTTTTGGTCAGTTGAGACTAATGGGAAACTTTGTACGATCGAAAACATTTACATTGCCTTTAAGTAGTTGTTTAGTAGTTCACTCTGTGGGATTCAACATGGCCTAAAGTGAGGAAGTTGTTTAAATGTAAGCATGGTGAGGGTCTCCCCCGGTGCTAAATTCTATATTTCATTACTAAAATCTTTTGGTAAATTCTGCAGAGACTGACACTGACTGACAAACATCTCTGACTCCTTGGCTTCCTGGAAATAGTCCAGGATGATTTATCACAAGGATTTTAGTTTAAAATTCATTAATTCAGGTTTGATTTCCTGTGTGAATGTGTTCTTATCTGACAAGCTGATAAAATGCTTTCAAGGTTTTGTTTTTATTTTTAGGCTTTGTATTTGTCTTCTGGCCATGTTTGTTGCAAAAAAAAAAACCAGCCTCTTTCTACAAAATTATAGAAACATTATAATCTGTTTTGTTTGACAACCAGGGCTTATAATGGCATTAAGAAGAGACGTGAGACAAAGTAGCTGTAATATCTGTTCTAAATTTCAAATGTGGACATTGTTTCTCAGGATCAGAATTGGGTTTTTAAATCAGTTCACTACAGTGTAATCAAACCAATGCAATGCTCCTAAGAGTGTGAGATATTTTTTACCCTGTAATTCAGAGTTTGTACCAAACATTTCATATCGATTTTACGTTTTCCACTTGTGTATATGGTCAATAAACAATCACTACAGTGTAAAATGTCTCCAGCATCCAGTACTGTGCACAGTATTAGCTTTGTTGTTTTAATGTTTGTCAAATTCTATTCATTCATTGGCATATGAACTGGAATGAAATGAAATGTCAACATGAAATACCAGGACAAACACAGGTTTTACCAGTATCATTAATTAAGGTTCCATTCCAGGTTTATTTTTCCAGTGTAAGGTGACGTCACACTAAATCTTTAAAGCTGCATAGATATTTCCCATATTTTCTGCATGTGTTCCAATAAGGCAATTGAGAAATAATTAAACTGTAGGGTCATTATTATAAGAGTGGCTTCCTGTTTGTAATGCAGTATGTTAAAGGTCATTAGTCAGATGATTATGTGTCATCTTGAAGACTGATCTTTGCAGAATTGAGGTAGAGTAGTGCTGTGTATATACCACCTAACTCATCACAGTCACCAGGACCTTCTTGACTGTTCTGCAAAACCTTTGCAAAATCTCCCCAACACAAAAGATTATATTGATTGAGTTCAAATCAAGGAGGTAAAACCAAAAGTAATATTCTTAAAAATGTCTGAACTTGTTTCTGAAATTTCACAATTGAACACTTTTTAAAAAATTTAATAGAAAATAAGTATCATTTTACATGTTTATTGACAGAAACAGGTTAAACTTTGAGCCCTAATGCAAAGTGAGTAAATATTCTTGAGAATAAATCACTAACGGTTTTAATTGCAAAAATAATGATGTGTAATTTGAAAGTATATTTAAAAATAAACAATTTACCTAATTTTAGCTCAAAAAAAAAACCTCAGCATAGACTTAAGCTCAAGATAACCTGTGAGTGTAATCCACTCCATGTGCAGGCCTCCACTATGAAATTTCATGCTCCAGTAAAGAACAAGTTCATCTTTTTTTTTTTTTAAAGGGGGAGCTTTTGTGGTGCACAGAGCTTCACCACATCTGGAGCCTGGGTCTTATGTTAAGCCCAGTAGGACCATCTGCACACGTAGGCATCTGCCACACTTACCTCACTACATGCGTCACACGTAGTGGAAAAAAAGTGTCATATTCTCTCCGGCTCTTAATCTAAATGTGTTGTTCTTCATGGCCCAATTTTGCATTCTTATTTATTCACTGTACACTGATGGTGTTTTTACTATGATCTGATCTCCTGCAGGCCTTTGATTACTTGAAGCTGTTCTAAATGGTTGCTGAGATGCAGACTCCACCTTTACAGCAAAGAATGATCAGCCTATAGAGTTCAGAAGACCATTTCACAGCAGCACCTACTCTAAATCTATACGTGTTAATGTATGTGTGTGAGAGAGCGAAAGGGGGAGCTCTCCATGGTCCTGAAACACACAGTGAGCTGCCCATGGTGCTGAAAGCAGCTCTCGCTGCATGGTGGTGAACGCCCTGCAACTGGAGCCCAGTGTGGAAAAAGAAGGGAAAGTGGAGTTGGTTGAAGAAAGAAAAAACAAACAAATAAACAAACGGGTTAAAAGATATTTAAAAAAAAAAAAAAAAGACAGACGAGAAACGGTGAAATTTAACAACGGTTTTGGCGGCACGCTGACGGGATGTGTGCAGGCTGTACAAAATGAATCGCTCGTGTATGAATTGGCACTTGTTGCCATAACGCATTGAAAGTCTGCCGAGTGGGCAATATGTGTGCGCGTGCGTGTGCGCGCGGCGACTCTCTTGTCTATGGAAAGGTCTGATCTCCGCTATGCCATGCTGAAAGAAGTAACGATACTTCTTCAGGGGTCCTCGCGCACGACTCTCTTCCCTCCAACACACACAGAGACTAAAAGTAGCCCTTATAGATCCATCTTAATGATCCAGGATAATTGCATTTTATCACCCTGTTCCAAATTCACATTAAATAATAAATATCACCCTGATGCTTTTATCTTGTTTGTAACATAAGACATGAAAATTCCTCTCAGCGCGCGCGCGCCCACACTAACACACATCTGTCAGCGGTGAATATCGATGGATGGATGCAGTCAGAATTTGTATTCCAATCGGCACAACAAGGCTGTGATACACGGTGCATGCACGTCCACTCGCTGCTCTTAATGTAGAGAACTCTATTTAATTTAGTGGAAGACAACAAGAAATTACACTTTTTGTTTAATTGCAATAGCCCTTTTCTTTCTTTCTCACACATCAACACGTTTCTCCGGAGAAAACACACTGTCCACTCACGCTTCACAGTCAAACTCGGGGGGGGGGGGATGAATTTCTCAATGGCTCTTTCTCTAAATAAATATCGATGTGGCAACACTGATTTTATCACAAAAAACACAGAATATCGGCTTCTTCTTGTTTTTGTTTTTAACTCTACAACAATAAAGATGAGGGGGAAAAAAGAAAAATAATAATAATAAAACATAAAGATGGGCTCACCCAGTCATCACGGATCCGAGGAAGCGTGCATCATTTTTCCTCTTCACCCCTTTTTTCCCTCCAATAATCCCTGGGAATTTGAACGGCACCCATTGATATGCAGCAGTAGGGACCCCCCCCCCCAAACACCCCCGGCCCCCACCGCCACCCCCCCCCCCACACACACACACACACACCTCCACCCTCTCCCTCCATCCTCTCTCTTCTTCCTAGACGTCAGTCGCTTTGCCTCCCCCTTTCATTTCGCTACGTATTTATTTTATTTTTCTCGAGTCTTTTTTTTCCCTCCCTTAATCCTAATCCATTTTCGTCCTCCTCCTCTTCCTCTTCCTCTTCCTCATCCTCCCCTCCTTCTCCTCTTCCTCCTCCTCCTCTCTGGAAAATGCTGCAAAACCTCTAATGGAAGCCACTCAATTCCTCCAGTCTGCTTCTTGCTGGTGACCTGCATTGACGTCATTGCGTCATTAGGTTTCCCCTGGAAACACGAGGGGGCCAAAAATAGAAACACATTAATTCAAACCCCAGGCTGGGGAGAGGTAGGGGGAGGGGGGCTGGGGTAAGGGGCAGTTTGGGGCAGTTTTTAGTGAATACCCCCCCCCTCAAACCCCCCCCCCCCGCCACACACACACACACACACACCATCACCACCACCCATTTAATTCATAATATTCTGCACCATCAACCCCCCCCCTCCCTGTTCCTCCTCTTCCCTCAGATTCACACCTTCACTCTCAACATTCTCAGACTCAAGAGGTTTATTTTTATGTGAATATTTTAATAAGGCTTTGGTACAGTAATTGAACAATTTTTACTCCTACATACAGTACTGTGCATAAGTCTTAGGCCACCACCAGCTTTGTTGTTTTTATGTCAGTTTTGTGATCATTGGTGTTTAGATTGAAAAGATGTGACTAATAATCAGTCTTATATGATCAATCGCTCACTGAGTTTAACTTGTGCAACATGTGTATGTGATGCTCAAACATGTCTTGAGTAAACCAGGTATAATAGACCTTTTTTCACAGCAGCTATTTGTTGGCATGAAATAGTAGGAAAAACACAGGTTTTAACAATAACATTAGGGTTCCATTCCAGGTTTTAAAGAGCCATGGTTGTGTTATTAGTCAAGTGTAAATGTAGGTCACACTCAATATTTGATATTATAGAAGCATTTTTGTTGTTTTGTTTTTTCTGAAAAAAAAGACGTTATTTTCAAACTGCCATTTTAAGGGATGACAGAAAGTGAGGACCAGCTCACTTTGTTAAAATGTCCTCACTAGCTTTTTAAGTTTTTGGGGCCTCACAAAGATACCCATAAAGGAACACACACACACTTACACACATTGGTTTACACAACTATTCTTCTTAACCTTAACCCACATTGGACAGCCAAAAAAAAGTGTTAATCCTAACCTTAGCCATAACCAGTTAATACCTTACTCTAAACTTGATAAATGTCTGCCTATTTAGGACCAGGTGTTGATCTTCACAAGGACTAGTGGTCCTGACAAGGTCATTTATATGCCAGAAAAATGTACACAGACACACACAAACACACTTAAAACCAAATCTTTTTTTTACACTTGTTTATGTATTAATCTACATGAAAAATATCAAAGTTACATTAAAATCTCTGAACGTATCACAGTTATCATGGTTTTCTTATTTGTTTGTTCACTGTACTATGTTTGTCATTTTATTTTAAAAAAGTGGATTTTTTCCCCAGAAACAAGAATAGGAGTGGAAAAAATAAAAATACCATAATGACAACTAATTCCATTATAACCAACATCACATTCCAAACAACACTTGAGTTCTGCCCACAGATGGGTTGAAGTTGATTTTATGGTTGCCAAATGAATAAGCAGAATTTTAATCTTAAAAAGCATCAAATAACATGTCCAAAATTGAGTTCTTTTTCTACTACCTTTCTATTGTCTTTTACAAATACCTTTTGGTGTTTCAAAAATGCCATTAAAATAGTCAGACATTTGTCAACAAATTGTGTTATGTTGTATCGCTGTGTCATGATTTATATTACAACATGGCTCCTGATACTATATTCCTCAACAGTTTCTACTACAGGAGCTTCTTGTACTTTCAATACAGCTGGAATATTTTGTAATTCCTGGCTGAAAGTGGCTCCAGGTTAAAACCCAGCTTCTTTAAGCCCCATTAACCCCCCAGTTTCTCACTTCTGTGTACTGTTCAATACCAGGCCTGTGAGATTTATGTGTAGTGATTTGGTCATTCAACTGAAATAATAGCAACTGTAAAACTAGAATTTAACACACGGTCCTGCACCAAAACACGCCCCCAGGATGAGCAAATAAAGCACAAAATGCCTAATGGCCCCTTTTAATGTGATTTTGATACTCTGCTTCAGTAACACATACTGAAAACCAAATTATCAATAAAGTTTGCACAAACAAACTGACATAGAGAAAGCCTATAGCACTAAACATTACCCTTTATTGAAAAAAACAGCACTGACGTCATTAACAGAGTATAGCGTGATGAGAAGATTTTAATGCTGTGTAACGTTTGGGGATTTTTGTTGTTGATGAAGTTATTATTCTGCCTGTATTTGGTCTTTGTGAACAGTAAGTGTGGCCCTCATCTGAAAACAGGGGGCAAACTGCTGAATGAACAGGTTTTTTCAGCGGGAGAATTCACTTCTAAAACCTTTTATGGGCTCTTTGTTGTGTTTTCAGTCAGAGTCAAGCCTGTTTTCATCTGTCTAGTTTTACTTGAGCAATATTCTAAAGATCTAAGCACTAAGAAACAGAGGGAGCTGGTAGGCATAATCAACAATGACAAAAGTCATTAGTAAATAAAGAAAAATATATGTACTATATGTGTAACATGCTCAAGCAAAACATATCAAACATTGTCACCCCCATCGGATGAGACTAGACTTTCAATAAGAACTAAACTAAACTCAAACTGATTTTTTTATTTATCAATTTCTTAAATAAAATCTTTCCCAAATTTGTAATATTGCAAGTAAAACAGAAATAAGAGGGGGGGGAGGGCAACATTTACAAACAACAATCTTAACTATAATACTAGTAAGTTCTACATTCAATGGTAATATAAACTGGACAAGATTCACAGAGCAAGAGAGAATAATTGTGTTATGACCAGTGCAAACACTCCAGTTGACCATTTAGAAATGAAGGTTTAATTGATATTAGTTCTGTCCATGATGTTTTTGCTATATATGGGTTAAAAAATAGTCAATTCATTCACTGTTCTTTCATTCATACCTTCATTCATGTAGATCTGTTGTTAATCTCTTCACATATCCGGGGCTGCAACCTTCCCCAGTGACGCAAAGTCCTCCTCCCATTTAATCGCTTTATCTTCATCTCTTTTGCTCTGACATTGAGATCAAGTGACATGCTGGGCCACTGCCCTCACTGCCGACTGGCTGTACACTCAGAGGTGTCTGCTGGATTAAAACTTACTCTGCTAAAAAACCTAAAAAGAAATGTTTTGATGTTTTCAATGCAGAACTAACAGTAGTATTATTTGTAGTTTTTTAGTCACTGCTAGGTTTAGTGATCATTTCAGTTATTATTATTTCTATATATATTTTATGTAATGCTAAAAAAATGAGAAACCCCCTTCAAATCTCTTTAAACCCCTAAGAAAATGTCACTTACCTGGAATATGTTTTACAAACATAACAACATCATATTTGTAAGTCAACCATTCAACCATTCAATGTGGTCAACTCTGTAAATACATTGATTTTATCCAACAAAACAATACCTTTTAACTGTCTTTGATGCCATTCCATCAGGTGTTAAAGATAATGGTAATGCCTCATCTTTTTGGTGTAACTGACACATGTATTGGAAAGTTCTGTTTGTCAGGTCAAAGTAAAAATATAAGTAAGACAGTCTGTCCTCTTTTTAGACAAGACGTCACATCTAGACCTGTGGACAGAGGGAAC
This sequence comes from Brachirus orientalis, assembly GCA_016785285.1. NCBI lineage: Eukaryota > Metazoa > Chordata > Actinopteri > Pleuronectiformes > Soleidae > Brachirus > Brachirus orientalis. Next base: position 8,460,629 of record JAFBJR010019380.1, on the reverse strand, counting down.
ATCATTTAAGATTGCTCTCTGGTGTCACAGCACACACACAGTTGCTGACCAATGATGGCCAACCATGTACCGTCCATCTATTTTTTCCAGATTTTGTTCTTCACCAGAAACATTTACAAAGAGCTACTAAAGAGGAAAGTGTAAAATAAAATTCCTCCACATGTTTGAAGCTAATTTCTATCTACCAAATAACACAGGTGAAGGTTTTACTGTGTTCATGTGGCTGGAACTCATTCACTTTTATTTTGACTTTTAAAAGGAGTGATTGTTGTTGGGGTGGTTTTCATGAATATAGCCTTGATGTTAAGGAGAAAATTGCCCAAAACACAAGAAGACACTGTGCAGTGATGACTTGGTGTACATAGATTTTTGTAACCTGTTTCTGGAGATATTAAAAGGGATTGTCTTTAAAAGTCAGTAGATCCAGGCTTCAGATAAGGTCTTTCTGCTGATGAAATCACATCAGGTCCAAATCAAACTAATATCTGAATATTATGTCCTGTACAACTATATAAAAGTATATGCAGTTAAAATAGAATTGTTATATTTATCTTTTCATTTTAGGTTATGAATTTTAGCCTTGAATGGATTCTACATGGTAACTGCAGCTGCGGAGAAGGTCCACCATCTGAACCACATGACATAATATTCATGGAGGATTGTTCTGCCAGCATATGGAAATCTCAGGTGCGTAGCTAATGTGATGATGATTAATATAGATTAACCAGCCAATGTTAAATCTTTCCTATGGGATTTTAAAGCTGCTGTCAGTGATCATGGCTATAATTTAACTGACTTAAATTATAATTTAACTGACTTAATATGACTATCTGTTCCTGTCACATTCATCTCCCTTCTCTCCCCATCAGTGTTTATTCACTGACAAAAATCCTGATCTCATGTGCAGAGAGGACCGTCTCTTTGTTGAGTTCTGGCTCCTGATTGGATAGTTTTATAAAGTGGAATACAAGAAAGGTTTCTTCAAAATGTATTGAATAATTCTTGAGACTAAGAGACCCATGCCACTGAACAAACACTCTAAATCACTGATAGTTGTGAAAATATAGAGCTTTTTAAGACATTATATATGAACTATTTCACTGATGGCAGCTTTAAGTTGTATTATCTGATCAGAAAGAAACAGTACAGTGATGGCTTTGTGAGTGAGCCTGCAGGTTTTGGGACTGGTTTGCCAGTCTGTCTGTCTGTGTTGGTTTTCATCATTGCCACTGTTTTATATGTCTAAAGTAAAATATTGCAATTATTAGAACTGACCAAATATAGAAAGGGTGGGCAACTTGCTGTGTGTATCATAGATTTTTCAGTAGATAACATTTTTCCAAGGAGTAAATGGTCTCGATCACTAGTTTCACATCTTCCTCAACAGAACATGATGTTGATTTGTAAAGTATCTTCCCCATCCGAGGAAAATGGATGATAAAACATGGCACATGTGAGGGGAGACCAGTGGGATTGACACCTGGTATCGTCCAATAGGAGCCCATTTTTCACGTGACACCTCTGTTTGCAAAACGTCAATGAGGCATTAGCTAAATTGTGTTTCTTCAAAACAAGTCCAGATTCTTATGAGTTGTGACCGGTTGCCACTTGATCTTGTCATGTTTATTTGTGATATGAATTTTCACAATATGCTAAGATGCTTAATTTCCACAGCTTTCCCCCTTTATGAGCTCTGTGCAGAATCTGAATACGTCTGACCATGAAGTTTGAGTTGTATATTAGTGACAGTGATTATAACATGTAAACTGGTGTCGAGAGGATGACTAGAAGACACTTAACATGTGTGTGCTTTTTTGGGTCATTGGTGTCAAAGGGCTTCGTTAAACAGAGAAGAATTGGGACAAACTGTGATTTTGGTTGTAGCTGTTTTTTTTTAGCAGATTTGGAGAATGAATTTGCTGTAGTAATGTGACGTTTTTGTTCTCCTTAACTCAGATTGTCATGTTGTTCTCAATGAATTAATGACACATGTAATACACAACTTTTGTGCATACAAACACACTTTGTAAAACTTCTGTCACATATAACGGTGAGCATGCAGTGAGCATTTCTCACACATTTTACTCAGACGATAATAGTGTCCCAACACTTCTCATTTCAGAGCATAAATTCTCACTCTCCCCTCGTCCATTTACCACTGCTAGATGAAAACACCAGTTTCCCAAATGCAATTTTTTCTCACCTCACTCCATTACCTCAGTCAATATCTAATCTTCCTCTTCCTCTTTCTGATGTTTCTATCGATTCTCCAGACGAGTTTTACCATGCTCCTTAGCATGTGTATTAATGATCTCGCACTTTCTTCTTCTCCATCACACACACAGAAGGAACTGGTGTTGCCAGGTCAAAGGCACTTTGACAGAGATGCATGTGTGTGTGTGTGTGTGAGAGAGAGAGAGAGAGAGAGGGTTTCACTGTTGAAATATCACGCACAGACTGATGGATACCAAGAGATAAACACTTAGCTGTGTTAAATTCCATGTGCTTTTAATGTTGTCCTCTAAAATGTGGGAAGTAATTTGTCTGAGAATGAAAAAAGGTATTACTATTGAAAGTATTTGCCCTACACGCACATCCAGATTATAGTTTCCTCACCACAGGCACTGACACAGGGGAGCAGGCTGCATTACAACCGCAGCACACTCTGCACTAACTGCTGATGCCATCTGCTGGCCAAAAGTGTACACTGCAGACACAGTGGTCCAAAAATCCTTAGCTTTGAAAGCATATTATTAGTTTCAGTTTCCAGTAATCAGTACTTGTCTTTGCTTCACCTTTGTTTCCCTCAGTTTTCTTGCTCCAAATTTCTAAGCTGACAATAAAAGGACAGTATTTTTTTATCGTGTGTAGTATGTCTGCATGGTTCTAGTGGTGAAAAATACCTGATCAATGTGATTCTGATATAAAACAATAAATCCATATGACAAATTAAACACAGGTTGCTCAGAGTGTTAAGAAATAGCATCTATTCTTTCTGTAATTTTCCAGTTACAGTCCCAGCTTCTGCATTTATGAATGAATGGTGTTTGTATTTTCTGCCATTTCGTAATTTAACAGTTGTTAAGATCTAATCTACCTTCCTGACTATTTACACACACCAGGTTCCTCCTATTGTGTTTCTCAGCCAGAGCCTTCACATTACGTTTTAGAGGTGATATTGCAAGCTGCCACCAGGGGGCAGGAGCACTCAGGAGTGTTCTCTTCTCCTCACTCCCCCCCTCCTCTCATGAGTTTGTCTCTTTTTAGCAGTTTGTCTGTCTGCTCATGGTAAATGTAGATAAGCACATGCATGTTGACATACACGCTGAATTACACATGAATATAAATATTGATTTCCTGGGGGGAAAGTTGAGATGTTTACACACACTTGGTTGTACATATAAGAATAGATTCCTGTACATACATCACGAGTTACTCCTGAACCTGCTATGACATTACACTTTTTCCCTGATCACGCCACCACATGTATATGTGACCCCAACGTGTCTTAATGAGGTTATGATCCTTCCGCTCCTCCACCACTCTCTATCACTGCACTGCACAACTGAGATTCAGCTGCACCACACGCACATTTCCTCACAGTCTACACACCCACTGACTTCCTATTTATACCAGATTGTTAATGGCTACTTTTATTAATTTCACAGGGAGGCAATTAAACAAAGCCTTACTCTGGGGTGGGTGCAGCAGATGTCTGGTGTAACCTTCGAAATATTTTCAAATGGACCCTAACAGAACGGCTACAACCTTGTGCTTGGGAGGATCTGGAGGGAGGGGAGGTGGGATTAGGGGTATGGTAAGTAAGATGTACAGAAAACAGGAAGAAAAACAAGTGTGTAAGATGTAGGGACGGGGGGAAATCGAACGAGGCCACGTATAGGCCGATATCAAAGAGACCTTTGTTCTGGTCTGCCTCAGTAGCTGTATGAGGATCAGAGCCAGGGAGCAGTAGACTTTAAGGACTTTGAGAGGGGGAATTGAATGCTTACGCTGCAGAACTTTATCTTCAAGGCTTTCTGCCCTCTACTTTCTTCAATTTTTATCATTAATTATTTCTCGCTAATTGCCAGGATTAGAAAACAAGGAAGAGAAAGGGTGTTCTGGGTCTCTGGAGTCTTAGTACATTGTGTGTGTGTGTGTGTGTGTGCATCACACTGTATTCTGCCTGCATACACTTCTCTGCCCCTGTATATAAAAAAAAGAACAAGGGGAAGGAGCACAAATTGAACATTCTTGGTCAGCAAGGTTGTTAACTCTGTGTAGCTGATTGAGCTTGTTGAACCATAAAACTATTTCCATTAAATTAAGAAGATGGTCATAGCCCAGCAACGTCCTTTTACAATGGTTAACACTAGAGGTGATTGAGTGTGGTTCTTTTTTCTTCCTTGTTCTTTTACCCTCTTCCGACTTACTAACTATAATCAGCCCAAAAACTTAAATTTTTACATACATATAAGAAATGAACTTAATCCTCTGGCTGCAAAATGAGCTTCAAGAGCCTCAAGAATGCCAAGATACGTTTGTCACAAAATCAAGCAAAGACTTCTTATAATCAAATAAACATCATAAAGTGCTTTATGATGAAAAGTGCCATGGTTTGCATACCTATTAAGTATGTATGTAGGGTGGATTTAGATTTTCTCTTCTCATGAGCAGAAACGCTGTTGTCTGAAACGGCACGTGTATCACACACGCTTTGCTGAGATCAAAGCAAACAGCGGGCGGCCTCCATGAAACACTTCTCCCCACCTCAGGCTACAGATGCTGTAGCGCTGCCCAGACACAACATGATAACACTGGATTGCTTTTACATACCGTATCTTGACGGACTATCAATACTGCTAATACTATGAGTAAGCAATCATGGAATCCTTTTTTTGAAACTGATAATCTACACCACATTTATTGATAATCCTAGATCCATCACTTGTCTATTTAAGGAGTGATGGATCTAAGGTTCTGCCTACAGTTCCCTTTTGCCAGCGATGGTTGTGAGCAGTATTCAGACATTTCCTGTGCTGTGCTGCTGATACATCAATCATTTCTCAATCCCACAATACTGCCATCGGTATATCAGTCTTGCCAGCTTGAAAATAGCAATCAGAAAGTCTAAAAAAGTTTTAATTATGGTTGCAGTCACCAGCTGTGCATTTATTCCTCTTACAGTTATACTGTTATATTGTATTGTATCATTATTGTGTTGCTTACCAATCTGAGCTCAGTCAGATTGGTATCAGTAGGAATTTAAGAATGTGGTCTCAGCATTGGTACTGGACACAAAAAATTGATATTGAGCCATCCCTACAACATGTAACTTAGTCATTTTGATGACGTCGCAGCTGAAAAGAAAAACATTCCTCACTTCCAAATTTGCTCAGCATGTGAAAAGGCCCCAAAGCTCCATAAGGATGAATAGGCTCACCCCAGATGAGTTGCTTCACTGCATTATGCATACATGAAACCAGACCTCCTTTTTCATTAGCTCATTCTGGCACTATCCCCATTTATCATATTTGAGAACAAATCGCCCAGCACATTATCTGCCTCCTGATGAGCTTGTCTGTATATTTTATCAGTTTATAATAAAGGCCTGTGCTGACAGTGCAGCACATTCGTCTGGCTGCGGACCAGGTCCCATGGCCTCTGTTGTCTAAAAAGAACATCACCCTGTTTTGATCGATGAGTTTGCCTTGGGGATTCTTGTCATGTTTTACAGTTCACCTGATTGCCTACCTTGTATGAGCAAGCTTAGTGTGGTAATTAAAAGTGCAGCACAGGCAGCAGGAATGCTAATGTGCTGTGACTGGCACTAATGCCTTTTTCCAAGATTACTGTCACCATAGTTAATTAGTTTGCTTTGGACACTTCCAAACTGTAGCTCCAAACACGTTTCATACTTTAAGATAGGTAACAATGTAACAAGGCCTAAATGTTGATTCAAAATCAAATCTTAAGTTGCCAGTGTTTGAGTCCAAATAAAGTCCCCCAGTGCTTCATGTACAGTAACATACAAATAAAGAAGGGTGACAATAAGCAAATGACGCATGTCACTATTCAAAAGTTCCTTTACTGTATAACTTAAGTGTGATATAAAATCACTCATTAGGGTCCCATTATTGGAGTGATGTCAGCCACTGTTGGCACATAAAAATCAAAACACAGCAAAAGGGATAACAACCTTGTCAAAGAGCTGCCTGGGCTTACAGAGCCCAAACAGAGCTAAATGTAAATGTGATATAGCACCTGTTGGTACATTTGCATAATCATGTTGGATTGGCTGACACTCACACTGCTGCTTGAAAAGTTGAGCATTTCTCCATTTCAGGCACATCCAACATGAGGAAAGCAAAGCAGCAGATCCATAATGCAGTGTGGCAACATTGATGCCCCTCAATTCCAAGTGAATGAGATTTCAATTGATGCCTCCACAGTTTGTGTGCGAGTCTACCATAATAGTGTTGGCTGTGAAAACATGTACCTGTTCTTTTTTGCGTTTACGGGTTACTGCAAGTGGGAGTCATATTATAGGATTGATATGGCAGCATTTTCTTCCAAATAAATATGGTTAATCATTAATAATTACTAAATGTACTGTAGTTAAGGCTTGAGTAGTACTCAAGTCAAAATAAGGTCCTCTAAATGGTTAATGGTTTCAGTGACGACTTAAAGTGCTTTACACTGCAGTTTTTTTATTCACCCATTCACACCCATGCACTTTTGTGCAACACATCTACTGTATGTGCAACGCTGCTGACACAATAACCAGGAGCGACTCTCGGTTAAGGGTAGGGATGTGCAATCATTGCAAAATAATCAGAATCACAATATGACCAAGTGCAATGTTCATGTCCAAAGACACTACAATTATCTGGAGCGCTGTGTGCTGTGCTGTTTTTTTGTGAAGATGGCAGTTGATATGCAAAAATGAGCAAATATGAATCATATTGCAATGCAATCCAAATAATAGTAGCATAGATTTTTTTTCAACCTTATCATGCAGCCCTAGTTAAGCATCTTGCTTTTTATACCCAGCCATACCTTAGTTTGTAAAACCAGACAGGCCCTGAATTGAACCCTCAATCTTCTGGTTTGGAAAACAACCAGCTCCACTTACTGAGCCACAGCCACCTGCACAGTTTTTTTTTGGGGTGTAGCAAAATTCCATATACAGCATCCACAGAGTGGGATAGGTTTTCCCTCACTATTATTTTCTGACATTTTTAGGTCAGAAGCGACTCTGTGGGTGTGCAGTTTGTTTTTGCTCCTACTGTTGGCCAGGCACTGAAGCAGAGCTCTAACATCAACCCCAGCATGTGCTTGAGTTTTGACTTTTGATTAACATGATAATCTCTCCGGCTACTTCCTTATTCAATCCACCAACAGTGTGTTGATATTGTCCTCAGTGTGAAAGCGGCGACTTGCACTTTCCCCTCCTTTAGAGTCATAGGGTGACAGCAAGCTGACTGTCCTATTTGTAACACATGATGTGTTGTTTTCCATTCAGTAGTAGAACAGACTGCTGTGAACCACCAGGGGTGAAAGCAACTCCTAGCCTTTCAGCCTCTTTAAATCCACCTGTGATGATTCCATCATGGTGTGTCAAAGTTTAAAACATACAATATTCTCACCCTGTCCCTCCATAAAACCACTGTCCAGTTCCATCACATCATTTTTCAACTTCTAGTACTGTCACACTCTAACCTAAATTCACTCCAGGATCAGGGACCAAGACCTTGTGGACCAAGAATATATGAAGGATTCATGATTTTATACCATTTTATCCTCCACATGAGGGTCACGGGGGGGTTGGGAGGAGGAGGAACCAATTCCATTCGACATAAAGCGAAAGACAGAGTTCACTCTGGACAGCGATGAACAACCATTTACTCTCACAATCATCTATTGTCAATTTAGTGTCTAATTAACTTCTGGATGTTTTTTGACTGAGAGGAAATGGAACAAGCTGGAGAAAAATCACACACACTGAGAGAACATGAAATTTCCACACAGAAAGGCTCTCAATGGAATTGACCTTGTCAGGACTAGTAGTCCTCATGGAGACCAAAACCTGGTTCTGATGAGGGAGAATGTAATTTCTCAGCAATGTTAAGTTTAGGGCTGAGATTTGAATAATGGTTAGGGTTATGCATGGTTAAGGTTACAGATTATGCTGTCTTTAGGCTGTTGACAAGCATGGAAATCAATGCAGGGTCCTTAAAAGGATAGTTGCATGAACATGTGTTTGTGTGTGTGAAAGAAGCAGTCCCACATGCATTCAGCTGCATTAGTGAGAACTGCTCTGTTGCTGAAAACACGTCCACGAGAAGAGTTTTGTGTGCGAGTGTACTGTAGCTCGGTAATCATTTTGTATGTAAATGATGAGAAGCGGCACATATTGCCTCAATTCAGCATCTCAGTGCACAAATATGAAAATGAGCATTTTTACAAGCTGTAAAAGCAATGCCTGAGGCAACACAAGAAGACAAGGAAAAGTTTCATATAAGCACTGAAAATAGTTTGATGGTAGTTATTACTGGCTTATTGCTGTCGTCTGACAGCACATCACACTGACTTTCCTTTAATAGCTTTAGTTGGCAGATCAGAACTAGTGAGAATAAATTAGAAATTATTCCTAGAGCGCAGAATTAGTGGATCTCTTTTATGAAAAAAGCGGGGACATGTAATCACTCAGGCAAGACTTTGATTAAGCGGTAAAGTGAGCTGCTGAAAGTGTGGATTTCATGGCGACAGAGCTTATGTGCTTTTGACAGTTCATCCTTCATGTGTTTTCCTAATTTCCAACCTTTATTCATCCTCACTGTTATGCCTGACCCTTTTCATGTTCAATCCTTTTTTCATCTGTGCGTGCCTGTGTCATTTCCTCTCATCCTCATGCTGTTATCACTTGAGCGCATTGATTTTGCACTGTCCTTTTTTTGCTGTCGTCTTTGCTTTTATATTACTATGGCTTTTATGGAAGGCCCTGGCTTATCCTCCTCACACTGTCGTTTCCCTGTAAAGTAGTGTCTATAAGATTGCTTCTGTCATTATTGGTTTGCTACAGTACTCTGTGTGTAATTGCAATTACACACAGAGCATCACCTTCTGTGTTTAGTACAGTACAGTTTCTATACTACTGTAGGTAAAATAGCTCACTTTACAGGTCAAGAAAATAAAATTAATTACAACTTCGTAAAAGTAGCCAGTTTTAATTCTATGATGTGCATTGTAATAAAACAATTTTTACTTAAGATTTTTCTGAAAGCAGAGTGAATAACTTAATGCACCATGGTCTTGTGTGTGGTACGAAGCAAAAGAAAGCGTTCAGGGTCACTCAGAATCTTAGTGTTTTGTCCAGGGGTGACCTTCAGATACTGACCATTCAAAGTTGAGGGGAAAAGTTTAAACTTCAACCTTAAAAACCTGTTTAGTTTAGTACATCCTACAAGTGCCACAGGCTGTTTAGAGTGTTTACAAAGATGTCCTGCAGAGGCTGCTGCAACCATGCGTCTATGCCCTCCTTGGGGTGGTAACAGTGATGCTGCCTTTTTTTCCAGTGACAGCAAAGGACAAACAAGATAAACTGCCCTGTTAAGCAGACCTTCATGACACCATGTTTTAAAAGTGATTAAGTGTTTAAGTTTAGGGCTAAGATGTAAATTTTTGTTTAGTATAAAGTTAGAGTTAGACATTAACCGGTTATAGTTTAAGCTGTCCAATGAATGGAAATCAGTGCAGTGTTCAAATCGGTGTTTGTCTGGGAAAGATAAGTATCTGAAAATCTTCTATGGAATTGTGTGTCATTTAATATTTGTTGGAGCATGATTTTCTAAATAAGTGACAGTAATATAAATTTGCTAAAGTTGTCTATATCTTCATCATCTGTGTCTGAGGCATGTGTCGGTGAAGTTGCTGCAGCTGTGACTTGCTGTAACTGCTCCCAGTGGGTTTGCAGATCTGTGCTGTGTAGTGTGAAGTGCGTTCAAGGGCGTATTGGCTGCTCTCGGACACAGTGCTCAACATTTTCTACCATCCTCGCTTCAAAGCGCGTGTGTGAAATGGTAATCTTTGCTTGAAGTAATTGATCTCTTGTTTTTGAATTCAAATTGCCCCAAGCGTTACCTTTCAGCATCACTATACTATATCCTTTTGGCATGTGAGTCTATGTACACTGCAAAAGCAGCAAATGCTTCTCTCAAGCTAGTATGTGTGTGAGTCAGTGACGTAATTCATGCTCATCCTGAGTGGATTTTACTGTGTGGGACCATGTGACCTCACACTCGACTGTGTTTGATCTTTTATCTCCAAAACACAAAGATTTACACTTTACCTGTAAAATATGAAAATATTAGTTCTGGTAGCAGATTATATTGATTAAGATTATAGTTTGAAAGCAGGACCTGAAACATTGGAACCATTTTAAGGCCCAGTGTAAGAATTAGTAACATCTAATGATGAGACTGCAGATGCATAAAGGACTGCTCTGCTCACCTCTTCCATTACTTTGTACTAACTGTGGTGGCCTTCTCATACCTGAACATTTGTTGTTCTTCCTTTTCATTGTAAGCTACTGCTTAAAAAATTCAAAGCAGGTGCTCTGGTTACTTTGTCCTTTTGGGCTGCAGTGAAAAGTATGGCCCTTGCAACAAGTAAATAGGAGAGGCTATTGTAAGGCTACGAAAATCAAATTATTTTAATTTTATAACCATTATACACTCGTGCAAACTAATTTGTGATTCATATATTCAATTTCTGTCCATCTACTCCACCCCCAAATGTTGCACACTGCACCTTTAAAGCGATAGTTTTTGCTCTCAGGATCCCCTAACGTTAGAAAACAGTACTGTCTATCGCGACTCTCATTAAACATACACCGTGGTAACGTGTGCATTTGTTGACAAACCAACGATGCTGGAGAACTCTAGCCATGTCTTCAACAAGTATGTTAGACATAACTAGCAGCTTGTTCCACCATGTGAATAACTTTGAATTCTGAACATGAACGGGCAAAAGGACATGAAATGTTTAGTTTGTAAGCAAAGAATGTCTACTTACTAGTCCAACAGTAGAGCCAGGTCACTATCACTCCGACATCCCTTGGCGTCTCTCAGCAGATGCCGGCGAGTGAAAGCAGAACCAATATTCACCCTTTTCCGGCATCGTATCTTATCACTCTCCCACTTTTTCTTTGACTCCTATAACAAGATCTTCACACTCTTTGGTATCTGTGATGTCTCTTTCATTTCCAAGGAAAGAAAAACTCTTGTATAACTTTTCTTATATACATGATTTAACTTTATTCAGAGAAATTAAATATATACTACTTAATATTAGCCAATATATACTACCCGTAAGAGTGTTTATATAAGTCTCAATTGCTTCTAAATGAAATTTGCTCGCTTTTCACCGTCTTAGGATGAACTTTTATTATTTAGTTGTATGGTGGCTGCCTAAATGTTTCCACTGCAGCCCGGACATACATACGTTCGTGTTTTGATGTGGCAGCTGACTATGCAATTGACAAACAAGGGCTCTCTCCATGTAATCTTCATAAATAAAGCAAAGAAGAAGCAGAGAAAAGAGGATATGGCAGTGAGAGTGGTATCATGGAGAGAGTGTTTTCATCCTGTCTGGTACATACAGGCCGACCCTGAAATGCTTTTGGGAAAATGATGTATAAGCGGTGGCGTCCTCCTTTTGTTGCAATTTGCGGTCACACCATTAGGTGTCACCGATTCTTACACACTCAACCTTTACTGGCTAAAGCAGGCACATCCGACCCAGCTCCACTTCCCCCACTCTCCTGCTGCAGTACCTGCAGACAGTGAATCACCACCAGCAGACGGAGGAGGACAGAGGACAGACAGACTCGCTCCGATCACGTTAAGGATTGTGAGGTTTATGATCATTTAATATCACGTTTATTATGAGTCATATATCCCAAAAACAATGCACATTACATGCATTGCAATTCTGCCATGTGATGTATATCTACTGCTGTAAACCTTGACGATGTAATGTGACAAATCTTCCCTATTATCCTTCAAGAGGACAATTGGCCATCGGCCGGCATAAAATAACTCATTTTAACTCATTTTATTTAAATGAAGTGCTGTTAAACTACACAAAATGTTTTAATAAATTTAAAGGCTTTGGTTAGACTACATTTAGTTAAGGTACCATTGTAATAAAGTTAAATTAGGTACCGTTTCAAAAGATTTAATACAGTAATATTACAATATTTAAATAGTGGACTGATACAATAAAGTTTAATAAAGAGCTGTCATAATATATTTAAATACAGTTCATTTATAATAAATTTAAATAAAGGACTGCATGATAAAATAAAGTAAAATGCTGCTGTAATGAAATTAATCATAAAACATAAGTAAAGGGGCTTTTACTCTGAAGCTTTCCACCCACAGAGCATGGCATACAAATATTGCTATGTTGTTTCTGTTCACAAAGACCAAATACAAACATCAACATCAAAAATACAAGAAGTTACTCCCTGCAACTTGAAATAAATAAAGGGGTTGGTTTAATGCTGAAGATTTTTATTCCCATACACAAAACCTACTGAAATAAAATGTAGAAGATCAGATATAGCATAGCTGGACATTCTATGTCCACATGGAAAATCCCTACAGTGGTACACACTTAATATACAGGCTATATATCGCCACACTCTCACTAACACACGCACAGTGTGCATTTGCATTTCAAACAGCAGCATGCACTTTAAATGGCTCATACATAAAACGAGACATACATTAAAACACACTAACAATTACTGTCACTCCACACATTTGCCGCCCCATGGATTAAACTCTATTTATGCACATTTAACTGCAGTAGGATTAGAATTGTCACTCTTGTTCAATTACTCTTTTCCCAGCCCCTTCTGCATTCTCCCACATCTCCCTTTTAAAAACCCTGTTATTTTTTTCTCATTCACTCTCATTTATATTTGTGGTAGAGTGGTAATTAAATGAACCAGAGAATTGGAGAATAATCACACCTTTCTCTGTGCTATATACATTCAGCACCTCCTCACTTTCACCATAACTAAAATTGTACATATTTCTACACATTCTACATATTTCAAATGTGTCCTGATGTTTCAACCTTCAGCAGGCTTCTGTTTTTCCTATCAACGAGCAGACATTCAGCCTATAGCATGTGTATTAAGACTGTGGTGACTGTTTTAGTGAAACAAAGATAACAGACACATCTTTCCCAGTGTCCAGACTGATTCGCTCATCAAATTTCTACCTTTTGGCTGGTTATTATTTTGAAATGACACAGAGTAGGATTTCAACCCTTCAAATAATGTTTCAAAGATTGTTTCAAATGGCACATCAACTTTAAACCGGGTGAGTGGCACATCTGTCAGAGCCTATGGAATTTCTGTTTTCAGGTCCATGTTACAAAAAGAACTACAACATTCTACTTTTTAGCATGTGCCATGAAAAATTAAAACAATGATATATTGCTATGACATATATTTTACAAAAGTTATTGTTATTGGTTGGACCCCAAGAGCAAATCCTATATTAAATACTTTGTTTACTTAATTATTCAATAAGTTTACACACATTTGCTGCCAAGTCACTAAAATTTTATAAAAAGTTTATCTGACAAACTTTAGATTCTGATGAGCTGTTTCATGTTTTTCAGTGCACAGTATGTAACGCCTGCACCTAGTTTGATTACATTGGGAACCAGCATGGGGTCATGGGAATTGTAGTCTTCTGTAACTCCACCTGTGTCAACAGAACATGTAGCGAATGGCAGTGAAAAGAGAATTTGACATTTTATAGAGAATTTGCTCTGGAAGTTATAGCAGTGACAGTAAAACAGATGGCGTCATTAAAAAGGCAACCAAAATAAAACACTCCGTTACCTTGAAGAGAAATTTATGTTTCGTTGGATTTAAAGAGGGTAGGATACATTTCTGGCTAATGTAAGTGGATTACTCAACAGAGCAAATCCCATTAGTTTGATGGTTTTTACATGTTTAATGTCGACATGTTACATATTGGATCTATATATTCAGTTTATACATTGGTTTTGGTTAAAATATACAGGTATAAATGCAGTGCAGACACAAAATGCAGATTAATGTTATTCAACAACTGTTTATTGGAATTGAGCAATTTTGTAAAGATTTGAAAGGAAAAAATAAATCAGTATCAAAAATCAGCTATAGGCTGCACTTGTTTATAAAACTGGGCATTGGCCACAGAGAAACCCTCTCTACTCTTCATGTGAGACAAAATAAAATGTTACAGAGTCGCCTGAGTCTTACAGTGAGTTGTTTATCTTCTGTTCTTCTTTATTCATTCATATGTTTTTTATGGAAAAGTATTTTCTTTCTTTAATGTGCTGCTCAACTGAATCATCAGTAAACAAAAGTATAAATTACCCATACCAGCCTGTGAGCAGTTAAATATCACCTGAGCTATTGTTTACAACTTCTCCTTGGTGTAATTACAGAATAACCTCAGGAAAATGTTAATTTCATTTGTTTTAAAAAGATAACACTTTTGTTGCTGTATTTGCAGGTATTAAACACATTTTTAAGTCTTGGTCTGCATAACAGCGTGCCATTAAAACACACTTGGAGGACAATTTTGGCCAGTGTATGGTGAACAATTACTCGCGTGATTGCTTGCCCAAAACAGCATTAGATTTGATTTCTTAAATAAACAACACAAATGAAGAGGCTAAGTGCTTAATTTGTTGCTGTATTACATGATTTAATAAGGTTTTCATAGATCCCTGATGGATTTGCATACTCTTGAGCTCTGTAGCAAAAAATAGTTTTTTCCTGTTTAATCGCAGTCAGGTCTCACAGCAGTTCAACTTAAAGCATCTGTCGTCTAAAGATTCACGTCCTGTTTTTCATTAATGACTCTCACCCAAAGATTCTGAGTAGCTCTCTGAATTTTGACTAAATTTCCATTAACAGACACTTTTTAATTAAACCATTTGATTTCTTTGATGGGAAGCTGGTGTGAATACCTGCACAAATAATAAGCTGCATGAATGTGTTCGAAAGGTGAAGGACATGATGACAGACCATTAAAAGCTTGAGTGGGAAAATTTAACTTATTTATTTCTAATAAATCCAATTCATATTCACTTGTTTGTTTGCACACAGTCACCCTGTCTAACTAACTATTACCATAGCAACAAGTTTTCTCTGCTCCTCATTCTTTCTCTTCTTCTCTTCATCCCATTCTTCTTCTGACACAAGTATTTTTTCTTTTAGGTTTTCTTCTCTTCTTTTTCCTGTAAACTCGGTGTAACAGTAAGTTGTAAAATTTGACCAATTTTCCAAGTTTCCTAAGGCATAAATACTGTTACTCATTTCCTCCTCTCATTTTCCCCCACAACTATGTGATATCCTTCTCAAATGGCTCGTCATCACTTTCTTTGAATTCCGAAGGGTCTATTCCATGTACACCTTGATAGTCTTGGTCAAAAATGACCAACATAGAAAATAAACGGATAAAATTTTCTCTTCATCACTTCCTTTTTCTCCATTAATCTCTTTGTCATCTTCCATAGACAACAGCACTGGTGTAGCATTATAGCAACATAAGCTGGTTAATAATGGAAAAGCTGATAAGTGGGATTTCAAACACAAAAGTCACCAAATAACACATTTGAAGTTACTGATGGAGGCAGCAGTGGATCAACAACTCCTGTGTGCTGTGATGTAAAATCACAGATTTTCTCAATGGTGTGGGAGTGAGGAGTTCCTCTTGGAAACGTCTGTCTTATGAGGAAAAAAGAGTAAAAACTATTCTAAAGCTGTCTTAGAGTTACACTGTAGGTGAGTTTGTGTTCACCTTCAACCAACTTTAACGTCCCTTCTGAATGATTTCCTAAAGCATAAATTCTGTGTTTTTCTTTTATTTCCCCAAAACCTCATGATATCCTCCACATCACTGAATTTTGAGTGGTTTATTCCACATACAGCTTTGGTGTGTCAGTCAAAAGTGACTGCCATATGAATGGGCAAAATTAGACTTTGTTCGTCCAGCATCTCTTCCTCCCTTCATTGCTGTCTTCCTCTGACACACTGCGGCACTGGTTTAGAAAGTATAGGCACTCAGTAATGCGCTGGTTAATAATAGAAAAGCCGATAGGTTGTATGAAATTATTATTCACATAGAAGGCACGTATACTTTATATACTGTACCTGCTCTGCTTCTTGCTCTTCTTGAGCACATTGTGCCCTTTTCCCTCTTATTCTCTCTGCTCTGTCACATCTTCTCAGACGCCTTCGTCCTGACGTCTTCATCAACACAAACCCTTCCTCCTTTTATTTCCTCACATTTTATTTTTAAACATACATATTTTTTTCCCCTCTTCTCTACCAACATTTTCTGCCTATAAATACTACAGTACCTCTCCTGTACACAGAGCAGTATAGTTTTCTGTTATCCCATTTTGTACGGTCTCCTTTTCTTCCTCCCCTCGTGTAGGAGGAGCACATCATTTATTTTTTCAGCTGAATTCCTTATCTATTTCTACAGTGGATCCTGTCTGCTGGAGTCTTGCACTTTTCCCCCTTAGTATTCTCACATATTTTATCTCTTTTTAGTTTTTGTCCAATTTTCTTTCCTTGTCTTTGTTGAACATAATCTCACCTCAGTTATTATCTCCCTCTACTGCATAGTCTCTCTCACTCTCATTCTCTTTCTAACACCATTGTCCTTTTCTTCTTGCTCCCCGAGTTCTGTAAGCATAGATATTTTGGGTGTGAGCCATACAAGATATCCAGGGCAAGTCTGTCACCATAATCATTTCAATGCTAATTTCCCTGGCATCTGCAATAGATAATTTCACAACAAACACATATTTATCAGCTTCAGAGGGTTGGACCTGTTATTTTTCATCCTCGCTCCCTCACTCACTCACTCCGTCTCTATTTTTCCCCAGAGCTGAGCAATCAGCATCTGAAGACTCACACATTGTGAACACACACACGCACACACACACACTTTCAAAGACACGCATGCACACACACATGCAAGAGCAGAGCAAACATGCGGAGAGTGTGTGCGTACGCAACACAGCACATGCTGCACACAAAACAAAGTTCTCCAAAGTGTTGCACTTGCACACACACCACACACACACACACACACACACTAATGTAAACCATAAGCAATGCAAACAAACCAACAAAACATTACCTGAGATATGGAATTCAAACTCACATTCTGCCTCTGCAGGCACTTTCACACATTCATGCATATTTTCATACTTGTTTTGTTACAAACGTGGAGATGCTGCCTCTGTTTACACACGTTGCCATTCCTGACTTTTCTTTGATGAACAAATGCAGATTTGACACTGAATTAATGTGTGTGCGTGTGTGTATGCGCTTGTGTGTGCGCATACCAGACACACACAGAACGATGAGAGCGGGATTCTATTGTGTTTGTTGGACGGCAAACAGTTCCTTCTTTAATAAGTCTGCGCATTGTACAGTGTGGAGGGATTTCAGGGGATTCCACTGCATTGCAGCATTGTAGTATATAGAGAGAAAGCCCCTATTGGAAGCGTGTGTGTACATTCAAACGTAATGTACTTGTGTACTCCTGCTGCAGCTGCAGGGCACATTTGTTTTCATCCTATAGATCACAAGCGCATGAAAGTTTTAATATTGATTTGTGCATAAAAATTATGATTAGAGACTACCAAAACAATTGGGGTGAGACACACACTCAGCTGTATGTTTACTATGTTGTTTTGACATATTGAATGGCATTTGTCACTGTCTGATAGAATGTAAATCAAAATGTCCTGCTTCAGTTTAAGCACAATGACACACATACACATACGTAGACTTAAAGAACTACTTTATGTGTAATTTCTGTAACACTTGTTTGATTGCAGTTGTTTATGAGTCAGTCAGATCTCTGTAATCGTCCATTCACTTATAAAATCTGAGCTGTAGAAAAGTGGCTCGTATTTAGTGATGTGGATACTCGGCTGTGATGAGTGTTTGCAGCTTTGTTTCTGTAATTTACATTCCGTAAAATGACTGTTATGTGCTGTTGTGGATTAAATTTGCTGCAGTGATAATGATTTCCCACTGTATGTAGCTGTTTTACTCTAACTCTGTCAGCTCCATCTCCTAAAAAAAAAATGTCACTATAATTTTACTTTTCTGCAAACCAAGGGGAAATGCTACATTTGTACTTTTTCGTCTCACTATTAGTCACAGAAGATTGCTCACTCGTTGCGCTGCCCGTCTGTGATGCCTCTTCTAAAGCTACAAGATGTTTCAGCAGATTTGTGTCTCACTGTCTCATTTGTGGTGTAGAACCAGAAAGAAATTTTTAGCTGCTTTTCAGATGCTTTGGTGTCATAAATGTCCACTCAAGAGGACAATGTAGTTTACTTGTCGTCTTTTATTTTCACTGCAACAGAACTTAAGATTAACTCTGGTTCTGAGAACATTACATCACTGTTTCACATGATGATTTAAAGAGAATCCAAATCCAAGCTGTGCTCATTGCACCCTCTCCTGGACCACACGGTAATTACTTCAGATGGTGGGATGAGAATCTAGACCCTATAACTCACATGGGTTTTTAAGGTAAATAACAAATGTAATTTTGGTTCAGGAACAGGAGCACACTTGTGTCTGCAGTTTATGAAAACATACGTGTATTTTAGGGACTGAACAAAATAACGTCATTAACTATTGACGCATTTTCTTCTTTTCAGTGTTGTCCATTTTCAGGGTATTCAAAATAATAGCTGAGAGTCCACACTTTAATCACATCTTGATTGTTTCATTTCAAATTCCTTGTGCTTGTGTACAGAGGCATATGTCTAAATGTGTATTTTTGTCCAAATATACAGCATATGTACTTAACTGTATATTTAAGTCATGGTCCTTCATTCAAACATTGGCCCTAAACGTAACCAGAGCCTCACAAATAAGGTTTCCTATTTCATTTGTCTCCATCTGTCTCTTAAACTATCCTTTCAAGATCTTTGTCTTCCTGTCTCCGTCTTTTCCCATCATAACTCTCCCTCTATACTAGCTGCCATCCAATTCTCCCCCCAGAGCTCTCTTGTCTCTCCATCTCCTTGCTTCTGTTTTTCTCTCCCCTCCCTGGAGTGTCCGTCTCTACCGCTGGGTTCAGAGGGCAGACACTCAATATCTCCCACCTTGTCGTGCCACAGGAGGCCACAACTCTGGCTTTGTTGTGCTGGCACATTGATCTTCTCTACCATGCCAACAAAGATTTGCGATTGTGTGAACAACAGACGCGTATGTGTGAATGTGTGTGTGCAATATGTGCACAATTCAATGGTGTTTCAGCTGTTTGCTGAATGTGTGTTCGACGTGAAATACAGTGTGTAAGATAAGATAGAATTGTCCACAACGGGGAAATTTATAGTGTTTCTACAGCAAAGACAGCCAAAAAAAGGATTCATAATTAATAAACATGCATTTCCACATCGATGAATGCACAGTATGGAAAAAAAAGAAATATTAAGCAAATAAAAGTATAGAAAGTGATATACAGAATGAGCTTAATATTTTCAGTGTAGACATTGTTAGGATTTATTCAGTGATGAGTGTCCAGGGTGAAACTCTTTCATCTTGTTTGCACAAGGTGGTTTCTGATTTCTTTTACTTTTACTCAGAATCACAGAATGTAAATACTGTTTGTTTTATTCTGTTTCAGCTCAGATTCACTACAAATCACACTTTACAGTCAACAGTTGTAAGTGCAAGCACCACTACTGCTGCTACTACTAATAATCATAACTGTAGTAATAATAATTTAATTTATATAGTACTTTTTAAGCATAAGGTGCTTTCCAGTCAGATGAAAAGGGAATACAGAACAGAATAATGAGAACACATCACCTCACACAACGCATCACGGCGCCCAAGCGTATATAAAGTAAATGTCAATAAATAAATAAATAATATAGGGGGAAAAACTCTCTTATAAAAACATAGTTATATAAAATATTAACAGTTTTAAAATAAAAGTATAGGAAACAAAATAATAGTATAGAGTAAAAATGGCTGTTTATATAAAACCAGAGTAAACTAAAATGAGTGCAAATATATTAAAACACCTTAAAGTGACTCAAACAAAATACACCAAAATGATGATAAAAGTGGCTGTAAGTATAAGCTATCTTATAAAAATGCAGTTTCAAAAGCTACAGTGGAGTCAGCTCATCTCACCCTGAGAGGCAGACTGTTCCACATGCAGCCATCACTGAAAACGATTTGTGTAAAGGTTCCGGTCAGTTGATTTCAGATGTCTGTCTCTTTGCATTGCTGATCATTTCAATGGGTGCAGGTCTGTACCATCTGTTCTGAAGCCAGTTGTCCCTTTGATAGCTTTGCTCAGAGCACGGTTGCACTGTAGAGGACATAAAAGTGTCCCTCAGGTCACTGGTTCAACTGTAGCTTGAAGGAGCACTTTTTATAATCTATGCTGGCAAACCATTCACAACCCCAGTAGGATTTATGTGTTGATCTATGTGGTCAGTCCTTGAACTGTTAGGTTGAACTCTTTCTCAAAAAAGACTTGTATTTTACCTTTTGCTTAACAGATGATTCAGTCAAAACCTAAATGTCCCTTCGATAGCTCAGCCAGTAGAGCATCCTTAGGTCACTGGTTCAACGCCGGCTTGAAGGAAAGTTATTGTCTTCTATGTTGGCAAATTAACACTCATGGTCCCACAAAACTATAGATAGAAATCCTTAATTGCAGGTTCATCTTCAACTGCTTGCACTTTAGCCTAAATGATGAGTTTCTATTTTCATAATGTTCATATTGCAGTCTTTCTCACTTTTAAGTCTATGGGTGACGGTCAATACTGTCTGTAACTTGTCAACCCACACCTGACCACCCCTTCGATAGCTCAGTTGGCAGAGCGGAGGACTGTAGAGGATATAAGTTATCCTTAGGTCGCTGGTTCAAGTCCGGCTCGAAGGAGCATCATTATGTGTTATTCTGGCAACACATTCATAATAATCCCATGAGGATCTAAAGTTTTGCATGTATACTATCCTTCTTTGAAATACTCGCTCATCTCTCTCTCGAAGCACTCACACTTTGGTGCCAAGGATTTTTTCAAGTGTCTATTGTGTTTGCAAGTGGTCAGTCAGAACCTACATGTCCCTTCAGGGGCTCAGCTGGTAGTGTGTGGTGCACATAAAAACCATGTCATGACCTTCACGTGAAGTCAGTATATCACCATTTCACAATATGTTCTGCTGCTGCTGATTTAACTGTCAGGGTGGACAAATCCTCCACCTTAACACTGAAAATGTCACTCACTTTTCATGGCTTGCATCTTTTCCATCAACAGTGGCAGGTTGTCTCACTTTATGACTCTGATGAGTAATATGTTGTGTATGTGTCACACAGTCAGTCGACACAATCGCTACTGCAATTTTCCATCTTCAGTGAAGTGAAACAACAATATGCATACTTTGGAATTAATAAAAAAGGCTAAGATTTTAATTTTATTGATGTAAGGTCATAAATGTCACCATTTTATGCATTGCTCCAGAGTGTTAGCCTGTAAGGCAAATTTTCATCTGTGCTCCCCGGGCAGATCACAATAAAAACTTTCACACAGTGACAGCGAAGCAATAAGAGAACTACACAAACAGGACTTGCTCCCAGTGTAGTTATAAAGGGCTCATTCTGAGGCAATGAAAACACAATGACTCTTAGTTCCAGGTGCTTGTACTAATGAAAATACAATTTATACATTTACTGTATATTTCATTTCTAGCAGTAGATCCTCTTTAAATCTCACACACTGGACCTTTAAAGCCGCTGATTACAACTCTTTAATATGCTGGTTAGAGGATTTTCACTGTTGCTTTTGCCGAGAAGGCTAAGGGGCCCGGAGGAAGTTCGATGAGAGGTTACAGTGCAATTTCTTATAAAATATATTCTAATTGGGGGTTCAGTAAAATTAAACCAAGTAGAAGAGACCAAAGCAGTTAAAAATGTATACTCAAGATACAGATTAAAGCATATAGTTGTATTTATCTTTGTGTTGCTGTAATTAACACTGCATGAGTCTATATACAGGGAAAATAAGAAGTAACCATGGTAACGTGAGCATGTCCAGGACAAGCTAAAACTAAATTAGGCTCAGGTTGTTTTTTTGAAGAGAAAAATCCCATATGATTTGTGTATTAATGAACAGATAGTGTAAAATTAATGCAACATGAATTTCTGCCTGCATATCTTCTCATGTTTGCAATTTTTACTAATATGACATGTAAATTATATTAGTTCTGGCAAGTATTTTTTTTTATCAAAGAGAATTGTATAATTGCACACTACAAACTCCAACTCACTCAAGCTATTTTTAGCAGCAGGCATTTGACGTTAGTTTTAAGTACACTTTACACAAACTTATTGTGTCACATGACTCTTATTTGACTGGAAACTTGTGTCAGTTTAATATTATGTTTTAAATCACATAAAGACATCATTTAAAGGGTTGTTTTTTTTTTTTGTAACATTTATTTCCATGTCATATTAACATAAAAACCCTAAGTCTGACTATTCCACTATTGAAATGTATGTAAGATGCACAATTTATGTCATGTGGAGTGGATTTAAACTAATTAGGCCAGATTATCATTATGATTTTAGCAGAATTATTTTAAAAACCCAAACATGTTGACAGCAGTGGTAGTCACAGATGTCTTATCTTCTCCCTGTTGCTCCCTAGAGTCAGTGTCTTGCTGACCACCGTTTGTTTCCTGCACTCCTGTCATCCTTTTAGTGAACATAGTTTCAAAATGTCTAAATTTATCATATTCATTCATTCATGACAGGTTACATGGCAATGCCTAAAACCTTTTCTTTGGAGCAACGTTTTCTAAAGCAACAATCATCAAAAGTGCCAAACAACAAAGTAGTTAGTCAGGTTTAGTCTGAGAGTTGTTCTTGTAGTTTTAGTTTAACATTAGTTTCACGTTTAAGTGATGAAGCTTAAAAGTTAGAATTAGGCCTCAGTTGGAGTTCTGAAGTTAGAGGAAGTGTGGCAGCAAAGTAGGACTGCTTCCCACAGAGCATTTATAAGAGTGTCATCCTGGGTGCTGACAACAGCAGGATTTACACAGCGACAGTCAGTCATCGCACACTGAGAAGCTCCTGTCGGTTTTCTTTATAAATTTATACACCACTTTCTCAATCAAAGTGCAACTGTGCAAACACAACGCCCTTAATCAGGATGGCTTGTCAGTGAAAGTCAACTTTGTTAAACT